>JARVGQ010000210.1:31550017-31563011 GCA_031762355.1 Hypsolebias martinsi
GTAGCCAGGTCTCTCTTGTAAATGAGTCCTCGAGGCTCAATGAGATTAACCTGCCTAAATAAAGAATGAATGAAATATATATATATATATATATATATATATATATATATATATAAAGTGCTGCTTCAGCAATGATAAATCAGATGTACTAATTTAGTCTCTTGTAGAACAATTTATCTGTACACAAGGACTTTTTTTTTGCATGAAACAAAATAAAGTTTTATTTAATTAATATTTCGATCATTGGAAGTTGTTTTGCTTTAGCTATGTTTAAATTTTGAATTTATATCGTGACATTTATATTTAGTAAGCGAGTCGTGAGAAATAAAACTCCAAAAGAAGCAAAAAAACAAATTTACTTTTGTTTTTAACTCCACTGCTGGAAGCGGAGTTGCGCAATGCGCATGCGCACAAATGTAACCGTTGCTATGCTTAATCTATAAACATTTTTAATTGGCGTGACTCAGACAAGAATTACAACTCATTAAAAACTCAATATACCAGGAGTAGCACCAGAGTTAGTCAGCAGCAAACAGTTCCTTTAAGTTCGTCAGAAGACGCGGTTTTGTCGAACTTTTGCAACGGAAATTTCGCTTGTTGAAGCTACGTAGCTAACCAGGGGTCTTACCGGATACTTTCATGCTGTTCTCAGTCCGGCCAGGTAAAGCCGCCTCTGGTGTTGGCATCTGGGCTTTGGTGGTCATGTCTCCCATCTTACTGTTGGCAAAATGACGCCAAATTATGCGGAGCCTGGAGGAGGAAGAGACCATTGAACACGGAGCTGCAGCTTCAAGTCCGTCTCCACAGTGGCTGTTTCATAATCAGTTAGCTCTGTTAGCACAGAGGCTAGATTTATGCAGTTAGCTCTGTTAGCGTAGAGGCTAGATTTATGCAGTTAGCTCTGTTAGCGTAGAGGCTAGATTTATGCAGTTAGCTCTGTTAGCATAGAGGCTAGATTACTGTAGTTAGCTCTGTTAGCACAGAGGCTAGATTACTGTATTTAGCTCTGTTAGCATAGAGGCTAGATGTATGCAGTTAGCTCTGTTAGCACAGAGGCTAGATTACTGTAGTTAGCTCTGTTAGCACAGAGGCTAGATTACTGTAGTTAGCTCTGTTAGCACAGAGGCTAGATGTATGCAATTAGCTCTGTTAGCATAGAGGCTAGATTTATGCAGTTAGCTGAGCTCTGTTAGCATAGAGGTTAGATTTATGCAGTCAACTCTTTTAGCATAGAAGTTAGATTTATGCAGTCAGCTCTTTTAGCATAGAGGTTAGATTCATGCAGTTGGCTCTGTTAGCACAGAGGCTAGATTACTGTAGTTAGCTCTGTTAGCACAGAGGCTAGGTTTAGGCAGTTAGCATAGAGGCTAAAGTTGTACAGTTAGCATTAGCATAAAGGCCAGATTTATGCAGTTAACTCTGTTAGCGTAGAGGCTAGATTACTGTGGTTAGCTCCGTTAGCATAGAGGCTAGATTTATGCAGTTAGCACAGAGGCTAGATTATTTTGGCTAGCACAGAAGCTAGATTACTTTGGCTAGCACAGAGGCTAGATTACTTTGGCTAGCACAGAGGCTAGATTTCTGCTGTTAGCTCTGTTAGCAAAGAAGCTAGATTTATACAGTTAGCACAGAGGCTAGATTACTGTGTAGTTAGCTCTGTTAGCACAGAGGCTAGATTACTTTGGCTAGCACAGAGGCTAGATTTCGCTGTTAGCAAAGAGGCTAGATTTCTGCAGTTAATGCTGTTAGCAAAGAGGCTAGATTTCTGCTGTTAGCTCTGTTAGTATAGAGGCTAGATTTAGCTAGAGACTGTGTAGGCACAGAGTTGGACTCTGCTGCCCATCCTGAACAATGCCAACCACCCTCTGCATCTTCAGCTTGCAGAGGATACCATGGACTGGTGTCACAGTCCTGCTCCACCAAGACTGAGGAACTCTTGTCTCCCTGGCCATAAAACCGTACCAACACCTTTGCTGCTGAAGCGCTTAGAAGTGCTTGAGTCCTCAGATAATAATGTTCTTATTTTTTTAATATTTATGAATGTTTCTGTTCAGTGCCCTGAGGTGACTTCTGGTGTGACTTGGTGCTGTATAAATAAACTGAATTGAGTTCTGTGTTGGTTCCTGTTTCATTAAAGGTGGTGTGCCTTTAGCTGCTGGATGTTTGAATTTCCTTAGGTATTAATGAAGTGTCTTTCTAATGTAATTCAGTCTATGGACGCTGCACCCAACCAGCCTTAATTCTGTCAGGTCTTTAGTGTAGTAGAAGCTGAGAGTCATCCAAAACATGGACCTTGAATGTGACGCCTCCATGGAGCACAGCGTTATTTTTCTGATAGGCAGCGGGTGATATGCATTCATTCAAGGCATGCCAGGCCTTTATCTTTTAGCAGTTTAAATTTGTAACCCACTGAGTTTAGATTATGTTTTGAAAAAATGTTCAAAAATGGTTTTAAATAATAATTTATTGAATTATGCGTCTTGGTTTGTACAGTTGTCTTGTTTTTGAGTATTTTACCATAAGTGTTAAAAGTGTTTTACAGAACCCTTTGGTTTGGGACAAGTCAAACACAATGAATGTCATTCTTGAATCATTCAAATCAGATTTACTGTGTGAAGTTTTCACTGCAGCTCAAAACGAGCAGAGATTTTTCTGCAGGCCACATTTTTATACTTCAGTCATTTAATGAATTTTACCCAGACAAGCAGATGTGAATGAAAAGATTGAAAACAGGCTGCGATTCAAATCTCAGATTGTTGCGTTGACCAAATTAAGATAGTTGTAGCTGATATCTTTTTTTTATCATTTCTTTATTCATTTCATAACAAAATAAAATGCTATATCAATTAACATACTGTATATGTAATTACAAAACTATTATAAATATAAAATGAAAGGCAGCAGATGAAGAAAAATGATTAAATCTGCTCCTTGTATATTGATCCCTTTGTTAGTAAAATATTTTCTGTGTCACTGCACATATTTTAATGAAACCTTTAAGAAATAATAACTGGATGTAGGCTACAGATGTTTGGAGCTGATTCACACGAAAATGGCCGCCACAGCCAGAAGACCTTGAAAACCACATTCAGTCAGTTTTATGTTGGATTTCTTTGTGGTAGTAGCTGAGAGTCATTCAAAACATGCATTTCAAGTGCCACTCATTTAGTTTAAAACTGCTGACGTCAACTCTTAGCAAATGTACCACCAGACAGATTTTAATGAAACTTTCAGGAAATAATTACATGTATTTACTGTTTGAGTCAATGGCCGCCGCAGCTGATCAACAGCCCAGAGAACTCTTCAGCAGTCAGTGAGTTGTAGCTGAGGATCATCCCCAGCACATCCTCTGAGCGCAATGGAGAATAATTCAGGGTTTGACCCTCATCATGGTGCGAGCCGGCGGGCGACACGCATTCAGCTCCTGTGGTTTCAGGAAGCTGACAGTCAGATGGGCTGAGGCAGATGATTCCACTGAGCTGTCCTCCCCCCTTCCTGAGAGGAGGGGGGAGGATGTACAAACCTCCCTCCCCTCCCCTCTCCATCTGACTGCGCCCGGCTCCATCCTCTCCTCCATCCGTCCAGCTCCGCGGTCTGCACCCAGAACACCCAGAACCTGGTCCGGCTCCGGTTCCTTTACGGGTTCTTTGGACTAATGAGCTCCTCTGGATGGAGAACACTTGATCCAGATCATCTGCTGAAGAAGGGACGCTCCGACCTCCTCCTCCCTGCATCATCCCTCCGCATCCTCAGCATCCCTCCGGGGAGAGGACACACGCCAAGCCGGCTCAAAGCCTCCCATCCTCGGCCACAACGAGCATCTCACGTCGGTGCTTTTCAGCAGGTCTGGGTCATTTTCTGCGCGTCAAGCCCAGAAACCAGAACCAGAACCAGATGTGCGCTTGTTCTCCTCCTGCCCGCAGCTGGAAGGTATTGTTCGATTTTACTCTCACGTGCGCTCTTTAGATGAAACATGCGCGCATTTTGTCTTTATCTCCTTGTTGTTGTGCGCTAAACGCGCCTGCGGGCGCCGCAGTGTGCGTGCGTCCTCTGCGCAACTCCTGCGCTTTTCTCTTTGGCTCAAATAAAAACTCAGATCCTATAAGACCGTCATATTTTACTTCAAGCTGTGATGTCATGCTCCAGTAAAATAAAATAAAAAAATCTTAATTAGATGTTTAGTCTTTTTTTTTTTTTACATAATTTGGTGTAAATTAAGATGTTCAGTTTCTGCTCGAGTGGTTGCATGTAAAAAATGTTTAATATCTGCTCCAACCTTCACGCCCGACCCCCACAAAGGAGATCATCCTCCCCTCCTCCTCCTCCTCCATGCATTTGAGCCTATCTGGGTCATTAGCATTTGTGCGTTTAATGAGGCTGCGGATGGATCCATTTGTGCTCCTCTGCAGCGCACATGTCTGCAGGATCTGTTGTTCCTCTGCCAGGCTGTCCTCCTGCGGGATGAGGAGCGCTGCAGCTTCCTCCCCTGCAGCTGTGATGCTGCAGGATAATGGAGGATGGAGCTGCTGCTGCAGTGCTGCTTACAGGACCTCTCTGCTGCTTCCTCATCCACATTAACAAAACCTGAAGCGCATCTTTCCGGTCTGCCAGTAAGCCATTATCGGTTTCCACTCCTCTGTGGTTTTAAAATCAATTTGCAGTGATTTTACACCTGCTGCAGACAAGCGATCAATCCCAGTGAGCGTCATTTCAGAGGAGCTCACTCTGAATCTTTTCATGCAACAAACACCAAATTAATGATTTGACTCTTTTTTTTAAAAGGTGAAGGGCATTTATGAACCGCTGTGTGAATGTTTTTAATGTAAATTGGCTGCCAAACAAATAAATCTTCTTTAATGCACTTTAAATCAAATTAAGTTTAATGAACCTTTAATTAAAAAAAAGGCCTAAAGGAGTTCATATCCAGCAGATTAACAGCAGCACGGTCACTGAGACTGTTTGGAGGTCAGCAGGACATCCCGGACAGTTTATTGTACTGATAACACACACACACACACACACGCATGCACACGTACACCAGTTTGAATCAATACCTGTTTCATTACAGAGGCTCTGAGCTGCTTATCTGTTTGTGGACTGCAGGAGGAGAAGAAGCACTGCAGAGGAGCAGAGATGAAATCTAAAAATAAAAACAGAATAAATCCTGCTCTAGCCATGAGACGTGATTATCTGCAGCTCATTATGAGCTAAAAATAAAGCTGTCACCATGACCATGGTAATAAGCAGTGGAAATGCTACAATTTGGTCTCAAATTAATGTTTTATTGACCCGTCACGTGACAACACCTTTACTATGGTAAATGTGTTTAAATGTTCTTTAAAAACTACAAGGCCTGCTGTAAATCAAAGATTAGAATAATTTTTAAAGGTCGGTTCGTCAATCTGTTCAGGAAACCAAGTGAAAATTAATTAAAAAAAAATTGGCTTTTAAAAAAAAAAAAAACAGGACAAAGTATTAAAAGGATACACGGTCAAGGTGTTTTGAACAGCAGGGAATAGAATTAAAGTTGGTCAAAGTGTGGAGCTGGGGGATGGGGTGAGTTGGGGTTTTCTCTCCTCGTGTTCACAGCGGACCTTGATTTAAATGTCCATACAATTAAGGCACGCGGTGAATGCCAAGAGAGTGAACAAACATCAGCGCAAACCGACACAACCACACCTGAAGGTCCAGGTGAAGTTAAACGACTCGTCACAGCGACGACGCAAAAAAGAGCGGGACGCAGTACCAACACTAACCACGAGGTGGGGCACTCTTTTTTTCCCTTTTGCAGATTTACAGAAAAAGGTCTCGTGTTTGAGATGGAAACCGTCTGCACCTGAAAACTAATTTACATGTTTTGAAATCTGGCAAAGGTGTCCAGTTATTCTTAACTGTTTAAAATGCACAGAAAATGTTATCATTAAAAATATGAATGTGTAAATGTATTTAACAGTGATGGTTTTGCAAATATTTTTGTGAGAACATCAGTTTCACTGAAAAACGTCTTTAATGAAACCTGAGGTCATTTGTTCAAAAATGGCCTCCAAAAGTGACCTTCAGGAGTTCATTGTGACAGCGCCCTCTGGTGGCTGGAGGGATAAGGGCAGGAGGAAAGGAGTTTTTAGTCCGAGCAAGTGGGGGAGGCCAATTTAAAGTAAATGTTTGCATTTCCTTTAGCTTCTAGCTAAGTTGGTCGCTTGTTAAATAAATTAAAGATTTTAGTCTGCTTTGCTCTGAATGTTGGCAACACATTATGAACATCCATCCATTATCTTTTACCTGCTTCTTCCATTTTGTGTCACGGGGGTCACCGGTGCCCATGTCCAACAGTCACTGTATGAGGGGCGGGGGCCACCCTGGACAGGTCTCCAGTCCATCACAGGGACACATAGAGACAAGCAACCATTCACTCTCTCACACAGGGACAATTTAGAGTCACCAGTCTAACATGCATGTTTTTGGTCTGCGGGAGAAAACCGGAGTACCTGGAGAAAATTCATGCATGCACGGAGAGAACATGCAAACTTCACCCAGAAAGGCCCCCGGACCAGGATTTGGGCGGGGGACCTGCTCGCTGAGAGGCAGCCGCTCTACCAGTTGCGCCACCGTGCTGCCGCGCACTATGAACATTTCTGAGGGAATTTTTGCAAATATCTCCAAACAAGAGTTTCCTCGCAGAAACTTTTAACAATAACAATTATGTGACAATATCCTCTTATGTTATTTATGTAATCTTAACTACCTTTGCCCAGTTTGACTCCCCAACATTTTTAATTTAAACCATTGGGGTATACTTATAAAATAAAAATTGGTTGATCTGGACCAGTTTTGGGGCCTGGGTTCAAGTGCCAAAATGCAGATCTAATGCTTTTTGAGACAGGTTTGAGACCCCCCCCCAACAACTAAACTGATACAGGATTGACACCCCCGCAATTAAACTGAGACAGGTTTGAGACTCCCACAACAAAACTGAGATGAGTTTGAGACCCCCACAACTAAACTGACAGGTTTGAGATCCCAATAACTAAACTGAGACAGGGTTGAGACCACCATAATGAAACTGAGACAGGTTTGAGACCACCACAACTAAACTGAAACAGGTTTGAGACCACCACAACTAAACTGAAACAGGTTTGAGACCTCCACAATTAAAGTGAGACAGATTTGAGACCCTCACAACTAAACAGACATGTTTGAGACCTCCAACAACTAAACTGAAACAGGTTTGAGACCACCATAATTAAACTGAGACAGGTTTGAGACCACCACAACTAAACTGAAACAGGTTTGAGACCACCACAATTAAACTGAGACAGGTTTGAGACCACCACAATTAAACAGACATGTTTTAGACCTCCAATAACTGAACTGAGACATTTGAGACCTCCAACAACTAAACTGAGACAGGTTTGAAACCACCACAACTAAATTGAGACAGGTTAGAGACCTCCAACAACTAAGCTGAGACAGGCTTGAGACCTCCAACAACTAAAATGAGACATGTTTGAAACCACCACGACTAAACTGAGACAGGTTTGAGACCTCCAACAACTAAGCTCAGACAAGTTGGAGACTTCTCCTTGAAGGCTTTATGACATCAAGTCACATTGATTTAACTTTTGTATTCAATTCCTACCAATAAAATGCTGTAATGTGTTTACATAATAAGAATTAAAAACTTCACAAAGCTTTCATCTTTAACTTAAATCTAGAGATACATTTTTTTTGGGGCGATAAAACTAAACTCCAGGGAAATTTTGCACAAAGTTCATGCAAACTTGTCAATCAGTTTGAGACCTGGTGAAGATTCTTGTCTCCAACGAGTCCAAAACAGTCTCAGTTTGATCTCAGATGTTGCGTTTTGGATAAACATTTTGAATAAATCATCAAACAAGTCTAGACACTTGAAGGCTCGTTGAAACATTAATAAAACTAAACCAGTTCTTTCTTTGTGAGAGGATCTCTCTAGACTTCAGATAAGAAAGCAGCTGCCATAAAACGACTGAACGAGGTCTCAACATGAAGACAATTCCCTCGTCCTCTCACAGATCTTCATCTCCGCTCCTCGCTTGCAGCTCACTTACATCAGCCTCTTAAAATCAGGAGAAACCCTCCGTTATTTGGTGATTTCCCAACAGGAGTTTGTTTCGTGCAGCTTTTGTTTCTGTTCTCAGGAAGAAATTTGACTTTTAGATGAGCTGGGAATAAAACAGTTATGAGCATCGCTGCGTTTATTTGTTACGGTGATTTGATCCTTTTTGACCTCAGTGCTGCAGAATTATTAACTACTAATGAGAACCGTTCCATGTTGTTCTGATAATCAAGTTTCTTTAAAAAGCACATTTAAAACCACCACAAATAATACCAGAAAATAGACTAACTCAACAAAAAATAACAGTTTATTTTGGAAGACAAAAGAAAAAGCCCTCCAGTCTGTGGTGGAACTGTCTGATGGGTCAGAGGAGATATTTAATAGGTGCGCAGGAAATCTGACTTCTTATTCAGTAATGCGTTTTCCTCAGACATAAACGAGCTTTAACATCGATCGTGGACGTGCAGAAGCTCTGCTGGGAAACGATGTAACGACTCCTGGATGCTTGACTTTACACGCAGCAGGGTGGACCTAAAGATCTGCAGGAAAACTTGCATTTTTCACATTTTTTTATTTTCTACACATTTTAGGTAAAATATGAATTTTTCTCTTGTTTTAAGTAAGAATTAATACATAACCAGTCAGATAAATATTAGGTGCAAGCAAGTTTTTATTTTTTGTTGTAGATAATTTAATCACTTCACATTAATTTATCTAAACCTACAGTCCAAGGTTTTAGAAAGGGACACAAAGAAAGCCTGACTTGTCTGTAAAATGCTCAGAAACATTGAAATCTGTAAAATAATATTGTATTTTTATCAGATAAACATCCAAATAAATGATTGTGGGTTTTAAAGTAAAACTAAAAGAATTTTATGTTAAATGTCGAATTATAAATCTTTATTTTGCTTTTTAATTTACAGTTTATTACTGAAGTTATTTTTGTTTGTATTTTTTGTCTGATGAAACTTTTTATCTTTCAGTGACTCAACAAAGTGTTTTTGCCTGAATTTTGAGACATAAAATAAAATGATTTGATCCGTTTTATTCTTGTCTGAATTTGTTTTTTCTCACAATTAATATAAATAATAAAAATGATCTTAGATGTTCAAACTTCTCACATCTTATGCATAAAAATTGCTTAAACATATTCATGTTTTCACTTTGGGATCAGTAGACTGAGTGTCCGACTTATGGACAAAAAAAACACTTACAGTATTGCCAATAATAAAGACTTACAATAAATCTGAATCTTTTCAGATGCATATAAATAAATAATAATTCATTTTAATAAACTCATTACTCTATTTAAACATTTTAAGAAGCTGAAGTGTTCAAATGAACCCAAATAGTCTTTAAAATGAAATAAAAAGATAAATACAACAGATGTCAGTGCCTCCAAACCCACTTTTCAAATTAAAAGCTGATATTCTTAAAACAAGCAGGGTTTTATTTTGAAAATACTAAATTTCAATTAGAAGTAAATAAATATTTCATTTGTTATTAAAAGATTTCAAAACTATGAATCACATTTTTTTAACATGAAACCCAACTTTTTACTCTCCTGTGACAAAAGATGATTTAAAAAAATGGTTCGTTTCTGGTTTTAGTAAAGTTAACGGTCCGAAATTTATTCAGTTTTTAAAGTGTGTCAACAGAATAATCTTATGAACTATTAGATGGACTTAAATGAAACCTTTTGGATTCAAATCAATTCAAGATGGCCACCACAGCTAAGCAACCTTAGCAAACACAAACATGGCTGTACCTCTACGGCGCTACATAAACTGATTCTTCATTTTGAAATAATCTAACAACATGAATCAATATTTTTAATAACCAAGACTGCAACAATAATCTGTGTTTATATGGTTTCTAAAAATAAATTTAAAAAGTCCAACGATGACGATCTGGTGAGCAAAACTGCCAAAACAGTGTTTGAAAACTACAGTATTTTTATTTGAGCTTAAATAAATAAAATACATATTAAACACACAGTGAAGGCATTACTGGCTGGAGACACATTCACAGGAATATCGGGGAACGTTAAAAATCTGCAGAGTTTAACAACGTCAAGAAGTTTTTTGTCAGTTTGGAACAGAAATCTTTGGCTTAATTCAGCGTTGCCGTCCTGAGAGAAGGTCCAGAGACGGTAGAAAAGAATTATGATAATCGGTTGTGACCGAGACTTGACATAAACTTATAGATAATAATAAAGTCTAATTTATAGAGAGCTTTTCTTTTATTCATCTTAGATTCTTATGAGACAAGGTCCATTGGTGCTGATATTTTAATATTATAGCAGCCTGAAAATTATCCATAACTTTATATAATCTCCCCAAAATTTATTTGTAACAAATAATTTTTTGTTAGTTTTAAGAAATTCAACATTTTAGGGCTGCCTGTTTGATGGAGTTTACTGATTTTGATTAAAAACAATAAAAAATTCAAGTTGTGCTTTGCTTATTTGGGTTAAAAAAAAAAAGTTTGTACAGTAAGCATGTGGCTACAGCTAGGACACTATTAGCTTAGCTTCTCTTAGCTTAACGTTAAAAACTGAACACAGAAGAAAGTCAACTTTGCTAAAAGTGCCGGCACTTTTTAATCAACAACCTTTTGTCAAGGAGTACGGTAACAACTGCAGTGAAACATTTTTGAGATTAAAAAGGAGAATAAAAGAGCTAAAAGTGAACAATGCTAGCTGCTTCTCCTGTTCTGGCTAAGCTAAGCTAAGCTAAGCTAGGCTAACAGGCTGTTGCTCCCTATTTACAGAACAAGAAAACAAACAACAGTTTTCTTAATAGGTCAAACAGGTCTTGCTAAGAGTATAAACATTTTCAAAGTTTTGTTAGTCTTTCAAATGTTAAATAAATATTTCATACTGGTATGTATTTTTAGCTTCGTCAGACGTGTTCGAATAGTAACATTTGGCTGCTTTAAAATATTTGTTGTTCTTATTATTGACTGCTCTCTTCTTCGGGAGTTAAATATAAAATTCTTCATGTGATCCAAAATTAATATAAAATCATTTAAATGGGATAAAAATAAAATGTTGGGAGGACGAGTTCGCTGCTCTGAAAAGAACACTGGTGTCGAGTCACACAGGAAACAGAAAAAGAAGAGGAAATCTAAGTTTGGACATTTTAAATGTGTCGGCTGGTGAAGACGGAAGCATGTAATTAAATAAAACAACGCACGTTAGAAGCTTGAGTGCGCTTGCGTCAGTGGAAGGAGAAGCCGGAGGCTGGGAGACCTCCGCACCACTGACTGATGAACTGGAGGACGTCCTGACACTCTGGGCTGTGAGTGGTCTGCAGAGAAAAATCAACACAAATACAGACCAGGTAAGAGAACAAGACATTATCATTACTCATTACCAGTAGATTGTTTATTTGTGGCTGTATAAGTACACCAGCTGGAAGATTGCAAAAAAAAAAAAAGTGAATAATTTAGTGTCACCTAGTGGCAACATAAGACTGCAACCAACTTATCCCATTAAAATCACTCCCCTGAAAAATATGCAACCAAAACGGAGAAATCTACAGTGGGAAACAGTTATCAGTATTTAGGATACTTTATATACAGTATTATATATGGCACAAACTGATTACCGTAATTTCTGGTCTATAAGCTGCTACTTTCAAGATGAAGATAGCGATCAATGACTTCCTGGTTGGCTATTGTATTTTTATTTTTTTAAACCAGCCATGTTAGAGGCACTGTTAAAAATAAATTAAAACATTACTGCACATATTTGTGTAAGTTACTGGTATGTATTTAATTTATTAACCTTTATTTAACCAGGCAAATCCCATTGAGATCACTGATCTCCTTAGTCTGCCTTGAGGCCCAGGCCTCCCTTACAAACATGCATGTTTTTGGTCTGTGTTCCTGGAGAAAACACACGCAAGCATGAGAAGAACATGCAAACTCCACACAAAGACTCCAGGTCCAACCGGGGATTGAACCCAGGACCTTCTTGCTGTGAGGCAACAGTGCTAACCACTGAGCCATCGTGCTGCCAAACCTAATTTCAAAGTTTAACAAATCTTTCTGTGTAAATATCTCGTTACAACGTGGACACCCATGGCTTTTAGACAAGTGCGGCCTATATATGTACAATTTAATTTTTATTTTTTTAATTTAGTGGGCGCGGCTTATATTTAGGTGCACTCAATAGTCCAGAAATTATGGTATTTCTACTTGGGCTATCTCGCATGTGCATATTAAAGTTCAGGATGAATTTTAAATTGTTTGGAAGAGTTTTTTGATCATTTGTAGGAACATTTGAAGAAAACTATGGTTTTATTTTTGGCTGTGCTGCTGTGTGAACGTCTCACAAAGATGACATCATATTTATGTCCCGTGATAAGAGGAGCAGATCGGGTTATTTTACGAACGTGCTCGTCTGGTCTCACCTTTGTAGCCATGAGGAATTTGTTCCAGTCTTCCTTGTTGGCTGCTTTTCCCGCTGAAGAAAACTCAATTTTATTCCTAAGCACCGGGTAGCCTGAAGGTGGGAACAGCACAAAGGTCAAAGGTCAAACTGGCAGGAAACTGAAAGCAAAAAGATCTTGCTCTTATTTACTTTTTAAATTTAAATTTAAGAAGGAAAAACTAAAATAATACACTTTTTTCATACAATACTCTTAAATTAAACGTGTCAAAATAGCTAAAATAATAATATTATGGCACAATAATGGTAAAAATGAACCAAGCCTAATTATTTATGAAGGAAGAGGTGGGCATTAGAGGCACCGTATTGCTACATAAAAAATAAAAAATATAAAAACAAAAAGTTTTTAAATATGTTGTAAAGCTCCTACGCCAAAAGCAGCAACTTTAGTTTACATTAATTTAAGGAATATTAACTAAGTATTAAAGAAAACTGCATCATAGTTT
>JARVGQ010000210.1:31578271-31599037 GCA_031762355.1 Hypsolebias martinsi
AATGTCACGCTGTGATCTACCGGTACTGCCGCCGCGATCGACCGGTAGATCGCGATCGACGTAATGAGCACCCCTGCTTTATAGAGTGGGTGGGGGTGGGGGATTATCAAACATAGTAAAGCTTATAATATTAAACAAGTTTCACTGCCTAATTCTAACAAACCGCCTCTTGTGGGTAAAAAGAGAATAAGTAGTAAGCAGCATTAGCAGTGCAACAAGGGAAGGAAGGTTTCCAGATATGACATTCAATCTAAAATGTTTGCAATTACCATTTATTTATTTATTTATTTATTTATTTATTTATTTATTTATTTGTTTATTTGTTTATTTATTTATTTTTAACCCAAACTGCCACAAAACGGTGAAACGGTACTTAAATACGAATAAAAGTGGTCAGTACTTTGGTACTTTTATCTTCTAAAAAGTAGGAGGAGACCCAGAGGAAGACCCAGGACACGCTGGAGGGACTATGTTTCTCGGGGGGCCTGGGAACGCTGTGGGATTCCCCTGGAGGAGCTGGCCCAAGTGGATGGGGAGAGGGAAGTCTGGGCCTCCTTAGACTACTACCCCAGCGACCCGACCCCGGATAAGCGGAAGAGAATGGATGGATGGATGGATCTTCTAAAAAGTTTTTTGCTATTTTAAACTAGCTTTTTGATATTATGTTTTGGTTTAGCCTTTTACTACAATTAGCTAGAGTCTTGATACTTGTACGGTAATTCTTAGGTAGCCTTCAGGTAGCGTAGCATTTAGTTACTATTTAGCCAACTTTTCACAACATGTAGCTTTTAGCCAACATCTTGTTACTTTTAGCTTTTAGGTAGCCTGTTACTATTTTTAGCTTTTTGATACTAGTATTAATTTTGAGCCAGCCTTTTGCTAATGTTTGCTTTTAGTTGGTCTTTTGATACTTTTATATTTTAAGCTAGCATTTAGCTTTATTTAGCTTTTAGCTACTGCTTTGCTTTTTCTGTGTTTTTCTTTTATTTCTGGCAGATTTTTTTATTCTTAATATAAACGTGTAAAAAGCGGTACGTTTAGACTTTTTTAAAATACAGTAGTCACAAAACTACCTGTATAATGGTCAGTTGTTTAAAACATCAGAGGATGAAGGACTTAAAGTTAGTCATTAAAACCACAATCTGTGCAAAAGCGATAACATCCCTTCAGTTCTTCAGCGCCTCTGACGTGCGAGGAAAGACTTTCTGTTACACGAAGCAGAACGGTGTTGGAAACTCAACGAGTAAACAAAGCGTGTACCCTGTGCGCGTCCTCCCACATGTCGTGGACTCGGTACATATGGACGGCTGCTTTCCACTCCCCAGCCTCCATGAAGTGGTACTCTGCCTCCGAGAACCTGGACTCAGCCTCCAGCTCCTGCAGCAAACACATTTACAACAAACATCAGCATCGACTGGCCGGACGGAACATCACAGAGCCTTTGGAGTTCAAACGCAGTTTAAAATTTTTTTTTAAACTAAAATATCTGCAGCCATTTTCTGAAGCAGCACTGAAGGTTAAACAAAAGACATGACTATGGATATAAATTCAGACTTAAGAAGTGTGAGGCACCAAAACGTTCTGATCCAGACAGAAACTACATTTGACTTTAAAAATTGTGGCAGCGCTCAGAAAATAACTGAACAGATGCAGCTCTAAAACAAAATCCTTCGATAATGGCTGGAGTTTTCTGATTAAAATGTCTTTAAACAGGAAAAACATCTTGGTGTAATTAAAACATGCATGAAACCTCCAGGTTACATAGCTTTGAAAATAAAAAGAAATTATTGAAATCTTAGATGCCTTCGGATATTTTCATGTTCATTTATAATAATATCTGTTGTGTTTATATTTTATTGCCTGAGATGATTTGTGTTGAGACTTGGTGCTATATAAATAAGCTAAACTGAATAAAATGAAAAGGAATTATATATATACATGCATATGATGTACTGGGGTGTGAGACATCTGCTGAGTTGATCTGAAGTCAATTTGAAGGTTCAAAAGTTCTTTTCGTTCAAATCATGAGGGAATATTTTAAAATACAGTTCGGTGTGAAACCATTTTTTTTGGCTCTGAAAGTAAAAGCAGAGCACATTTTATCCTGGAGCTTTAGTGAGAGCTACCTTGGCCAGGTGGAGGTGAGTCTCAGCCAGCAGGTCGGGATGATGTTTGGCCACCAGACGAATGACATCATCAAACATCTGGTTCTTCTTGTACATGGTGATGGCGAGGTCCGTCAGCTTCACAGTAGAAAACAGCCTGTAAGGCGGAAAGAGCACTTTGTATGTTTTTATGTTCCTCTCGCAGCGATTAAGGTTAAAGATGAAACTAAAAACGTTTAGTTTGTTGTTGGTTTACCTCTCGGCCTCCTTGAACTTGCTGTCCCTCTCCAGCTCCTGGGCTCTGCTGACGTACAGAGTGGTGACCTCCTCCTCTGTCATGCACTTCACTGCCAGCTGTGAGCAAAACAGATTATCAACGGAGCTGGAAATGAATCAAATGCCACAGACAGTTTGAGAAGAAACATCTAAATATACAGTGTGTGGGTTTATAAGAAAAGACGTGGGTCCTGAAAGACTTGGGTGAGTCTGTTCCGACCTTGTGAGCCTCCTCCCAACGTCCGGCTGAGGTGTACATGTCGATGGCTTCTTTAATGTGACCTCCTTTCTCAAACAGCTGCTCTGCCACCTGCAGGCCCAACAAAATTCACACCACTGAGTCAGCAATCCTGTCATTTCCCTGTTTATTTCTACAGATGCTTTTTGAAATAATACTGCATCCAGATACTTTGTGCCTTATTTAACTGCTCATAAATCAAAACGAGGCTCATTCAGGAAAGGGGTGCTCTGACCTTTGATTTTTGTAACTTCAGACTTTCATACATTTAAATGTTTTTTTTTTTTTTATAAAAAAAAAAAAAAATCCTCACAGAAATAAACTCTTAATTTCCATCAAACCATTTTACCATTTAATAGTTAAATTTAGCTGATTTTAGCTTTCAGCTAGATTTTTGCTACTTATAACTTTTAACCTTTTGCTACTATAAGCATTAGGCTACTGATTTGATATGTGTGTATGTAGCTTACATTTTGTTACAGACAGCTTTAAACCAGCATTTTGTTACTTTTAGCACTCAGCTACCATTCTGCTTCTTTTACCAAAACTTTGGCCTCTTACAGCTTTTAGCAAGCTTTATGTTATTTTTAGTTTTTGGCCAGTATTTTGCTACTTTTAACTAGTCTTTCGCATCTTAGCCTTTTGCTACATGTAGCTAAACCTTTGCCACTTTTATCTTTTAGCTAATCTTTATGTACTTTTTAGTGTTTAGCTACCATTCGGCCTTTACCTTCTTAACTTTGTGCAAGCCATTAGCTTTCAGCCAGAACTATAGAACTTTTAGCTGTTAAACAGTATTTTACTTCTTTTAAATTCTAGGTAGCTTTTAGCTAAACCTTTGCTGCGTTGAATTAATATTTCCTACTTTTAGGTATCATTTTAGTACATTTAGCTAGTCTTTTCCTGCTACTTTGGCCAATCTTTCATTTCTTACAGCTTTTAGCAAGCCACATGTTATTTTTTAGCTTTTGGCCAGTATTGTGCTACTTTTAACTACCGGTAGTCTTTAGCATCTTAGCCTTTTGCTACATTTAGCTAGACTTTTGCTACTTTGACCTTTTAGCTAATCTTTCAGTCATTTTAGCATTTAGCTACCATTCTGCTAACTTTAGTTAGTCTTCCGCCGATTTAACTTTGTGCAAGCCACTAGCTTTTAGCCAGAAATCTACAACCTTTAGTTTTCAGGCAGAATGCAAAAATTTTTAGCTTTCACCTGGTACTTTACTTCTTTTACCTTCTAGATAGATTTAGCTAAACTTTTGCTACTTTTAATTAATATTTGCTACATTTAGGTATCCTTTTACCACATTTAGCTAGCCTTTTGATTATATTTTTAGCTTTTAGCCAGTGTTTTGCTACATTAAGAGAGTGATTTGCTCCTTTAGCTTATAGCTAGTGTTCAACTTTTTTGTTTTTAGTTTAACAGCTAAGCTTCAGCTTCTTCAGCACATTTCTTTAGTTGTTCAGCATTCATGGAACGTGTTTGCAGAAAACACAACTTCTCTGGTTTTACACAACGATTAAAATACAGACCTGGATCTGTGAAAAACTATAAACTGTGACTACAAGCCGTTGAAGAGAACGATCAGCTGCTCAGTCGGCTGAAAATTATTTTCTGCAGCATAAAAGGAAAAAAAGAACTGCGATAACTCGATGACTACAATGCCACAAACCGACAAAATGCCATTCTGATAATAAAAATGTTTAGTCATTGTTCTTCCACAACACTTTTTTTGTTTTTAACAGATAAATACTTCAGGTGTGCGCTTCCTACGATGTTTATAATTGGCAGCAAATCTCAGTTTCTGGCAGCCTCCGCTCGCTGGAGAGCAAAGAGCTTGTTATCTTAACTACTCTCTGTGAATTTGCCCGTGGAGCAATCTGACTGCAAAAGGTTTCTATTTGCAGAGGCTGGTGGCGTGTGGAGGCTGCTTGGCTCAGCTGAGCTCGTCACAGTCAGCACAACGCACTGCGAGCATCAACACCACCGCACGCCTTCCTGTTCTGTGCGTCTTACTCTGGGCTTATCTCATTACCTGTGTGATTTCATCAGTCAGGCACAATAGATTCTGGTAGTTCAGCAACTTTTAAATTCAACACACAATTGCTGAAATGTCCTTCAAGCCAAAGTATGCTCAAGCAAACGACTCCACAGTATGCACGGAGGTAGACCTGAGTACTAATGTGTGTGTCCAAATCTAAATAACTGCACATAATCCTCAGAGAAACACACACAAATTGTTTTTTGCAAGTTGCAAAATGTCCACTGATGTTAATTTAAGCTTCAAACTCAAGACTTTAAAAGTCCCTGCGTGACATAAGAGTGGATCCTGTCCTCGGGTTGAGTAAAGTTGCTGACTTTGTCCATTTATTCCTGCTGAAATAAGGCAGATAAATGTGACGTAAGTGAACTAAATCAGTAAAGATGAGTCACAACACCAAAACGATAAACGCAAAAACACCAAAAGGCTTAATGTACTGTATTCCTGAGCTCATCGTTAGGAGCGACACTTTCTATATTCCATGTAATCCTTGAATGCATTTTCATAAAATTATTGTTTCTTCAGGTTTATACCATGCCATACCATACCATACCATACCATACCATACCATACCATACCATACCATGCCATACCATACCATACCATGCCATACCATACCATACCATACCAGTTTTAGTTATAGAGCACTTTAAACACCCACAGGACCAAAGTGTAGTACACATAATAAAGCAATCATAAAATAAAGATAATAATATCAATAAAGAATTATTAAAATAATTAAGTCAACATCACAGATGGTGTCAAAGGTCAGGGAGAAGAGATGGTTTTAAGAAGGGATTTAAAAAAAGACTCTGAGCTTAAGCTTTGTCTTCGGCACACTCAGGAGCAGCTGATCACATGACCTGAGGGATCCAGAGGGTGTGTACGGATGTAGCAACTCAGACAGATAGGGCGGGGCAAGTCCATTAAGAGCTTTAAAAGCAAATAAAATAATTTTGTGCCAGTTAAAAGCCGTGCAGCAGCTTTCTGTGCACTCTGAAGCTGACAGATACACGCGTCACTGATTCCTGCATAAAGTGTGTTACAGTAGTCCAGTTGAGTGGTCACAAAGGCTTGAACTACTGTTTCAAAATGCAGCTGAGAAAGAATCTGCTTCACTTTAGCTGTCTAAGAGGGAAAAAACTAATTTTAACAGCACTGATGTAGTTTTCTAACTTTAGTCCAGCATCAACTTTGACCCCTAGGTTTGTAACAGTTGACCTGATGTACTGGGCCAATGAACCAACATCTACATTGGGAGTCTCAGTGGAGCTTTCAAAGACCATCACTTCAGTCTTTTCCACATTAAACTTTAAGAAGTTCACAGCCATGCAGGCTTTTATGTGACTCCTTCAGACATGAAAACAGAGGGGCCAGAGAGTTGAGTCCTTTTTCTTTAGCGGGAGATAGATCTGTGTTTCAACTGTATAACAATGAAAGGAGATCCTATATTCTTTAAAAATAGAGCCATGAGGGAGCAGGTACAGTGTGAAGAGGAAGGGGACTAACACTGAGCCCTGTGGGACCCCACACAAAAGAGAAGCAGAGGAGGACATGTGGTCACCAAGGCAGACACTGAAAGTACACTTAGCTAAGAAGGACCTAAAAGTCCAGTGCTGTACTGCTGACCCTCCTACCCCACATTGTTTCAAACCACAAAGTAAAATGTTATGGTCACTGTGTCAAAAGCAGCTGATAAATCTAAAAGCAAGAGGACAACACAGTCACCAGTCGGTTGCTAAAAACATGTAATTAAAAACTTTTAAAAGGGCAAAACTGAATTTTGAATCAAATCCAGTTATCAAGGTGTTTCTCTCCTTTGTCTCCTTCTTTCATGGAGATAAAATTCAGAACAGGAGAGGTGTGGGGAAAATATACGCTGAGGTAGAAATTAATCTGGAAAAGTACCGAACATTGTTTTAACAAAACAACTCATTTCAAGGTAACTTAATGCTCTTTACAGCAAGCAGAAGAATGTTTCTTGCGAATATACTGTATTTTTGTCCTGTTTGCTGATCAAACACAAACAGGTGACATTTTAGTTACCTATCAATAACTTCTTACATTATGCTCAACACTCCTCAGTCCTCATCTTACTTTACTCTCCTCCTTCATACTTTTCCTCCTCTTCCCTCCTACCTCGTAGTTCTGCATGGAGGCGTAGTGCTGAGCTATTTTCAGGTAAAATTTCCCTGCAGATGAGTCGTCCTGTGAATCCAGGATTTGGACGGCTTTCTTCCACTGGCGAGCAGCGATGGACGCCTCGATGGCTTTAAGGTAGCAGCTAAAAGATAAGAATACAGACGTGATGCGACTCCACAGAAACCCCTTAACTGGAATACAGAGTTCAAAATAGTGTGACCGCGGAATGCTGCGTTATTTAAATCAGAAAACATTTTAATACTTTGCACTGATTTAACTGTTCACATGTCAAAATGTTTGGCTTGATCAGAAATAGTGTGGTATGATTTTTACAACTTTTATCATTCTTGAATTATTCAACTTTAATTATTGAGCATGAACTTTGGTGTTTTGAACCACTTTGACGTGACTGTCTCAGAGGAGTTGACGAGGGAGAGGGCGGGCTCCAGAGGCCATCTTGTAACCAGCAAACTGTGTTTTCCACTATAAAGTAGTTTTGTTTGGTGCCTCCTCAGATTGAAGAAGTCTGTTGGATGACGGATGAAACGTCTCAGCAAAAAAAAGAAACTGTCCAGATGACCTGACTGAACATTGTTGGATTTTATACCTGGATGATTGCGCATGAACTTTGGAACTTTAATTGAACTTTCGCCTATAGAAATTCATTAAAATCTCCTCGACTGCTTCAAAAACATTCTCTGAATCACACTCGCTCTTTTTTATCTTATGCTGTTTAGAAATTGCCATACTAATTTTAGCTTTTATTTATAGTTTTGCTACATTTAGCTTTTAATAACTGTTTCACAACCCTTTATGCTAATTTTATCTTAAAGTGCCGGTTTAGCCAATATTAGCTATAAACTACAATTGTGTTAACATTATTTTTTAGCTTATGTTTTGATAATTTTTAGATTTATTTAGTTTTTGGCTACTTTTTTCTTAGCAACTATGCTAATTTTATCTTTTAGCTACAGTTTTGCAAAGTTTAGCTTTTAGAGTTGGTTCTGCTGGATTTAGCATTTAACAACTTACTAAAATTAGTTTTCAGCCACCATTTTGCTGATTTTAGCTTTTTGACTTGGGGAGTGGTGGCACAGAGGTTAGAGAAGGTCGGCCTGTGATCAGAAGGTCGCCGGTTCAAGTCCACGAACCGACAACATCAAAATGTGGGTGGGAGAGGTGAAACACCTATACCTGCCTCCACCCTGGGCCCTTGAGCAAGGCCCTTAACCCCCACCATCTGCTCCCCTGGGCGCACCAGATGGCAGCTCTCTGCTCCACACAGAGAGCTGTGGTAGCTCGGTGATCTGTGATTACATCAGGAAGGGAGTACAAACCACTGCCAAGTCTTCGTGTTAGTTTGCTGTGGCGACCGCTGAAGAAGGGAGCAGCCGAAAGAAGAAAACTTTATTTTGCTTCTTTTGACTTGAACAATTCAGAAAATATATTCAGCTGTCATTCAGCTCTCAGCATTTAATGAAAATTGAAATTCTATACAGTAGTTTGGTTTGAAGTGACGTATTCTATAAAGCTTTATTTTTTCACCCTGCGGTCACAGTTTGGTTGAAGATTTTTCAGTTTGTAGAAACTAAAATAATCTGGGCTCTGGTTATCTGACTGTAGCCGAGCACATTTAAAGAGATCTCCTCTCATCTCTGGATCACGGTTCTGGTGATGATTCCAAAAGCATTTTTGGCTAAATCTGTTCTGTTTTTTTTCTCCTCCTGTCCATCTGTTTGAGTCTTTGTCCCTCCATGCTTGTTCGACACTACCCACCCTGCTTCAATGAAGTGGTTGATGGCGGCGTCCATCTGTTTCTGCTGGACCAGGTAGTCTCCCCAGGCCTCCTCCAGTTTCACCACCTCGGCGGGGAAGGAAACGCGAGCCAGCTCCACCGCTACGGGAAGCAAGAAGAAGAAACTTTGTTGAAGAAACGCTCCACTTGTTTAACAACTTGTCAATTGATTTCAATTTTTTTTTTTAAAAATCACAATCAAACCAAATAAAAGTTGGCTTTTTACCTTTCCTGAAAGCCCCTCCCTTGCAGTAGCACTCCAGAGCTCTCTGGTTGTTCCTGATTTTCTCATACAGATCTCCTGCCTGATCAGGAAAGAAGGAAACCATCATCAATCTCAAAAGATCCCAGAAATTTAAAGCACATCTAACCAGCTGACTTTCAGTTTGATTATGCCAAAAAACAAACTTAAAGTTTTGTTCTTTGTTCGTTCGTAAGGTTTTACCACCTGTTCGATAAACACAGACGACTGAATGAGAAGTGAGTTTTCAGACAAACTGAGAATAAAATGTGAGCGAAGAAGTAAGCGACAGATGGAGGGAGATGGTGTGAAACTCAGATCAACAACGAGTCCTGTTGCTTTTCTACCAAAGCCTTTTTTTTCTTCTGCAGGCATCTGTTAGGAAAGGAGAGGAAGAAGAGGAATTTTTTATAGCTTTGAGAAAAATCCACTCACTCTTTCATAAAACTCTCCCTTGATGAGGCTGGCAGCGATGCGACTGACGGTGTCGGCGCTGCTGGTGAGCTCTGGACGGCTCAGGGCCAGACGGGCAGCTTTAGCTGGGAGTCCGGCCTTCAGGTAGAGGTTTATGGCCCCCTGGAAGTCCCCCTCGTTCTCCTTCACCTCGCCGGCCTTCTCGTCCTGACCCGTCTCCGTCAGCCACTGATAATAGTTCCCACGCAGGCTGTTCAGCTCCGGGTGAGCCTGCAGATGGTTTAAAAGTAAACGTTTAATAAACCATTTACCAAATTTTTCGGCTTACAAGTCACAGTTTTTTGCAGACCGGTAATCTGCATGCCCTGCAACTTATATGCCAAAGCGATGTATTCATGGATTTTCCCCCCCGTATTTATAAACCAAATTTTGGCTGAGATATGACCGTTTTCATTCATTCTGACTGAAAACATCAAACACTACCATTTTCAGTTGCTAGATGGCACTCGAGTAGTATGGCATGCTTTTGTGTCATGTAATAGGCAAAAGTGTCTATTAATGACACAATCGGTTGCCATAGACTGCCATCTTCATCCAGCTCTCCTGGAGCAACCGTCAAACCAGCTTCATTTCACTGCGTCGCCCCGGAGAAATGAAGTTGATTTGACCATTAAAGTGTTTTTATTAAGTAAAAGTTCAACTAAGACTCACCTTTACTATAATGTTGTGCAAACAAACAATTGTTTTAGGTGGTTATCTGGTTAAATTTTGAAGAAACGCGCAGCGAGTCTTCCTGTGCACGTGCCTACTTCCGCGTATCAGCTTTTGAAATGCAGCAGATTTGACCGTCAAAGTGCATTTAATAAGCAAAAGTTAGACTGAGACACAGTTTTGCTATAATTTCAAGCAAACAAATAATTGTTTTTAACTGTTAATCTTGTTAAATTCTTGTTAAAGTTCTCCCGTGCATGCTCCCGTGGCAACCATTTGGCAGCCAATCAATTTTTGGCACAACACCGGCCCACATTCCGGGTTGTCAGCAGTGATACATAATAGATGTCACGTATACGGCGAAGTGATGTATTTATGGGTTTTTTTCATTCTGTTAGTCATATTTGGACCGATGAGACTTATAGGGCGGTGCGACATGTACGGCGGAAAATACGGTATATTTATTTCATACTTTGAAACTCTGACTTTGTTTTTCTTCATTTTTTTAACAACTGATTGAGTGAGAGGTGGTGCGTTGATGTGATCTCTAACTCCAGCACGAGTTACCACAGAAACAAACTCGAGTAAAAAACGGAACCAGTTTGTGACGCAGAAAATCCCAAACTGAACTCACTTTTCTACTAATCCGCAGCCTCCTGGAACCCTGACACGTTTATTTATTAAACTAAATCTATTTGCTCCTGAAGTCTGACTGAGAGAGGAAAAAACAACAGTTATTGAGGAAGTTTCCATCAGGAAAAGTTGCTTTAGTGCAACATTTTATTTACCTCGGAGGCGTAAGCGCAGATCTGGAAATGATGATTCATGTGTGTTCCAGTTGAGCGTCAAGAACTGGTTCAGCTTTCTAACTGCAGTGCTCAGAGACCAGGCTAAAGACCCTCTGCAGCATTTCTCCACATTCTGTGCATTCAAACCCTGTTGCAACCCCTTCACTGATGCTGGTCAAACAGTACTGTGTGTGACTGGATTACTGAAAAGCAAATACTTTTAACCTGCAGCTACCACGGCTTTTCTTAAGTCAGCTATATTAGAGTTTAATCTCATGATTTCAGAGTTGGGGTTCTGAACTTGGTGAAGCGTTCTGGTTGATTTTTTTTTTTCAACTTGAAGCGAGTTGGAAACAGTACAAATGAAAAGCAGCATGAGCCCGCTGTCAGGTCTGATCTGTTTACGTTACCTTGGCTTCAGCCACAGCGATGCAGTTGTCCCACATGTGGAGCTCCTGGTACATCTCTATGGCCTCATCGATGGCGTTCTGCAGACAGTAAATCATGAAGATGAAACATTTCGATAAACTGAATTAGGTGTTTGGAATAAGATGTGTGACAGGATCAGCTGAACGGTGAAACAGTCTCATAAATTACTGACGTTCCCCATTTGGCATTTTTCCCACTTTAAATCTGCAAATGTTAAAACGATACAACTACAGTACTAATAATGAGAAAAACTTAAACTTCTGCAAGAATTCAATGTGAACACTGAGAGCTGAGTGACAGCTGAAACTTGATGAAGAATTAATTTTAAATTTTCAACAACAACAAAAAAAAGATACAATTAGCAAAATCATTATATAAAAACCTGAATAGTCAAAACTGTAACTAAAAGCTTAAATTAGAAAAAACTTGGCTAAAAGATACAACTAGAAAAGCTGCAGCTAAAGAATAAATGTAGCAAATCAACAGCTAAAATAGCAAGTCCATAGCTTAAAGCTACAAACGCAAAACCTTAGCCAAAAGCTAAAACAAGCTAATAAAAGCTAAAAGCTATAAATAAATAAATAAATAAATAAATAAATAAAACTGTAGCTGAAACTAAAATGACCAACAAAATAGCTAAAATCTTGACTTAACAAAACCAAAGTCAAAAACTATATTTTGCCAAATTGTAGCCAAAAGATACAAATAGAAAAACTGCAGCTAAAAGGTTAATTAAGGAAAACAACAGCTAAACGATAAAATCAGGAAAAGTGTACGTAGCTAAAAGATAAACCTAGCTAAATTTAATCTAAAAACCTGGAGCAAAAAGCTACAATTAGCAAAACAGTATCTAAATGATAAATGTAGCATAACTGTAGCTTTAAGTTAAATTAAGCAAATACTGTATCGGCTAAATGCTAATGTTAGGATAACTGTAGCTAAAAAGCTAAAACCAGAAAAAAAACTATAGCTAAAAGCTACAAAAAGCTAAACTGAAGCCAAAAGCTAAAATTATGGTAGGTCAACTGTAGCTAAAAGCTAAACATACATGTCATAGTAGTAGCTAAAAGCTGTCATGTCACACTGTTACCAGTCAAGCCAAAGTTTTGATGATTGGAATCTTTAAACAGAGCGACAATAGTGTGAATGTTAGCATTTACACAATAAGGTGATTTTGTTGACAGAAAGATACTTTAACTAAACACAACTAATCAATGTAATCTATGAAGCATCATCTGGTTTAATCTTTTGTGTCCATAAAGATTGTATGAAATCTGCTACCTGCTCCATGTAAAGCATCTCAGCCAGTTTAAAGTTCTTGTCCAACATGGCCACCTGGGCTTGGACTTTGTAAAACAACGTCCCGTCGTCCCCCTGAGTAGAGAAGAGACAAACAGATTAGAATATGCTCAATCCAGACAGCACTCGTTAATATGCAAATAGAACGTTCATCCAAAAGATTTATTTGAATAAATAATAAGTAGAAAAGTTTGGTTTTCTGCGCTTTGAGTGTTTGTTCTTTGTTGTCAAGACAACTATAAATCAAACGATCATTAATTTATCCAGCTACATTAAACTTTAAAATATAAACTTTAATATAAAAACCACAACTTTAGAACAAACATTAGCACCAGCCTTAAACGTTTTCTCTCTTTTCCCATGCTGTGATTTTTATACCGTGGAGCCTTATTTTAGGCACTCGTACCAAACGCACCATTTCCTGTGAAACTTTGTCTACGAGCTGGTTGGTTTGGTGGAGGAATCGAACGGTCGACACGTCACCAAGTGCAGCGAAACACCTGCAGGAGAGGAAGAGGGAAAGTCAGGCAGGAGGAAGAAACGCTGCAGAGAACGGCAGTACAAAGAGAAGCGTACGGGGTTCAGAGGAGGCAGATCGAAGCTCTGAAACCTGCAAACTTAACGACTTGAGATAAATTACAGCTTTGGACTAATTGGCTTCTACACACGCTGCAATCTGAGCTCTGAGGAACGCAAACATCTGAGCGCTCAGGCACTTTATTACCAACTCTCTCTGAACCATTGCATCAGATGAATGAACAGATCATGAAAGAAAAACAGTCCTTCTGTTTGACTCCTCTCTCTTCTCTCGTTAATATCAGCCTCTGCAGAGAAAACCGCTTCTTTCCCGGATTTTGGGATTCATGCAAATGGAGGCAAAGCCCGGCGAACAGCATGTGCATTATTCATGACAGAGAATCCAGATGTGAAGGTTTCCTCACAACAGAGAGAAATAAAGATGGAGAGAGGAATGATGGAGAATTAAAAACTGTCTGATGATAAATGAAGTTAGAGGAGGAGTCAGTGCTGGGATGTAAAATGGCTTCCCATTGACTGGACTCATGTCACTTCTAGAACTAAAACCAAGTGACTAAAAGGTAAAGCACGAAGCTTTGGGTTCAATATGTGAGGAAAGCGTCCCGTTTGTCCTCCAGAAAACTAACAGAAAATATAATGTGGGAAAGTGTTCCTGTGAGGATTGTGTTCTCTTGTGTGTGCCTCCCTCTTGTGTTTGTTCCTGCTCCTCTGTTATTCTCATGTAATCAGCTCTTACCTCCACCACTTGTCCTTCCAGGTGTTGTCTGTCATTAACGTCCCTATTTAAGTCTGAGTCTCTGTGTTGCTTGTTGTCTGGGCCTTATCCTGTCATGTTCTGTCTTCCCTCCGTGTCCCCAGTGTTTAATATCAGTTTTCTGCCCTGTCAGCCTTTTTTTTTAAAATTATTAATAAACTCTTTCTTTTTGTAAAACACAGTCTCCATGATAAGCGTGCACTTGGGTTCGACACTAAACCACCAGATCGTGACAGTTCCAGCTGAGCCTCACATTCTGACCACGCTTCCTCACTCTGCTGCCGTCCTTCCTGGCTCTACTCTCCATGTTTCTATTTGCGATTACGGTATTTCTATCCTTTGTCTTTTTTCCAATAGAAACTACTGTACACATGGAACATCCTCTTTTGTGTTTGTTTCTCTATCCTGTCCCCTCTTTCCCAGCCAGTCGAGGCAGGGGAAAAACAGACGGGTCTCTTCATCGTCTGTTTTGTGTCGGTTGTGAAGCTGGAGACTCATGGACTCTGAAGACACGTTACTGTATCATATCAGTATCGTATCAATCAAACCTCGAGGATAATAAAAACGATCTCTTCACGCTCACCGGTCCTGTCAAGACTGATTGTTACAAATGACATATTGCATGTGACTCAATGAGACTAACCTGAGACAACCTAAATAAAGGTTGAAAGAAAAAAATAGGCTAAGGATCAAGGAACATTTTAATATAATAAGAACAAAAGAGCAGTGCACAAATACACAAGTAAAATTATGGAACATAGAGAGTGCAAAAATACACATTCCCTTGACACACTTTGAAAAGAGTTAAAAAATATACTGTATATCTGATTTTAACTTTATAGATTGTTTTTATCAGATTTTATTGTTTGACCCAATTTTATGTTTTCATTACTTGTTTTTAATTGTGTTTGGTATCACAGAGCTTTGTTTTAATGTTGACTGTACAGCACTTTGGTCTGCTGCAGTGTTTAAAGTGCTTGCAAAAAAAAGTTGGATTGAATTTGAATAAAAAAGTAAAATAACTAATCCATTTTGCAGCCTAATATCTTAATAATAATGACCGTAAACAAAATAATATTTTTCTTGGTGATATAATTACAATACTTTTTCTAAATAGCCCACAGATGACATGATGTATACTTTATCCCAGGGCTATTCAACTAACATGCTCAGGGGGCCAAAGTTACTGAAGTCCAGCAGCTCAGGGGCCGGACATTCAGCAGCTAAAGTCATAATGTAAACAAGCAAAGTATTACAATGATATGTTACCTTTTAAAATTGTTGAAATCATAAATGCAGTAAACAGAACCCAAACTAAACCCAGAACCCCCAAAAATTAAAATTTAAGAACTCATTGGTGGGCTGGACTGGTCACCAACAGGCTGGAAGTGTCCCGTGGAAAATACTATGTTCAAGTTCAAGTCTCTTTATTATCCCCGAGGGGCAATAAGCTTCACAGTCAGTAGAGATTTAAAACATCCATATTACACAAAACATTAAGACGTTAAAATAATAATATGGAAGTCATCAATGTTCATTGAGAAGCCTGATCACTACAGGGATGAATGAGTTTTTCAGTCTGTTCATCCAACGTCTGGGCAGCAGACACCTGCGTCCAGGTGGAAGCAACCTGAACTCACCATGGAGTGGATGATCAGGATCTGCCAGAATCAGCCTGGCCTTGTTCACTGACCTCACCTTCTGCGTGTCAGTGATGTTCTGTAGGGTTATGCCAGCAGTTTTGCTGACAATCCCCAAGAGTTTAGTTTAGCTGGATGCAAGAAGTTTAACAAAGCCAGAGATCCTAAATTCAAATCCCACAGTGAACATTTGTTTTCTGGCCGATCTTGGCTAAATTTAGACGTCTACTTGGTGCATGTTGCTAAGTTTAGTGAAAAATTAAAAAGAGGAGCAAAAACAAAAGTGTTGTGTTTATATTTTTGTTCAGTATGTAAAAAAAAACTTTCAATTTGAAGGATTCTGTATTCAAATTGATCTGAGCAGGAGCACTTCACCTTGGTTTAAAATATATTTAATTGAGCACAAAGTTAAAAGTATGCAGAAAGTTGCATAAGTATCTCAAAATGCATTTTGAGGAACAAGATCAGAGCGGACCTTACGTATTCTCGTCTCGTGATGATTGTTCAACTTGACGTTGGGCGTCAGAGATATTTATAGACTTTCTTTAAGTCCCGCCTCTGCCGAAGTGGACAGATTCGGGATTGGGTGCCCGTCCCTCCCTCTGTTCTGAGTGACACCGTGGTGCAACCACTGACGAGCAGGTTTGAGTTTCCATGGTTACGAAGGCCATACTGCATTCCTTAAGAGCTGATAAGCCGATAAATTACGACGTTGTTTTCTAAACAAGGAGCACACAATATCATGGTTTGCTGTGGCCTTCTTTGTCTGACTATTGTGGTGAACTACTATTAGCTATTATTACTGTGATTAATTCTATAGTTAAGTATAAACTATGTGAATGTCGTGATTTAACTTTATGTTAATCAATTAGTTTTATTCAATGTGTTAATCAACGTGTGTTAATCAATGTGTGTGTGTGTGTGTGAGTGGCCCCCATGTGCTCACAGAACAAAGGGAAGAAGAGAGGCCCCTCTTCAGCAGCGTCTTACCTGCTTTCTGTTTCATCAAGAATGTTTGATTATGTCTCAATTATAGACGTGTAAGATTATCTTTAGCAAATGCGAGATTATATATATATAAGGATAAGTAACTAGTAAAAGTAATTAGTAAACAAATTAGCTGATTATAGGTCTGTAAATATAGTTCAAACCCTTGAAGACACACACACACACACACCTTGTATAAAATGCATCATTTCACATCATCAGTAGTGACATTTCAAAGCTTGATATAAGATATAGAAAAGTATAAAAATATGAAATCCAACAATCTGTGACCAGCTTTATTCTGATTTTAGCCTAGACATTGATGTTGATGTTATTTCAACCCCAAAATGTTCACTACCTTCTGATTCTTGTGTAGTAAGAGCAGAAAATACATCCAGTGCTGCTGCGGTCAATGTCAATTTGTTTATATAGCACATAAAAACAACAGCCAAAGTGCTTTACAGTAAAGACAGATTAAAAAAAGAGTAAAAATGCATCTAGTGCTACTGAAACATAATATTAAAAATAATATAACAACAATAAAATCAGCTCAAAATTTGTTCTCAGACTCTGTGTGGATCAAATGCCAAGGAAAACGGATGAGTCTTGAGCAAAGATTAAAAAGTGTCAACAGTCTGAGCGGTCTTTAAATTCTCTGAAATATGGCTAATCAAAGGCTGGCCTTGCACTGTTTGCTTTGCTTATACAGTATGGGCCTCAAAAGATGGACAAAATATGCCCATGTTTGAAAATGTCAAAGATTTGGTTTTAAAAAGTGTAAGGAAGACCTTCAAATATTTTGTTTTTGTGTTTAAGGTACATTTTAGATCACTAGTTGTATTTTCAAACCATCTAAGGGTATCAGAGGTAAATTGCTATTGTCCAAGCCTGTCTCTTAGAAACCTCCTATTTCCTCCTGCTTGCCGATTGTACAACTTAATTTATAATCTGCTTATCAGTCGGCTCACTCTCTGTTTTTTCCCTCCCTCCAAGATCCGAGTAATTTGGGAGACTATTGCTGCAGCGTCTGCAGTCTCCAGCTGCCCTCCAAATTCAAGCTCCAAGACCACATGAACCTGCACACAGGAGCACGGCCGTACTGCTGCGCTGAATGTGGGAAGCGCTTCTGTCAGATATGCAACTACCGAGTCCACCTGCGCACGCACGCCAAGGCCAAAGTGGAGCTGCCCTGGTGTCGTATCTGTCAGACGGGCTTCAGCTCGCAGGAGCAGCTAAAGAAGCACCTGTCCAGAAATCACCTAGAAGACAAGTTTTATGAGTGTGACCTGTGCAAACGTGTGTTCACCTCCATGGAGGACTGTCTAAAGCACGTGCGACATCACATGTGTATGGTGAAAATCGCGTGCGATGTGTGCAACCGCAAATTCCGCACTGAAAAATCACTGGCACGCCACAAGAAGAGGACGTGCCTCCGCAACTTTAAATGCACAGACTGCTCCGAGACGTTCATGACGAAAAATGCACTCCTGAAGCATAGCTTCTCCCACCTCGGCTTGCTGCCGTACACCTGCATCCGCTGCCACTGTCACTTCCGCCTGGCCAAGCTGTACCGCAAACACAAGTGCGAGCCCGAGCGCATTCACTGCGTGGCGTGTCTGAGAGAGTTCCTCAGTCAGGAGGACTTCCAGCAGCACAAAAAGGACACGGGCTGCTGGGGCAACCAGGAGCCCAATCAGAAAACAGACGAGATCCGGTGTTTGGAGTGCGGTCAGAGGTTTGACACCTCAGAAGAGCTGAAGAAGCACGCCGGCGCTCACCAGAGGGTGCTGAAATGTGCCGAGTGTGGGAAGGGGTTCCGATCAGCGCTGCTGTTAATGTCCCACATGGGGGGTCATGCGGGCAAGTCGCCTTGCTTCTGTCAGATCTGTGGGTTGGGTTTCCCCTACCAGCAAAACTACGACGGCCACCTGAAAACCTGCGGACACACTCCTCAGTCTGTGGTGAGTGCAGGACGTTGGTGTTTTTAATTCTTTTACTTGGAGAGTATTAACACATTGCACATTCAATTCAGTTTATTTATATAGCGCCAAGTCACAACAGAAGTCCTCTCAGGCCACTGAACAGAAACATTCTTGTCAAAAGTAAGTTAATAACATTACAGGCTGTCCCAGAGTTACGAACGGGTTCCGGACCTAAGGACCGTTCGCAACTCGATTTTGCCGTAAGTCGGAGCGCCAGCCATGTGGTTGCCGTAACTCCGGATTTTCGTCTGTAACTCGAAACTGAAAGCACATGGCTAGGCTGTAAGTTCGGATTTCGTCCATAACTCGAAACTGAAAGCACATGGCAGCCGTAACGTATTTTTAAACACGTTTTTTTTTTTCAATATAAAACAACAACAGCGTACTTAGAACGCCGTTTTAATGTGTTTCCAAGCAGTTAGCTAACAGAATACCCTAAAAAAAAAAAACATAAAATGCTGCATAAAAAAGACAACGTATGGTGTGATGACGTCACTGGGGCGGCGCCATAAGTCAGAGTTGCCGTAAGTCGATGGCGCCGTAACTTGGGGACAGCCTGTATTCTGGGATTGTCTGAAGGTGTTCAAGTTTTGGGAAAATGTGCAAATAGATACAAAAGATATTTTGGGCAATTCATTTAGAACTAGATATATCAGCATATATTTTAGGAATAATATCTTCGGACATGATTGATAAAGACAGTAAATATTTGATCAGGGTACTGCTTCTGATTGCAAAGAAGTGTATAACATCTGCTTGGTTAAGATCACAGCCGCCTAGTATTACACAATAGAGAGATAGAATAAGAAAAGTCTACATTATGGAAAGAATAACATCAAAACTACAATTTAAGATGGAGACCTTTGAAACAAAGTGGAAACCTATAGCTAAAAATATATTGTAACCTTGACACCTCTATTTATTTATTTATTTGATTGTATATTTCTTGAATTTATTTTGTATTATTGTTGCATATTTTCATTATTTAATCGGTATTTTCATTATGTCTACTGTTGTCCCTTTTATTGCAGTTATTGGGATTTATAGATACATGGATGTTGTTAATGAATGAAAAGCTTTATCTTTTCAGTGGGACGAGTATCTATTTAAAGGAGATGCATTTCTGATTTTTTTTTTTCCTTTATCAACAGTTCATGGATAATCTTTAGCAGAACCAGAATTAGACAGTATGTTTGTTTGGTGTATATGAAATGCCTAAGATGGTCTGTGTAAATAAGATATGAAGATGCGAAATGGGAGAAGTGACAAAGGTGGACATGTATATATGTTGATATAAAAATGTTATTGAAAATAAAAAGTTAAAAAAATAATAAATTATTTTAAATTATTTAGCACCTGCTGCACCTCTGTGCAGCCCACACTGCAGGAGAAACATCCTCCTGCAGCTCCTCCTTCCTCCTCTGCGATGTCCGTTCTGCTGTGGAGAAGTGGGCGTGGCCAAGAACACAGTGCAGCTGTGTCTGAGAGGAGGCAGAGAGCTGAAATCATGACATTCTGTGCTCTTTTAGAGCATTTAGAATTCAGAAACATTGTTTAGATAATAGATAGATAGCTTTATTTGTCCCCGTAGGGAAATTAGTTTGCAGCATTGTCAGCAGGCATTTACATAACGGACATATCATGATACTTTTTTATTGTTTAATGATTTAATTGCTTGTGGTATGAAAGAAAATTTTGTCCTGTCTCTTGAGAACAAAGGAAAGCAGTACCTTCGCCCTGAAGGAAGCAAAACAAATGAGGATCTTAGAGGATGTATGTTGTCTGCTATAATCTTGTTTGCCTTCCTCATAACTCTGTCCATGTATATATTTTCCATACTTGGCAGAGTGGTCCCTAACAGTTTGCTGGCTGTGGTTACAATATTTCTCAAGGATTTCTTCTTAGCCTCTGTAGCATTGCCAAACCAACAGATGTTACAAAACGTTAAAATACCTTCAATAATAGCAGAATAAAACATTAAAAGCATTGAGTTATTGACTCTCAAAGAACCCAGTTTCTTTAAAAAATACATCCTCTGCTGAGCCTTGGTGCTAATAAGGTCAGCCCATGAGTCCCACTTTAAGTGACAGTCTATAACCACGCCCAGGTACTTGTAGCACGAGACATTTTCAATCTTCTCTCCATTGATGGTTGTTGGAGAGAATGACTGAAGCTTCCTGAAGTCAATAGTCATTTCTTTTGTTTTTTCCGTGTTCAGAACCAATTTCGATTTTTTGCACCAATTAATGAAGAAGTCCAGAACTGGCCCATGCTCCTCTTCTTTGTCGTTAAGAGGCTTACCAAGGCCGTGTCATCAGCATATTTAATTAAATGTCTATTTGGGAAAGTACTTCTGCAGGAGTTTGTGTACAGAATAAATAACAGT
>JARVGQ010000210.1:31651997-31662396 GCA_031762355.1 Hypsolebias martinsi
TGGGAGGAAACCGGAGCACCCGGAGGAAACCCATGCATGCACGGAGAGAACATGCAAACTCCACCCAGAAAGGCCCCTGGACTGAGATTTGAACCAGGGACCTGCGCGCTGAGAGGCAGCAGCTCTACCAGTTGTGCCACCGTGCTGCCATGTGTATGTGTATCTCACATGTGTATCTCAAGCAGTTTTGTAGGTTTACCAATCAATCTACTCTATGCTGACAAGGTTTAGAGTCCTAGTGCTCTTACGGCTGCTGTTTGGTGCTATAAAACAGAGTTGAGCAGTGCTGATAGCAGTGAAGGATATAGATGGTCCTATTCAGAGTTAGACAACAGTATTGTCATACATATTTCAGAGCACACACCTGTCATTGTTACACTTCTACAAAGGATATGCACATAAGACATCCAACATTCATGCGTATAGTCTGGTTGACCTTAAGGATCCACTCATACATACACTGAGAAAAAATGTATTTTTGTCTCATCCCATCTCCCTATCACCAGTCTATCACACCTTCTTAAAACACATAAAAAATAACACCTCCCATACACATCCACTGGCACACATATACATACTAGAGTCCTTTCTTTCTTAGGCATGTCTGTACACGACTCCCTGGCTGCAAATCCTTCAGTGAGATGGATGAGTGTCTCCAACCCATTCATCATCTGCCTTATCCACCACCCTCGCCCTGTTTTTATATCAGGCAGCAGTCAAACTGACAGCTGACGGTCCCTTCTCTCCCTCGCTCTGTTCTTTTCACTCTCCGTTCCTCTATTTCTTGTCTTTTTTTCCTCATTCCCCAGTGCCCCACTTGCTCGGCTTGTACATCCTGACAACGGCCATGTTCATGGGTTTTCATGCACGCTTCTTTCTCACCTTCCCAACTCCAGTTTTTCCACTTATTCCTCTGTTTTCTACCCTTCCTGCCTTCCCCTTTATCCAATCCCTCTCCAGCTATCTATCTCTCTCCCGTGCACCGTTGGGACCAAAGTGGCACCTTCAGAGTGGGCTGTAAAAAGGCCCTATAAAAAGCCCCAACACAGGGAAGAAAGGGTAATGATAAAATTTAACTGCTCTTCTTGGTGCACCTGGGGTCTGGCTCTGTGTGTGTTGTTGTGTGAGTAGCTGAGAACATATGTGTGTGTTGTGTATATGTTTGTGAGCTTGAGGCCTGGGCACTGAACCGGAACTGCCATGCTCAGGGGGGCGGGGGGGTCAATGTCACGGCACCACCATGAGAGTTATCGCTTTTTAAAGACGCTCTATAGATTTTGTGGGGAACTCATTTACACCAGCATAAAATAGAAGGTGGCAAGGGAAGTTTAAATCCTAAAAAGGATGGGAGGTGTGAGACCAGGAAAAAATAGGTCCAATAGCCGGAGTGGCCTCTGTAGTACGATACAGATTTGAACTCTTCACACAGGGTGGACAGACACTGACTAAAGTAAATCTACGGCAGAGTAAAATGCATGGTAGAATAATCAGCTATGCATCTTTGTACAGATAGTGTCTGCATTTTATTGTGGTATACTCTGAATAAGAATATCTATAAAATCTATTCACCTTATTCCTATCCCCCATGCTGCCTTGTGTGAATTATGGCACGACTTTGGGCGCGAAGCAGAACCGGCGTTTGTTTATGTGTGAACAGTATGAGCTAATGTAGTTTCTGCAAGCATTGTGCATTAAATTTAAACATGTAGGAACACCACATGTCAGAGCTCAAACAGGACAATATAATCATTCTGCTGCCTGCTGAGGACGAAGGATGGAGGATGAGCTGAAACGGCTGCAGATTCATCTACTAGCAAGCGTATTTATCACTGACAAACCAAAGGGATGTTGTTTTCAAATAAGAAGTTGGCCCCAGCAGTCCATCCTTCTATTTTGTCCTTGAATGGTGCCCCTATTAAGTTAGTCAATTTTTACAAATACTTGAGCATCTTGGTCGATTCACATCTCTCTTTTAGGCCTCACATCAAAAACTTGGTTAAAAAAAAAAAAAAAAGTAAAGCTGGGTTTCTTTTTCAGAAACAGATTCTGTCTAACTCTGAATGCTAGGAAACAACTCCCTCCATTGACTATGGTGACATGAACGCTCCTACAAGCACCTGCAGATGTTGGATGCTGTCTATCACGGTGCACTAAGATTCATAACTGGCTGTGATTATCGTACCCACCACTGCACCCAGTATCCACTGGTTAACTGGACATCATTAACTTCACACAGACTCTTCCACTGGTACATTTTTATCTTCAAATCACCTCTTGGTCTGTTGACTTCATACATCTCCTCCTACACGTTACGTCGTCAGTGCAGCTACAGCGTGCGCTCTCAAGACATAATTACCTGCATTGTACCCTCAGTAACTAGGCAAAAGGGCCTTCTCCTGCTCTGCTCCTGTTTCCTGGAACACCTTGCAAAAAGATCTGAAGCTCTCGACCTTGACCTCTAAAAGATTTTAATCAACTGCTAAGTTCCTGGCAAAAACCAACGCAGACATGTTCCTAGGCCTGTCGCGATAAACAAATCAATTAATCGCATGATAAATGAAAATAATCTATCTCGTTTTCATTTATCAGCTTTATCATTTCTTCATGTCTCTCTCTTTCTACTGAAAACACTGGATGACCAAAGACTCAACTCCGGTGCTCTTCACTGACCCCCTCCCTTCCTCTTTTATCTTTAAAATCTGTTTTAATGATCCAAAATCATGTTTTTGGGTCGTTAAAAGCAGCTAAGCTGATAAGCTAAGCTACGAGCTAAGCTAACAGGCCGACCTCAGGAAAAAACCTCCGTCTTGTCAAAGCTCCAAAATGCACTGTTGAAACCCGTGTCTTTGTGTAAAAAGTTGTTTTTCTCTGCAAAAAGATGCTGCGAACTTGTTTACTGATTTTTTTTATCAAAAGCTTTGTGTGACAAATGCTAAACAGCTCAAATGACGCAGAGCATCCGCCATTTAGAGAACCAAAGAGAGACAGACCATGTCAAGTCAAGGGGCCTCCCTCCCATCTTTCTTAGACACGCTGCTCGCTCCCTTACTATCCATCCTTTGTTCAAATAGTCTTATACTGCCATCTGGTGGTCAAAAAAGATACTACACACAAAAAATGACCAAGATTTCTTCTTAAATTTTACAATAATTACTAATTATTGTCAAATTTAAAACAATATTATCGTTTATCGCAATAATTTCTTAGACAATTAATCGCCCAGCAAAATTTATTATCGTGACTGGCCTACATGTTCCTGTTTTCAGTATTTTACACAACTTTATAATCTTATCTGTTTTTGTTTTGTTCTTATATAATTTCTGCTATTTACTTTTCATTTTGTTTTTGTATGATTGACTGTCTGTACCTCATCTGTTTTTTTTTTATTTTTTTTTTTTAAAATCAGGTCTCTCTTTTTAACGAGTCCTTAAGGCTCAATGAGACTAAACTTTTATAATTAAAGCTTGAATGAATGTAGCATCGTGCCGTGCAAAGAGATAACTCAAGGTCTGATGGTGCAGAAGTTTTCTTTAGAGTGACGGTGACTAATAAATGCTCAGTTATTTTGGATGTACTGTAGTTATTTGTGCTTAGTTTTGGCTTTTTAATGTGTCAGAAGCAAGCATCAGTTTTAGAGCAATGGCTTCTATTTCCATTCTATCTTTTTTTATCTTTTATTTGACCTCAACAACTTTTGAAGCAATTTTTTTTATTTTATTTTTTTTTATCAAATGCCCAAAATGAATTTGCCATTTCTGATTTTAGTGTTTTTGAAGTATAGTGGTCAATGGGTTGTGGGAGCTTCTTTTTTTTTTCCTCGTCAGGTGTGGGGAAAATTACACCGACTTGTTTTAAAACCAAAACAGCAAAAATGTGAAACAATAAAATTCATTCAACCTTTATTTCTACAGGTTAGTCTCAATGAGCCTCGAGGACGCACCTGTCTTAAAGAATGACGACAACAGAGGATAACAATGACAACAGAATGAGTTGAAAGTGACAGGGATAGTTGATGAACAGTTTGGAAAGATGCACCATCTCAGCGCTGTGTCTTTGCCTAACCTTTAGCAGGAAACTCGTAGAACAAAATCTTTTTTTATATATATACCATACTTCCCGCTGTACATGTCGCACTGCCGTAGAAGTCGCATCAGTCCAAATATGTCTAATAAAGTGGGAAAAAACGTAAATAAGTCACTTTGTCATATAAGTCGCATCTATTATACATCACCGCTGACAACCTAGAAATGTGGTCCAATGTTGTGGCAAAAATCAATTGGCTGCCAAATGGCAGCCGCGAGAGTGTGTTCGGGAGGACTTTAACAAGAATTTAACAAGATTGACACTTAAAAACAATTATTTGTTTGCTCGAACTTATAGTAAAGGTGTGTCTCCGTCAAACTTTTCTTTAATAAATGCACTTTGATGGTCAAATCAGCTGCATTTCACCTAGACAGCGCGGCGAAATGCAGCTGATTTGACGTTTGCTCCAGGAGTTCCTGAGCAAGACGAAGGTGGCTTTGTATGACAAGCCAAGTGTCTCATTAATAGCCACTTTTACTTATTAATGAGGCGCTTGGCTTGCCATATTGGTCGACTGCCCTCTAGTGGCCGAAAAATGGTATTGTTGAATATTTTCCATATCAGAATGAATGAAATCGTCAGATCTCAGCCAAAAATTAGGTTATAAAAATGGGAGGGGAAAAAGAAACAAATATGTTGCTTCTTTGTATAATGCTAATTTATGCATAAGACCGTGACTTATACAGCAACAATTACAGTACAGTACTTAACTATATTGTCTACTTTTCTGTGCAGCTCCTTTGGTCAACAAAAATGTTTTAAGTTAGATTAAATGATTCCTGATTAGATTGTGTAACCGCATCAGAGCAGAACGTTCAGATACACTGAACTTTGAGACATGATCTCAATAGATATATATTTTATTTGCTTGCTTGTTTGTTTTTTCCCTAGAAGTGAGCCATGGCTGAACAGAATTCCTCCCGCCCCCAGAGGAAGATGTCCACCTCCGGGGAGAGCGTGTACAAGGTGCTAGGCCTCGAGAAAGGAGCTTCTGCAGAGGAAATCAAAAAAGCATACAGGTAATCTGTTTGAGCGTGTAGTAACCTGAATAATTGCTGAACTTATTAATTAAGCTTAGCTGCCTCTTTAAGAAGGGTTAGCCTCTGCAGAGCAGTAGGCCATTCCAGCCTGGAGACGTTGCTGCAAGTCTTTTTAGCATGACTCAGATTCTTGGGAGAAACTTACAATAATTTCTTCCAAACAGGTTTCTCTTTCATCTTTGTAAGTACAGATAATTAATTCAACCTTTATTTAGACAGACAAGTCACACTTAGCCTAGAAGACTCATTTACAAGTGATTTATAAGTGACAGGAAGGCACTTTACTGATGTGTTATTAATGTGGTCATTTGAATATTGTTTAGAAAGGAAACTTTTCGACCCTCTGTGTCGACAGATTTGATCTGTGGCTGATACTGATCTTTATAAATCTCAGTACAGTATACACAAGTTGTTGTTTTTTTCTTTGTTTGTTTGTTTGTTTTTGGCCAATATTTGTTTTTCATTCAATAAAACTTAGCACAAATTACACAAAGAAGTATTTATTAATCCTCAAAAGAACTTGTGCACCTAAAAATAACACATAAAAGAGCATTCTTGCTTAAAAAGTCAATTGTGAGCCACAGTGATCTGTGAGTAAGTTTGTAGTTCTGAACATTATGGCACTCCAGATGAGTTCCTACACCTGTCAAATAGGTGGTGTTCGTTGGAGAGCTCAGAGAGGAAACCTTTCACAGAGCAGAAGAGCAGAAGTTCTGCACCCCGGCTGATTACAGGAACATTTATTACTTTTTTTTTCTTTCGGCTGCTCCCTTCTTCAGGGGTCCTCACAGCTAACTCACATGAAGACTTAGCATTTTGTTTTTATGCTGGATGCCCCTCCTGACACAACCACAGCCCTCCGAGCTACCACAGCCCTCTGTGTGGAGCAGAGAGCTGCCATCCAGGGGAGTAGATGGTGGGGGTTAAGGGCCTTGCTCAAGGGCCCAAAGTGGGGCAAACGAGGGTGGAGGCAGGTGTGGGTGTCTCACCTTTTCCACCTACGTTTTGATGTTCTCAGTCTGGGGAGTTGAACCGGCAACCTTCCACTCACAGGCCCACCCTTTCTAACCTCTGCACCACCACTCTTATTACATCATTTACTCCCACTTTTGAAGAATAAATTTATTTTCATTTTTTAAGTTTTATAATTAAGGCAAATGCTAATGAATTTTCTTATTAAGGTTTTCAATCATTTGTTTTGGCCCTAAAGTGACAATAAACTGTACAAAAATTTTAGGCTTTAAATAATTTTAACAATCTTTCCACAGGTTTCCACAGCGGCTGTGCAAAGTGTTTCATGACACACAGTCCAGAGCTGAAATGTACAGCTGAGTTCATTATTTCTGTCGGATTCACTCAACAATGTTTGATTTGTTTAACTTGTCCTTTCTTTTCTGTCAGAAAACTCGCTCTGAAGTACCACCCAGACAAGAACCCCGACAACCCCGAAGCAGCGGAGAAGTTTAAGGAAATCAACAACGCCAACTCGATTTTAAATGACGAGAACAAGAGGAAGATTTATGACGAGTATGGCTCCATGGGGCTTTACGTGTCCGAGCAGTTCGGAGAGGAAAGCGTCAAATATTACTTCCTCATGTCCAAGTGGTGGTTTAAGGTTGGTAATAATGTTTGTTTTCACGTGAAGCTCTAAAATTTACCAGTTTAAGGTAAATAAATAAATAAATAAATAAATAAAAGCTAAAATATAAGTAGCAAGAAGCTAATTTTAAAATGACAAGAAACACATTTGTTAAATCCTAAATATTCACTGATTTAGTTTTACTTATTTTATTTATTTATTTATTTATTTTTTGCACTGATTCAGAATCTAAAATTACAAACGTGGATGACACTTGGGGAGTTGTTTTGCAAAGGTCATGTCGTGCCAAGAAAACTTATTTTTTAACAGAATAATCTTTAAATTCACCCTTTTTTTTAATTCTGTCAACTAATTTCTTATTTGACCTAATTAGTCTTTTAGCTACTCTTAATTTCCAAACCTGCCAACTAATTAAAAACTGAACTTATCAACAGTCTTAATCATTTTTAATTTTATTAGTTGTTTTTATGTTTAATTAGAGTAGAACTCGGCAAACTAAATATTCATCTAATATTTAATAGGTTAATTATGGAGCAGTCATCAGTAGAACTAAAGTTCATTATATGACAAACTCTGGGTGTAATTGTGTGCCAGATAAAGAATATATAGAACATGCCAGTTATTTTACAATAGGGTTCTGTAGAAAAGTTATGAACAGTTAATATCTTACCTGTTGTAGGTAGCTCTTTGATTTGAATTCTGATTGGACTAATGAGCTAACAGCTAGTCTGAACGTAGCTGAGGCTAAAGAGCTGTCTTTAAAACATTTCATATCTCAAAGATTTGGTAACTATTCACTATTTATAGACCTTTACATTGTTCTCAATTTGACATTACGCTATTTAGACAAAAGTCTTGGGTTATTTATAAAAGCAAATACTAACTGCTGGAGGAGTTGTTTTTTCTTAGATGGTTGTAGTTCACTTTAGAAGTCTTGCGATCATAATACCAGTAGTTAGTCTGAGCCAGTCGATGCTGTTTTAAAATTACTCGATGTGTCGGGGATGACTTTCAGCTACCGCTGCACTAAATCTTAGCTCAGTATCTGTAATGTTAACTATTTAAGCCATTTTTATGTTGCTAAGATGGCAGCCATCTTGGATTGGATTGAGTCCAAAGGTCAGTCAGTTGTAGGTGTTTTCGTTTGGCAAGTTTCAATAAAATGTGTCTGTGGTTTATGAGATATTTTGCTAACAGACACACAGAGTTGACTTCAGCATGCCAATCTTTTAAGCAAATACTAGACTATGTAAGTGCTCAAAGTATGTTTTGGGGACAATGCTCAGCTACTACCAAACCACAGTTTAGCTCCATGTCTGTAAAACTGAGTTTTAGCTGTTTTTGTGTTTGCCACAATCCTTTTGCTGTGACAGCCATCTTGAATTGGATTGACTCCAAACGTTAATAACTTGTATAAGTATGTTCAGGGATCACTTTCTGAAAGTTTTGTTAAACTCCCAGTGACGATACGCTACAGGCAAACGAGCATAACAAAAACACAGACAATAACCGTTTTTCTTTAAACATCTGGTGACGGACAATAAAATGAGCTTATTATGAAACTGATATAAGACGTAGTATTTGCGTGAACCGCTGTGGAAGTTTTCAGATTAAAGCTCCGTTAGGACGGCAGCCATCCACTTTAGTCCTGGCTACGTTTGGACCAACTGTTAGCTTGTTGGTCCTGTTGGGTTAAGATGCATTTCTCCAAACTGAGGGCGTTCAAAGAGCTACATGCACACTTCAGTGGCTGTAATATGTAATCAAGAGAGTTCAAAGACTTATACAGATAACTGACTGAGCTCAGAGAATCTTTGAAATGCATACGATGAGTCTGCTGCTGTGGATTAGAGCCAACATCTTGTGCTCAGTGTAATGCTTTCTAATTCCACAGATGTGCAGCACATGTGCCGCATCTGTAAAGCTTATGATGTTTTGTTTTTTTGGACACAGTCAGAAATGTTTAAGCCAAAGATTACAGCAAGGTATTTATGTTCTTGATCTGTTTGTTCTGACTTTGTGTGCTTCAAGATTCTGAATCAAAATATCTCCAATCTTTTCTTGTGTTTGAGACTAATACTGTTAACTCCTGGATTATCGTTGTTCTTAGATATACAGTTTGTAAATGTGTCAGCTGCTCTGACTGAGCTGTAATCTGTTTGACAGGACTGGAGAAAAGTTCTCGTTCACTAACGGTCTGGACTCGCCGTCATATCTGAACAATGTTTTGTTGTTGATCAATCCCTGCAGAGTCTGGTGCTGTGCTGTACAGTTTTCACCTGCTGCTGCTGTTGCTGCTGCTGCTGTTTCTGCTGCGGGAAGTGCAAACCTCCCGACGACGAAGAAAGCTATCAGTATGTCGACCCGGAGGACCTGGAGGCCCAGATCAAAGCGGACCAGGACGGAGGTGAGTGTCAGTGAGTGGAGGCTTTTCTGCACATCTGTCAGAATTAATTCCCAACAAAGCAACAGAATCAATCACTTCTTTTTACAGAGTTTATGATTTGCACTTTTAGTCCCCCTTTTTTTTTTAATTATTTATTTTTTTAGCAAGCCTTTTGCTAATTTCAGCCTTACTTTTTTTGTTTTAGCCAGCCTGTTGTTACATTTAGCCTGCCTTGTGTTACTTTTAGCCTGCCTTTTATGTTTTTAGCCAGCCTGTTGCAACATTTAGCCAGCCTTTTGTTATATTTAACCTGCCTTTTGCTACTTTTAGTTAGCCTTTTGCTACTTGCAGCCTGCCTTTTTGTTTTTAGCCAACCTGTTGCTGCATTTACCCAGACTTTTGCAACTTTTAGCCTGCCTTCTTTTTTTTGTTTTTAACCAGCCTTTTGTTACTTTTAGTTAGCCTTTTGCTACTTGTAGTTTGCCTTATTTGTTTTTAGCTAGCCTGTTTCTACATTTAGCCAGCCTTTTGTTAGTTTTAGTTAGCCTTTTGCTACTTGTAGCCTGCCTTTTTTGTTTTTAGCTAGCCTGTTTCTACATTTAGCCTGCCTAATTTGTTACTTTTAGTTAGCCTTTTGCTACATTTAGCCTTCCTTTTGTTACTTTTAGTTAGCCTTTTGCTACATTTAGCATTCCTTTTATTGCTTTTAGTTAGTCTTTTGCTACATTTAGCCTTCCTTTTGTTACTTTAATTAGCCTTTTGCTACTTGCAGCCTGCCTTTTTGTTTTTAGCCAACCTGTTGCTGCATTTACCCAGACTTTTGCGACTTTTAGCCTGCCTTCTTTTTTTGTTTTTAGCCAGCCTGTTGCTACATTTAGCCAACCTTTTGTAACTTTTAGTTAGCCTTTTGCTACTTGTAGTTTGCCTTTTTTGTTTTTAGCTAGCCTGTTTCTACATTTAGCCAGCTTTTTGTTACTTTTAGTTAGCCTTTTGCTACTTGTAGTTTGCCTTTTTTGTTTTTAGCTAGCCTGTTTCTACATTTAGCCAGCCTTTTGTTACTCTTAGTTAGTCTTTTGCTACTTGTAGCCTGTCTTTTTTGTTTTTAGCTAGCCTGTTTCTACATTTACCCTGCCTAATTTGTTACTTTTAGTTAGTCTTTTGCTACATTTAGCCTTCCTTTTGTTACTTTTAGTTAGCCTTTTGCTACATTTAACATTCCTTTTGTTGCTTTTAGTTAGTCTTTTGCTACATTTAGCCTTCCTTTTGTTACTTTTAGTTAGCCTTTTGCTA
>JARVGQ010000210.1:31716510-31728348 GCA_031762355.1 Hypsolebias martinsi
GGGGCCTCCCTCCCATTTTTCTTAGAGACACGCTGCTCGCTCCCTCACTATCCATCCTTCGGTTCAAACAGTCTTATGCTGCCATCTGGTGGTCAAAAAAGATACTACACTCAAAACAAATTAACCAACATTTCTTCTTAAATTTGACAATAATTACTCATTATTGTCAAATTTCAAACATTATCGTTTATCGCAGTAATTTCTGAGACAATTAATCGTCCAGCAAAATTTGTTATTGTGACAGGCCTAGTTGTAATACAAAGTTTTCTCAACAAAACAGTTACAGCTCAAATGCAAAAAAAAATACTAATTTGAATAAAAGCTAAATTCTGTGTTTAATACCTAGATTAAAAATACAATGAAAATTTATTACCGTAATTTTCAGACTATAAGGCGCACCGGATATAAGGCTCACTGTTGATTTTTGAGAAAATAAAGGATTCTAAGTGCGCCTTATAGTCTGTAAAACACTGTACAGTAAATGTGCTGCTTCGGTTGGTGATTCACTGTTTTTAGATGTTTCAAAGGAGAAACAAGAGGTCAAACTATAAAATCACTTCCTGTTTGAATGAGGAAAACCTGAAAACTGACCAGTGGCTCAAGCTGAGGAAGAAGATGATGAAGAAAAATTAAGAACAGCAAAAAGAGGTAGAAGAGCAAGAGAAGGAAAAACAAGAACCAGAAGATAAAACAGATTTTACATGTTTGTCTCACCTGGTCAACCAGCATTTTCTTCATGGCAGCACTTTTACCTCCTCCCACCACCAACCTGTCCAAAACTCTGTACCAGCTGCCGACCACTGGACCCTTTGTGGAGAAAACAAAAACAACTTTCATGAATAAATCTGGACTTCTATGTGTAAAACATGACGAGAACATTAAAGTAGAGTCTCTCTTGGCCCTGGCTTCAGCTGCAGACGGGCTGAACTCTGAGCGTTTGGGACCAGAGAGCCGTGAGTTGATCCAGAGCTCAGCGTCGGAGCAAATCCTCCTCAGTTTAATCAACTCAAGCACAAACAACAAGTACGATGAGAAGAACCACGCTCAGACTGCCGTCCTGTGACTGACGTGTTCTGATCCACACGAACCTCAGCTCCAAATACAATATTTCCAACAGTTTTACAGCTTTAACCAGGCTGCAGCCGAGTAGACTTCTTTTTTGTTTTAGGTCTTATGTGATTTTTAAAAATCACAGTGTGTTTGTGTGTGCATGACTTGAACACTGTATTTAAGGCTTTGCACCCCGGGCCCTGCCTCAGGTCTGGTGGACTTGGAATAGATTTTAATTATCATTAGTCGGGTTGGAGACGGCCTCAGATTAAAAAAAAAAAAGATCCGTACAAGACGCCTACGAAGACTTTTGGAACCATTTAGAGAAAAATAACCCGTCGTACAAACTTAAGAAGTGTTCGCGCTGCGTGCCTCTGCAAACATCTAGAGACTGTTGTGCAAACGCCGCTCCTCAGCTACAGCCCAGTGAGACGCCACTTCCTGTTGATCTGAATAAAAGCACCGACCATCACTTCAGCCTTCTGATCCAAAAATTTAAAAAAAAGCACATTTTAGCTCCAATCTGCAGCTTCTGTGTTCAGAAGAAGAGCTTCTACGGCAGCAAGTTTAAAAATCAGAGTTTACCACGAAGAAGAACCCTATAGTCATCATCCTGGCAGTCCGCCGCACGTTGTGATGAGCTAATCCTCTCCTCTCGATCAGCTGTTGGGAGATGACATCACCGACACCCACCAAAGACCCTACAGGACAAAAAAAAAAAAAAAAACCTGTCAGTACACGGAGCGTGGTGTTCCATGGATGTGATCCCCGCGGTCGTGTTCTCGTAGCAGCAGAAACTGTTTGTTACGTCTGAGCCGCAGAGTTTGTTTACGACACGTTTGTTAAAAGTTGATTAAAGACACAAACACCGAGCTGCGACAGAACAAGACGAGTGAATGAAGCTTCCATTTTTCTGCTGTATGTTTTTCAGCACGATGCTCGTCCCGCTGTTTTCATCTATTTCAACAAATCATGAATCAAAACGTTCAGCTCGTTCAATACAATCCTAATGTGACTTTTGGTGTTGGTGCAACTTTAGCTTTTTGAAACATTTAGCCTGTTCTGCCATTTTTTCCTCATAGAAAATGAATTTAACTCATTTTACATCCTTCAACTCTTTAGATCTGTTCACAACCTTTTACTGCTCCTTTCACTTTTTATTCTGCTTCGGCTTCTTTCAGCTTCTTTTTCCAACTAATTCCAGCTGTTTTGAGCTCCTTTCAGATTCTTTCGGCAAGTTTCAGCTTTTTCAGCTACTATTTACCTGTTTTATGCTAAATTAAGCATTTGTGGCTAATTCCGCATTTTGACACTCATTTAAAACTTTATTCAGCCTAATTCAGCTAAAATGTGCTCTCTCCACCCCCTTCTGCTAATTTCAGCTTCTTCCTGCCTTTTTAGCTACTTTTCAGATGTTTTTAAAAAAATATAATTTCAGCTTTTTTCAGCAAATTTCCACTTTTTGTGCTCATTTCTGCTTCTTTCAACAAACATGTTCTTTCTGCTTTCTTCTGCTAATTTAAGCTTGTCCTACTTTGTCAGATAACTTTTTAGCATTTTTTAAGCTAATTTCAAGTGTTTTCAGATCAATTTGGGGGTTTTTTTGTTGGTAATTTTTGATTTCAGCCTAATTAACTTCTTTCTGCTAATGTCAGCTTATTATACTCCTTTCAGCTGATTTCTACTAGTTCCACCAGTATCTATATTTCAGCTAATATTTAGCTGTTTTATGCAGATTTTAGCTTTTTCAACTAATTCCACATTTTTGGAGCTCATTTCAACTCTTTCCACTTCCTCCTGGCAGGTTAAGCTCTTTCTGCCTTTTCAGCTACCTTGCAGACATTTTTTGCTAATTTCAGCTTTTTTTTTTAGCTGATTTATTTATGCTTATTTAAACCAAAGTCAGCAAATATGTGTTCTTTCTGCTTTCGTCTGCTAATGTAGGCTTGTTCTTTCACTTCAGACTGTTTTAGCTCATTTCAGCTGTTTTTCAGCAAGTTCTTCTGCAATAAGAATTCACACCGCATTTTCGCAGGAAGGTCAATTTCTCTAGTTTAAACTTGGGAACAGAAGTTTTGTCTCAATTAGTTTGTGTCGAACTTAAATATAGAAAATGAACATAGAATTTCTAACGTGCACAGCTCTAGGTGCCTCTAACGCTCCATCTCCTGAACCACGGCCGCTGAGCACACATTCATTACACGAGTGCATGTTCCCTCAATAATTCACCAAGCTGCAGCGATCGACTGCTCACAAAGGACGTCTGCATCGGCTGCAAATAACAGTGTTACACCTACACAGCTAAAGTCTGGTGCGGTAGATAGAAAACACAACTCACATGAGATTATGGATAATCTCGTCTACAAAGTTTGACTGAAACACCTACAGCTGTCGTTTCTCAACACAAGCTGATCTAAAACTGACGTGAAAGATAAGTATTCCTTCACTGAACGCTAGGCCTTTAAATCTGTGTCGGCTGATAACAGCTAAAATGAAAAACTGACTTTGTCTGAATGAATTATGTACGTTTGTCCTCAGTGCTGCAGATGAGTTCTCTGGTGACGCAAGCATGAACCAAAAGTGGCCCTTGGACAATCTGCGGGCGCCCAGAATGAAAACCTGCATTTAATCAATGAAACTTAAACGAGTCTAAATTAAACGTTAGGCTGAAACTTTAAGTCATGTTTCCAGAACTAGACTGAACTTTAAAGACGCCAAAGAACAAACACACGTTGTTGTTTGTTGCACATTTAATAAACATTTATTGTCACAAGAATGAATTTATCGTTTTATGCTAAAAACAAACAAACAAACAAACAAACAAAAAAAACAAGGCTCAATTGTTTCTGTCTTCAAGAAAATTAATTTCCCTTTTCTCTACGCGTTAATATCTTTATTTGGGCCTCTGGAAGTAAAATGTTGCACGCCTCCTGCCGTAGACCTAAATTTTCCAAAAACCACAGTATCCGTGCGCCATTTTCCAAGATGGCTGCCTGCAGGAGTCATGTTCATGGTTGTCGACCTGCACTGAAACAGAGTCGTTCATATTTCCTCATGTCTGCGTCAAACTAAAGGTTTCTGACTGAGCGAGCTCAATTCCATTCTATAGTCATTAAAGTCAAATATTTTAAAAGTTGTGGACGTAATAGTTTATAAATAGTTTATAAACCCTTAAATGAGGGCCTTGAATGTCTTGAGGTTATGAACTGAAAGCATTAATGATGTTGACTGATGACACAAAGTCTGCCATTGAAAACGTGACAGAGCTACGTTCTGCTCATATTTCCACAGAGCTGTGCACCTTGAGATCAAACAGAAGTGTTTCTATCTCCCACAACGTTAAGTTTTACATGAAGTTATTCAATGTTTACAATAATTTTTAATTATTATTATTATTATTTTTTTTTTTACAAATGAAGCAGCAACGATCTTGAAAAATGGCCACCATCTTGGATTTTCAGGTGGATCCTTGACATTTTTTTCTGCTAAATAGGTGCTGGTACCTAATTAATCAATATTAACTTAATTTGCTGTGCTATCCAGGTTAATAAATGTTTATTTATAATAAAACAAAGTCTCTGTCGATTTCTCTTTCTTTTTTTTTTTTGGCCTCTAGCAGCAGATTCAGCCAAATATTTCTCCATGAAGTCTTCTCTCAGATTTAATTCTGACGTATTTGTTCCTCATCACACTGCAGCTGGTCTAAAGTGGGTCAGGCATGTGACTCAGTCTTCCATGTGGTTTTGGGCGGGTTCTGCTGAGGGGTTTGTTTACATCAAGTGCATACCTGCGCTGTAGAAATGACCATCAATATCTGAAAAAACTACTGCGTGAACTCAAACTGCACCATTTTATAAACATTTTTAGCTTTTAAATGACAGCAACAAAACTTTAATGCATTAATTAAATTATAACGAATTGTAAAATTTCCAATAATTATAAACAAATTCACTGGTTTCAAATTTAGTGCAGCTTTAAGTCATAGATCTTTAACCGTGTCGCCAGCTGCAGCGGACATCCTCAGATAAAATTAACAAAAAGCAAAACGCGGAGCACAGGAGCTGAAAGAGACGTAACCTTTTCTTAAAGAAGAACCTTTTCCTCCAAGAGGAACTAATAAACGTGTTCGAGGTGGGAGGATGGAAACAGACGCGCAGAAAAGAAAATGTCACCTGCGGACCAATCAAAGCACTTCCTGTTGGGTTTGATCACAAACAGTGAAACTCAGAGAAAAAGATTTTATTCTGTAACTCTGGGTTCCACTGCCTGAACAGAATAAATAAAGAAATGCCATGTTTAATGAAGCTTAATGTAAAAATCCCTCCAAAATGAAAAACCCTAAATGGAACTCAACAAAAAGCATAAATGAATAAATAAATAAGTTGTATACAACAGCATAAACGCTACCACATGTTTTCATGTGAATGAAGATCAAAATTACCGTAATTTCCAGACTATAAGCTGCTACTTTTTTCACATTCTTTGAGCCCCGTAGCTTATACAATGCTGCAGCTAATTTACACTTTTTTTTTTTTTTCATTTAGTGGGTGAGACTTAGATTTGGGTGTGCTCACAAGTCCAGAAATTACAGCATCCAAAATATCTGAGATTCAACTGTTACTTGCAACAGGCCTTAAACAATTTTCAATGTAGCTGGGTGTAAAAAAAACAAAACAAGAAAACAAACAATGGCCCAAAGAGTTGTAAAACAAAAATGTAAACATGTGAATTAAAGTCCAAAATAAAGTGCGTTCAAATAGTGCTGTCTGTTTCTGCTTCAAACTGTTGTTTTTATGCTTGATGTGAAATGCAGGTAAATATTAATAATTTACTTCTCCAAACAAGCCTCATAAATTATACAGAGTTACATTTACATTTTAAAATCTCTGTTTCCTATAAATTATTTAAAAAGAGGCTAATTTAATTTCTGCTGTGAATAAATGCAGCAGCAAAATGTCATTGTTGGATAAATTAATGGCTGGTTTTGAAAAATAAAAAGTGACCAAAATCCTCTTTAAAAATATTTACACTGAATTTAAAATATTGTTTAAGATCTTAAGTTTAATACTGTTTAGGTTTTAATGATATGCTTAATTTAACACAATTAATTTAGATTTAATAAACAACTTAGCATATTAAGTACATTAACTTTTTATGAATGTAAATAATAATCAAGTAAATAAGTCATAAACTGAAAACCAGAGTAAAAATGAGTAGTTTTTTGTGAGGAAACCTCTGTGTCTGAGCTGATTTTAAGACTTTTACCGCCACCTGGTGGCCATTAGAGGAACTACAAATTCAGGAAAACAGGATCAACTTCAATGGATTTCCTTCTAAAATAAAAACATTTATGAGTTTTACTAAATATGTGGCACACAAACAGCTTCAGTCTCTGTAAAAACTGCATGTGGATGAAGTCAGGAACACAAAAAAGTCTTTGAAGACCAAAGTCCAGTCCAGACTTTAAGAATCAGACTCTTGTGCTGAACAGTCGTTTTCATTTCTCGTTTCCACTAAAAACACACTCAGTCCTTTTTATAATAAATAACGAACAAACAAATAATCATTGAAGTTTGTTTTTCCACTTATCACTAAGCAGAAAGATTAATTTATCAATTTGATGTCTTAAAAACAACAGCTGGATTCTCAGAAAGTCAACGGGCATGTTTTGAGTGAAAAAAAGATTTTCCCAGCAGCAAGAGCTAAAACATGCTAATAACTGATTATTTTGACTGGCAAATTGAGTAATAGAACAGAAAAAATTGTTTTTATTTTATTTTAGATTTAATCCCTAAAGTTTTGCTTACCTTGCGATTACTTTTGGATGCAGGTTAAAGGTTTAAATTATTTTGTTGATTCTGAATCGGTTAAACTGGAACAAAGTTGAACTAAACAGAGCAGGAGTTCAACATTATTTAATTTTTTAATTGTGTGTTGCAATTTACTCATCTAATGTCAGCCTTTTTATATTCATATTATACAATATTTAATTTTAATTTTGGTGTTTAGAAAATTATATAATTTGGACTTGTTGAAAACATCTGTTACCTGTAAACACACATATACAGATGTTGGAAATATTGTCAGACATGTTCCTACCAGCAGTGACTATCTGGACTGTCCAGGGATATTTGGTCATTAAGGCCTGGTAGCATCTCCACAGGCCTGCCATGTCAACTCCTGCAAATGAAAACAATAGTAATGAACACAAAAAGTTGTGTCACTGCAAATAATACTTCATGATTTTTCCACACAATTAACTCATCTGCAGATAATGTGACTAAATCTTGTGAATAAGTCATTTTTCTCGTCTATTAATTAATGCTTGTTTACCAATTAACCTATTGAGTATTTCATTTATTTATTCTATCAAGCCTAGTTAACTTTAGGAAGTAGAAGCAAACATTTTAAATTGACATCAAGAAAATAACTTGAAAACCTGTTAGTTGCCTTCAATGAGCCTTACAACTAAATAGAACATAAAAAATTTTAAAATCTAAATCTTATATTTTTTCAAAGCCGAATTAATTATCAAATTAAATAGCTAAAAAGGAGCCACAAATTGTTTTGTAAACTGATGCACAGTTTACTGAAATTCATAAAAACGTACAATCCACCATAATTTGAATGAGGTTAGGCGTCACGAGATATCTCGTGCTGCCAATTAGGCTAACGATTAAAATCGACATTCGTGTAGCAGATTATCACTAACACAGTGAACAAACTTTAAAACACAAATAACTCGTTTAAAAAACGTGTAACTTTATAAGTGTGACTGTTGTAAATGTACATACAAACAGGTAGGTCAGGTACGATTTTTGGTAGTTTCGGCTTAAAAATGTCACCTTCATAACTAAACTAAAACTTTCTAAACAGCATGTTAGCTTTACTGCCATCTGTGTTGCGTTTAAAGTTAATTATGAAGAAACTGATAAATAAAACTGAGTACATGCCTGTTTGTGTGAACAAGAAGGTGAGGAGTTAAGATGCCTTCACGGTCTCATGTCAGCTCCGATTTTTATCTATTCTTAAAAGTTTCACATTCAAAACGGAATAAAAAAATTAATTTAAATAAATGTTTTCAAACGATGGCTAGCGTTCTCACTTATACTTACGTTACTTTTAAATGTAACTGTTTACACTTGACTTTTATTGAATAATTAACAAGTCAACCTGTTCAAAAGTTATAGCAAAGCGGTACCACGAACATAAATCATTTTTGTCTTTAAAATAAAAATTAACGTATTGTAATAATCTTATTTAAATATTAAAGTGCACGCATTGTTTAAGTAATACAAATTATTTAATAGCTATTAACGTTTTACAAAAATTTCCGACTTAGACATTATTTCCTACGGCACGCAAATGTACCAAAGCGGGTACGTCAGTTCCGTTGTAAATACTAAAATATAAGCGGTGCTGTCATCTAGTGGACAAAATTGGTACAAATAAAAATCCAGATTTTTTTTTTTTAGCATTAAGTATTTATTTTGTAAAAGTAGCTCAAAGACAAACGCAGTTTTATCACAAAAAGTGTTGCGTTCAAAGAAAATTCAAAACGGTTGATAAATTGTCCATTAGGAAGACCGAAGAGTTATGCATGTTAGGCTGATTGGTGACTCTAAATTGACCCTAGGTGTGAGTGAAACAGGTCCCTCTTGTAAAATGAGTCCCCGTGGCTCAATGAGGCTAGCCTGTATAAATAAAGGATTGATGCGTTCATGGCTCTATGAACTCCGGCTTTAACATCTAAAAGTTTTATTAATGCGCATTTTTGAAGAAAAATAAATCACTCAAGCGGTTAAAAACTAAGGTGTGCATTTTTATTTAGAAGTTGTTTAATTTTAAGTTTACGCCTGTAATAAGCTGGTGCAGATTCTCTGTCATCAGTCGGTTCTGTATTGAACGTTTTTTGATTTTACTCCTGTAACTTCATGTTAATTTAACTTTTGCTTCAGCTATGCCAAGACGAATAAAACACCTTTAGATCAGCAACACTGTATAAAATAGATTACATCATTTAATTTAAAATAATTAAATTATCAAGTTTTTTTCATTAGATACGCCTCATTATTCTGAAAATTGTCATTTCATACGGCACAAAACGCCCCATGAACTGTAAACAACCTAAAATGAACTCTGCTGCCCTCTGGTGGATGAACCTGGTATAACTCACAATTTCACACAGACAGCAGGTTTGTTTTCAAGTACTGTATTTATTTATTCTGTACAAGTGCACCACATGTTAATTACAGCACAAACAGTTGTTAAAATTAACAACTCAGAGCACTTAAACCAAACCTCTGTGGGCTGCTTATTGAAATCAAGATGAACATTATGGCATCATTCTGTAATAAATGACAAGCTTCCACAGAGGTGACAGTAGCTGAGATTTCTTTCAAGTAATTTGTGGCATTTTGCTTTTAATCACATGCACACATTAAACATTTCTTGAGACGTCTGCAGAAAGTTGGCGACAGCTGGATGTAAATAAAGGTAGTTTATGGTGACAATTTCTAAAATCATTCTTCGACAGCAGGTACAGTAGCAAGACCTCAAGGTAGAATCCCTGAAGTGAACACTACCTTTTCAATACTTGCTCACCTGATGAGCCGTTTTAAATACACGTCTGCAGAATCAAAGAAAACAATGAAAATGCTCTGGATGTGGTTCTTTGTAAACAACATAATAAATAATAACATGACCTAAGAAAAGCAGCAAGTACAGTTTCTGAACATAATCTGGCTCTTATATTCTAAAACAATTGGGAGGTTGTAAATGTTTTTCAAATAAAAACAGGATGTAATGGCTTGCAAATCTCACAACCCCATTTTTTTTTTTTATAATGGAACATATTAAACATTTTGAACAGAAACTGCACATTTTTGGGTACATCTTTAAAAAAAAGTTGTCAGTTATCAGCGCAGTTCAAAAGCTTGCCTCGCTGATGGTATGGGGATGCATTTGTGCCTCTGACATGGACAATCTATAAATGTGGACAGGAACAAAAATCAGCTAAGTATTTACAGGTTTTAGAAGAAAACCTGCTCCCATCCAGAAAAAAGAATTCATCAGGACTGTCGAAGAGCCATAATCGTCCATCAGACCAGAATGGGACAAAAATCCTTCTAAAACCTGCAGCAGCTGGTCTCCTCAGGTCCTGGACGTCTACAGACTTGTTAAAAGAGCGGATGCTTCATAGAGGAGAAACATGGACCTGGAACGACATGATGCTAACATAATAACTTTATTTTGTCCTAAATAATTGTAGTTTCTTAATTTCCACATCAGATAAGTTTACTGTTTCACAGTGAATAAAAAGTGGTTTATGAAATTTGCAAATCATTGAAATCTATTTATATTTATTTTACATGACACTTTCAGAACTGAAGCTGCAGACCGAACAAAATGTCCCGGTGACACAGGCCCTGCAGATTTGTTTTAAGTCATTAAACTAGCACAGGTGCTGTTAAAGGTGAGTAAATCTATTGCAATAGATCCTGCTTTGTTTTTGATTTCACCGACACCAGCGGCTTCTGGAGTAAAACTCACAACTGCTGCTGTTTAAACCTTTTACTTGGTATAAACTGACCTGATTTCTGCTGCAGAAAATATTCACGTTGTTGCTTTGAGAACACTGGGAAGAAAAAAACTAAATAAAATAATAAAAAAGAATGGAGGAAAAAGACACGATTCAGGAGCTTTAACCTTGTCATTTCAGGATTAGCAAGTCTTTTTTTTTTCTTCTAAGTAATTTTCACCGTCGTCCCTTTTGGTGAAGCTTGCAATAAAATTGCAAACGAGTCGACTCTTTCCAACCGAAGCCGAGAAACCTTTACCTAGCTTCATATATTACTGTACAATTGTCTAAAAACAATTTAAAGTTGACACGACTTCTTTGTGCAAAACAGAAGATTTGAGATTCAATATTTGGCAACGTTTGAGTTAATTAAAATGGAGCACTAATCTTATTTTTAGAGAGCTGGGTTTAAATAATTGATTTAATCTACAACAACTGGCCTAAAGAGACTTTAATGTGCAATCAAATCCCTGCAGGAACTCAGATTTTAAGGCTCTCTCAGCACATAAATTAAAGTTTCACATAAACTGTCAGAGAGAAAATTAATAATAATAATAATCTGGAATACATAGTTTAGGATTTCGCCTTAAAAAAAAAAAATCTGAGTAAGAATTAAACTTGGTTGTGAAAATCTGTCAGGAAACTCCAAACGTTGGTCCCTTTAAAGCAGCTAAATCCAGTTTCCGTCGTGAAACGTCCTCCGGTTGTTTCAACAGGAAGTAGAATCATCGGACCGCGCCGAAGGAAGTCGACGGCCTCCAGAACGCCGGCGAGTGATTCCTCTACGAATCTGGTCACAGGTAAATGATTCTGAAACAATCTTTACTCCTTCGTCCTCCTCAGAGGTCCATCCCGTCGTCACTTTCACACCAGTCTGACGGAGCGTCGGTGCCAAAGTAACGGTCTCCAAAGTTTCCTGGAAAAACAAAACAAGCCGACATTTATTCTCTCTTTAGTTATTTTATTGGTTTCTTTTCAAGAAAGACCAGTTTTAGTTCCAGGCTGGTTTACCTAAAGTTTGATTAAACTTTATTTAATAGCGTTTTACAGAAACTTGGTGTGGTAGCAGCTCAGACTGATCCTGTCTTGTTAGCCAAATATCATGACTTTCACATCAGATGAGCTAATGAAGATGGCCGCCACAGCCAACTGGCTTTACTAAATATTAAAATGGCCATAACTTAGTTACCGTAATTTCCAGCCTATTG
>JARVGQ010000210.1:31752073-31762559 GCA_031762355.1 Hypsolebias martinsi
ATGGTGCGTTCAGGTGCCATTCGTAAATCCGAAACGCCGTAGGTCGGGGGCGCCGGAACTCGAGGACAGCCTGTATTGTCAAATTTCAAACATTATCGTGTATCGCAATAATTTCTGAGACAATTAATCGCCCAGCAAAATTTGTTATCATGACAGGCTTAATTAAACATTTTCTGTTTTGCTGATATTGCTATAAAATGCGATTCAAATGAGAATATATTTCTTCAGAATTACAAGTTTGATGATGAACAGTAAAGCAAGGAGAAGATTGGGAAAGGAAAAACCTCTTTGTGGCTTTTAAAGAACCATTTTCTACAGCAGACTCTCTAGAAAAAGAAATAATTTGAAAGCTGCCAGTCTGCAGCCCCAGAGGGCATCAGGGTTAAAGCAGCTGTTGAAGATGTTGCCCAGAGTTGGCAGAGACGAGGATGGCTCTGGATAAAAAACTAAACCAAAGCCGGAGGACAAAACTCTGCAGATACTGTCTCTTGTGGATCCAAGTGCAATCAGGGAAGTGAGAATGTACAGATGTGACAGAAATGAGTTGCAGACCAAAACCTTGAATGGAAAGTTGTTTCTGCTGGTCAGAATTAACTGTTATCTAAAGCAGAAAGATGCAAAACAGAGACTTGGGTAACCAAAGGTTTCTGGTTTCAGGGTCAAGTCCAAAAAGTATCTGACCAAACAGAAACAGATGTGTGGACAAACCACAACACAACTATGAAACATCCACATGTCCATTTACTTCTGCTCAGCTGATGTCAGGCTACAAGTCCAAGAGGGAAACCCTGATCCTCCCTCCCTCCCAAGAGATGTACTCCAACTCCTCCTGGGGGACCCAAGGTGTTCCAAGACCAGAGAGGATACGTAATCCCTTCAGTGAATTCTGGTTCTGCCTGGACTTTCCTCTCTGTTGATGTGTCCAGAAAACCTCCAGAGGGAGACCGAAGACTGAACTATCTGTCTCCTGGGGTGGAGCAGTGGCTCTACTCCAAGATGATCCTGGATGATGGAGCTCCTCACCTCATCTTTAAGGCTGAGCCTGGAACTAGGGGTGGGCGATATGACTCAAATATAATATTGTGATATTTCAGAGCATTCTGGCGATAACGATAAATTTCGTGATATAACAATAAATAAATGAATAAATAAAAAAGAAATGATTCTTAAAAAAAAAAAAAAATCTGGTCCTCTGGACATTCAAAAACAAAACAAACAAAAAAAAAGTATAAATGATAGTTATTCATTTGACAAAATTAACTTCTCAAATTGCTTTGCAGTATTATATAAAAATAAAAACCAAGGGTTAATTTAACTGAAATTACTTTATTTAGTAAAGTATTCAGTCTCCAAGTTAAAAAAAAATAAAAATCATCCTTCTGTTATTTAGATTGAAAAAGTCTGCACAAAATATAGATCAACAAAATCCACCACAAAACCTAAAGTGCAGGTGCAGTTTCCCAAAACAACTGAATAAAATTAAAGCTTAATATCTGCTGAGCATAAATGTAACATAACAACATATATGTTGTCTTTAAATGAGCTTTAACTTCCAGAACTTGTGACAAGGTGTCTTCAGCTGACCCTGGAGCTTGTTGGTGTTTCAGCTTCTGCTCCTGCAGGAATGATTCACTTCTCTGAAGCTCCGTCTCTGATCACCTGACTCTGTTCTTGGTCCATGGATGGACCGACTGTGGAACTCAAGACACTGTTGAGCTGCACGCGTTTGTACCGGCACTTTAGAGCGGGGGAAGATGCAGCCAAAATGCACACGCACTAGCTGAGAGCAAGGTGCGGGGGAGGGAGAGACAGCTCGAGCTGTCTGCACCTGCAGTTTGTTTGTTTTTAGCATTTTAGCTAGCTAGTATTGTACGCAACTAACAAGTGTGACATCAGTACCGACAAGTGGATGGGGGCACACAGTTGGGTTCGGTCGTTCGGCGCGCGCCGTTCTGTTAACGGGGCGGGGCATCCTGACCTATTACGTCATCAAATTAGCATTCCATGATATATTTTTTTACCAGGCAAACTTTTTGTTACCGGTATTATCATGAACAATATGATATGGCCCAGCCCTACCTGGAACCCTACCGAGGATTATATCAGGATCTCTTTGTTTGGTCATCCACATCACACAACCACGCAGGTGAAGGTTGGAAGGTAAAAAGATGAGTAAAACATGAAACATGCCTTTAGGATTCACCATAACAGACCGGAGCAATGCTCTCATTACTGCAGATAAAGCCCCATCTCTCCTTTTATTCTGCCATCACTCATAAAAGAGACTTCTAGACAAAGACTCTAACCTGAACCAGAGGGAGCATTAAACCTTTGTTTGGTTGAGAACCAGGACCTCAGACCCAGAGGAGCTGACTCTCATTCCAGCTGCAAACCCAAGTGCACCTTGAAGACCGGGGCTTGAAGATGCAACAAAACCACATCATCTGCATAAAACAGAAAGAAGACTCTGCAGCTTAAGATTTGGTCCATGAACCCCACAAAATGGCTGACACAAAACATCCTGCACCAAGGATGAGCTTGGGACTTTGTGTCAAGGATGAAAAGACATTCTGTTTATACAGAGACTGCCTTTATAAGCGTCCCAGCGCCCCATGCTCCAGTAAAAACCAAGACAAGCTTTGACAAGAGACAAATCCAGCTGCTGCTGAGGCCTGTCAGTCCCAGGCAAACAAGGAAACATCTGAGTTAACAGATTATTTTAATTTAGTTGATTTAATTCTACTAAAGCAAGAACTAGACTGTGTTTATTATCAGTGTTACGTGGATGTTCCAGTTGATTGTCTCCAAACCGACAGCACCAAAAATCACATCTAACAGAGCATTAATAACAGATTTCCAAACAGCTGAGAGGAATCTTCAAAAACAACCAGGAATGCAAGATTTCTGCAATGATTTGGTGCCACAGCATCAACTGCTTCAAGGTCAGGTTGAGTCATGAAATTGAGGACAGGAGGAGGAAAAATTATTCGATTTATGGACCAAAATGATCAAAAACAGGGTGAAAAGTGAAAACTTTACCTGCAACATTCAAGAGCACGTAAGAAGAAATGTATTTTACCTTCAGCAGCTCTTTGTTGGCAAAAGCCAAGATGCCCTCAAAGATGACCACATTGGCTCCATAAACTGTTTTCTGCAAAAATAATAAACAAATAAGTAAAGTAAGTACGTAAGTAAGTACTTGATTTAAGTAAGTAAAGTAAGTAAGTGTGTTAGTAATTAAGTAAGTAACAGGTAAGTAAGCAAGTATGCACATACGTAGGTAAGTAAGTACCGGTACGTAAGACTGTAAGTAAGTACATAAGTAAGTAGGTAAGTAAGTATGTAAGAAAAGTTAGTAAGTAGGTAAGTAAGTAGGTAAGTATGCAAGTATGTAAGTAAGTAGGTAAGTAAGTACTTTGTATGTAAGAACGTTAGTAAGTAAGTATGCAAGTATGTAAGTAAGTAGGTAAGTATGTAATGAAGTTAGTAAGTAAGTACCGTAAGTAAGTAAGTATGTAAGAACGTTAGTAAGTAGGTAAGTAAGTACCCAAGTATGTAATTAAGTACATAAATTATACGTAAGTAGGTAAGTACGTAAGTAAGTAGGTAAGTAAGTAGACAAGTAAGAAGGTAAGTAAGTACGTAAGCTAGTATGTAAGTATTTAAGTAAGTACCGGGTATGTAAGTACATAAGTTAAGTAAGTAAAAAAGATTTGCATGGCTAAAAAAAAACTTTTGATTGAGAGGCTGCTTCTAAATGCAATTTTAATAAAAAATAAAGTTTAATATTGATCAAACGAAGTTAGGTTTGACCTAACAAAGAAAAAAATTAAATAGTATTTCTTGAAGGAATGCAGTTCACTTGCTGCTTTGCAGGTTTTGTACAAATACTTTGTATACTCAGTGCTCAGACTATATGATAGAGATCATTCTCAGATACTGCAACACCAAACTTTATTTCATTATCTGCAAAACACACAGTTGCAGACATTTTTCTGTTTGCTAGAGTTAGCTGAAGCAGCTGTCAACAATCCAGCTGACTCCAAATGTTAATGGGTTGTTTTTTGAGATGTCCTATAATTATGCAAAACACTGGATCACCACTTGAATTGTGGTTTTTAAATGCTTTATACCATAAGTCAGAGAAAAGTGAGAAGAAAGAACCAAAACTGATTAGAGAAAGCAGCAAAAGTTCAAATAAAAGCTTTTAACATTCCTCCCGAAAGCCTGGGGAACTTCTGCCCAGTACTGTCTGTCATATCCTCATCACCTTCCTGTGACTAGGTTCATTATAAAGTTAACAGGAGGAAGACTTGTTTTAAATTAAAAAATGAGAGGAAGAACAAAAAAGGAAGGTGAAGAGGATGACAGCAGTGTTGACAGAACATTTTTCAAAACCAGGAGTGTTTTATGTGATGAAATAATGTCCTTGATTGGGAGGTAATGGTGCACTTGTTCTCCAATCTCCAGTTTAATCAGAATGGAAGAATTAGAAGAGTTACTTGTTCTTGTCCATCCAAATAACTGGAGCAAACAGACAAACACCGAGGGAATACAGAGTATATAAGGCTGTGGCTTGTTGGACTTCCCATCTGACACCACTCTCTGGATGTGAAACTTAATTACATTCATCGTTGTATAAAAGACCCATAAAATGATTCCAGCGTCACGAGTCAAAGGAAGGCGATTTCCCACGACGTGCTCCGCCACTGAGCCGTGAAATTACATTGTAAAGGAAGAGTGAGGATATGTCAGAGTGCTACATTAAGAGATGGATTCCTCACGGTGCTTCTGGATGGAGAAGTTTTGGTGGTTAATGTCCTGTGGACTAAATCCCTAATAATTAGCAAATTAGCATCTCAGTTGGCATCAGTTCAAACGACTAATTTATCCCCCCGACATGTTCAGGGATTTGTTACTGAAACAGTCCTGCTGTCCTGTTAGTGTTTCAATTATTATGTAATTACTTGCATTATTCCTGATTCAACACTGCAATACAGTATTAATTTTTTCACTGATTCTATTTATAATTAATAAATGTAATGTTCATTTTTAATAATGAATTGTGTAAAAGTAAAGAAAGGGCTGGTAGCAACCATTTCATTTGGTCTTGTTACCAATATTTCCATTTTAAAATGAACAAATGTGAACAGAATCTATCCAAAATAAACCTGTAGAGTGAAAAACAAACAGTATGATTGTGATGTTTGTGAGTTTTTACCCATTCTTTGCGCCTGCTGTGAGTGGTGAAGTCATAAACCGGCACTTTGATGCTTTTTCCTTTCTTCAGCTTCCTGAGGACGTTGACCAGCAGCTCAAAGTCGAAGGCGTCGGGGTGATCAAAGTTATACTCGTTTTTAGCAGCCAGATCCTGCTCTTCTTTATTCAGCACCTGAAACAGTAACGGACCAGAGATCACAGATAAAACAAAAGAACTTCGTCTGATCACCTCTGCTCAAATCATTTTAAACCAGCAGGAACTTTAGCTTTTAGGCACATTTTATACGTTAGTCGTAAAGATTGTTGTTCCAAGAAGATAAAGTAAATAAAACTGTGGCGAAGAAATAATGTTTCAAATGACAAAACCTTAACTTAAGAGGATTTCTAATTTCTTCTGTAAAAAAAGAGCAAGCTTTATTCATTTAGCTACTCGTTTAAACGGTGCAAACTACCATGACCCTAACAGAACTACAAAAGTACATTTAAAGAAAATGCCATTTCTTTTGAAAAACTACAAGAAGCAGAACATTAGCTAAAAGCTAAAAGGAGTACAGCACTAGTTATATTAATTTATTCATTCAATCTTTATTTATATGGTAAAAAGGACCAAATGCTGGCTGAAAGCCAAAGGGAGCAGAACACTAAACGTTACATTTAGCAAAAAATAAATAAAAATAAAATTAACTAGCAAACGTCTTAAAGCAGCAAAAACTAGTGAAAAGCAGCAACAGGCTAGAAGCTAGCATTAGCTAATGGTTAGGTTAAAGTATCAAAAGCTAAAAAACAAAAGTAGTGAAACAAATGCTAAAACATAAATGTAACAAAAGGTAGTAGTTGAAAGCTAAAAGTAGCAAAAACCTAGCTAACAGTATCAAAATCCTAGCTAAAACAAAAGCTAAAAAGGGCTAATTAAAAGCAAAGTAGCAAACTGATGGCTAAACCTAGCAAATGGCTAGTTAAAAGCTATAAGTTTTAAAAAGCTAGCTTAAAAATCTGTTTCATGCTGCTGTGTTCATTCATGTTCATCTGCTCATACAGACTCATGTTCGTGCTGCTGTTTGGAGTAATGTTTTCTATGATATTAGTGCTTAGTGTTTTTTTAGTTGATGTTTTTCTTAGTTCATATCTTACATCTTATTAATGTTTTTCTTTTACATTTTATTGTTGGATGTAACTGGGACCCGGTGTACATAATCTCGTTTCATCACATGTACCACATGTGGTGCTAATGACAATAAAGAATCTCTGACTCTGACTAAAAGGACAACGCATTACCTAGAAACTGAAAGGGTTAATAAAAAGTTAAAAGTTGCAAACTAAGTTGAACCTTTTATCATTCTACTATGTTTAGCCTTTACTTAAACTATTTTATTATTTTAGCTTTTAGCTAATGTTTGCTTTTTTTAGGTGTAAAGCTTGTTAAATATACCGCAAGAACTGAGAAGATTGTTTTCTCGAGGTGCCAAGAACAAGAACAAAGTTCTTATGACATCATCCTTTTCTCATAGCCTTTTGACAGAGAACAAGTTTCTCTGTTCTTGTGGAAAGTCCTGCAGCATTAAGAACTCAGTTTCAGCGAAGTCATTCAGCAGTCACTCATACTGCATCTAGCAGAAAAAATAAATTTCTCATGATCGGATGATGTTTTTGAATAAAAAATCTAAAGTTACCGTATTTTCCGCTGTACACAACGCACCTCCCTATAAGTTGCACCAGTCCAAATATGTCTAATAAAGTGGAAAAATACATAAATACTGTATGTCACTTTGCCATATACATCGCATCTATTATGCATCACTGCTGACAACCCGGAAATGTGGGCCGGTGTTGTGCCAAAAATCGATTGGTTGCCAAATGGCGGCCGTGGGAGCGTGCATGGGAGGACTTTAAAAAGAATTTAACAAGATTAACACTTAAAAACAATTACTTGTTTGCTCGAAATTATAGCAAAGGTGTCTCAGTTTAACTTTTCTTTAATAAATGCACTTTGACGGTCAAATCAGCTGCATTTCAAAAGCCGATACATGGAAGTAGGAGCGTGCACAAGAGGACTCACTGTGCATTTCTTCAAAATTTAACAAGATAACCACCTAAAAACAATTATTTATTTGTTCTACTTTATAGTAAAGGTGTGTCTCAGTTGATGCACTTCAATGGTCAAATCAACTTCAATTCTCCGGGGCGGCACAGCGAAATGAAGCTGATTTGACGGTTGCTCCAGGTGAGCCGAATGAAAGTGGCAGGCTATGGCAACCGATTGTGTCATTAATAGCCACTTTTACCTATTACATGACACAACAGCATGCCATACTACTCGAGCACCATCTAGCGGCTGAAAATGGTAGTGTTCAATATTTCCATCATATCTCAACCAAAAGTTGGTTTATAATTTATAAACCAACTTGTACAACAAAGTGACGTATTAATGGATTTTTTTTTTCATATTTACAAATTATAAATATGGAAATAAAATCCATAAATACATCACTTTGGTGTACAAGTCACAGGGCCTGCAGATTAAGCAACAATAAAAACACAACTTATAGGCCGAAAATACGGTAACTTTCAGGGAACTCGTGACTAAACTTCTAGCAAAAGTATAACTGTTGAGAGAAGCTGAAACACAAATTAAAGCTCTTGATTAAATGTTTAGATACACTTTCCACACGCAGAGCTGTCGGCTGGGTTTGTTACCTTGTAGAAAGAATCCATAGAAAGCAGAACCACCCAGGGAACATCCAGCGCTTCAATGATCTTATTGGCCACAGTGGTTTTCCCAGAGGCACTTCCTCCACACAGACCTACAGGAGCAGGAAGGACAAGCACATCACCGTCACTAATCTGCACGCTTATCAGAAATACTGAAACTATTTTAGGAATTAAACAGTTTTATAATTTCTTTAAAGAGTGCATGCCGCCCGTCGTCTGTTATGCCATGTTTCAGACCAGCTCATGTTAAGGAATGATGAGTTGTAGTCACTTAGTCAAACCGTGGAAATAACGTTACGCACAATCTCATGCACAAAGACGCAGGTAAAAAAAAAAAAAACATAATGACCAGCAAATCAAAGGCCACAATAATAAATCTGTTGTCTGCGTGTCCTGACGAGTCCTCTGAACATCACACCTGCAGTTCTTCATACTGGAGTCAGACACAAAACAAATAAATAAAAGCAACTAAATTCATTCTGGAGCCATCTGTCTCCTTTGACCTCATGGATTTAAAACAACTGCAGAAATCCTTCAGAACATCCTGGGAACAGGGCCAGCACTTCCTGCCAGGTGGCACTAAGGTGAGACGGAGCCCATTTTGTGTGCGTACACGTGTGTGAGTGCACGGGAAGAGAAATCACAAACAGCTACTCATGTGACACAAACTGCTCTGGGTGAAGCAGTGGAGCCAGTTTTCTGCTCTTCTGGTATTCAGGTCAAAACTGCTGATTTGAAATGTTAACTGCTGCCAGAGTCTTAACTGGAGTTATTGGGAGAGATCACATCTCTCCAGTTTTAGTTTCTCTCCATTGGCTCCCTGTCAAATTCAGAATTGAATTCAAAATCTTACTTCTAACCTACAAAGTTCTCAACAACCTAGCTCCTTCTTATATTACAGCCCTTATTGTTCCATATTTTCACAACAGAGCACTTCGCTCTCAGACTGCAGGTTTACTTGTGTTTCCTAGAGTTTCCAAAAGCAGAATGGGAGGAAGATCTTCCAGTTCTCAGGCTCCTCACACATTGACCAGTTTAAAGACTTTTCTTTTTGATAAATCCTATAGTTAGAGTTGGCTTGGTTTCTTCCCTTAGTTATGCTGCTACAGGTTTAGACTGCTGCAGGACAAAATGACCACAGTTCCTCTCTCTGGTGCTGTCTTTACTTGCTCGACTCTACCTGTTTGTATTTTGCTCAATGGAACTAACCTGTATAAATAAAGGCTGCATGAATTTGTAATTATTTCTATCTTAACAAGTGTTTTTTGTCTTTCCTCCTACAGAAAGTTCACCTGGACCTGCCATTCTGTGTCTGTTTCTACTTCCTGTCCTCTCAAACCCAGCCGGTCGAAGTAGATGGTCACTCGTCCTGAGCCTGGTTCTGCTGGAGGTTTCTTCCAGTTAAAGGGAGTTTTTTTTCTTTCCACCATCTCCTTTGTGCTTGCTCAGGATGCGAGACTGTGACAAACTGAAGATTCAACACAATCTGCTGCTTCCTTAGATAAATAACTTTTACTAGTTGTTCTTTTATGTATGTGAATGTTTCTGTTCAGCGCCCTGAGACGACTTCTGTTGTGACTTGGAGCTGTAGAAATAAACTGAACTGAACGGATTGGATGCTGACTCGGCGTCCTCACAATAAGACACCTCTGGTTGAAGGTTTGAGCGCTGCATCACTTGTTTTCCTGCTCGTTTATCCTTCTCTTCTTTTCAGCACCGCTCTCTGTCACACACCAACCTTTACCGCAGGGTTTCTCTTCTCGACTCGAGCTCTGACCGGTTTCTTTACGTGAAACACTCGGCTCCTTTAACGCCGAGCCTCAGGACAGCCGAGTGTGAAATTGTTACCGCTCGCTGCTAAAAACGATGTCCACCACTCCCTCCACGTATCCTCGCTCAGGCCAGTTGGAGGGGTTTATTCATGGAGCAGTGACTCCGTGAATGTTAAAACATGCACTCGGAGTACGTTCTGCTGCTGCTGGGACTCGTCCTGAGGCAGATATTTTACTGCTCTGTTCTGCATGGCTGCAGCCAGCTGCAGAGGCGCCCACAGAGAATCATTTTGTGACTCCCGACAGACCAAACGCACATGATGGCAGAGACTCACCAAAAAGATCACAATAAAATGATGAGGTCGCCCTAACCGTGTGAAGGCAGGGTCAGCATGCACAGTTCTGTCCTAGCTGCTACTGCAGTAAACTTTCAGTAATTTTAGCTATTCAAGTAGCAAAACTTTCAGCTCATTAGTAGATCATGCTGAGACTTTATTTATTTTTTACCATCAGTGCCGTAGCTACTGCTGCAATAATCTTAGCTTGTACAGGCAGTCCTCGAGTTACGTTCGAGTTACGTTCCTACGGGCCGAACTTAACTCGAATTGAACTTAAGTCGAAACTCATTACACGTGGCGAACTAAGTCCGGATTTTGGCTGTAAGTTGAAAAAAGAACGGTAAACGGCTTTTTAAACACGTTTTTTTTGACGTAACACAACACCAGCGTACATTCTGTACCTTAAACATGTACAGTACTGTATTTCCAAGCAGTTAGCTAACACAG
>JARVGQ010000210.1:31768163-31781547 GCA_031762355.1 Hypsolebias martinsi
AGTAAAGTACAGATACATGAAAAATGTACTTAAGTACAGTAACAAAGTATTTGTACTTAGTTACATCCCACCACTGGCACAAAGTCACAGCAGAAGTCGTCTCAGGGCACTGGACAGAAACATTCACACACATAAAAAGTCAGTTAATAAGATTATGTATCCGAGGAGCCAGAGACTGCTTTGTTTAACGTCATCACAGACACTCATCTTGAGCAAGCACGATGGTGACAGTGGAAAGGAAAGAAAAACTCCCTCATGAAGAAGCCTCCAGCAGAACCAGGCTCAGGACAAGTGGCCGTCTGCTTTGACTGGCTGGGTTTGAGAGGAACAGATACACAACGGCAGGTCGAGAATCACATGTTAAGATAAGAATAGTATCAAATAAAAACTATTCAGTTTTAAGGAAATGTGGTCAGTTTGTCCTCTAGTACTCTCAGGCAGCATAACAATCCAAACCTAACTATAGTATTCATCAAAAGCAAAGTCTTAAAACTGGTCATTGTGTCAGCCTCATGGACAGAAACTGGAAGTTCGTTCCACAAGAGAAACGCCTGATAACTGGAAGATCTTCCTCTCATTCTGCTTTTTGAAGCTCTAGGAACCACAAGTAAACCTGCAGTCTGAGATCAAAGTGCTCCGTTAGGAAAATATGGAACATTAAGATCTGTAATATAAGATGCAGCTAGGTTGTTGAGGGCTTTTCAGTTAGAAGTAATATTTTGTAAGTAAGATCATGTAATGTTTGACATTTCTTAGGAACTAACTTTTATGTAATAACCAAAGATAAACTCAAAAAGCAATGTTGTAAATGTCACCATTTGCGTTAAATGTTCAATTTATTTGACATTTTCTTTAATTTCTTTCCGTTTTTACCTTGTCATGCTTGTGACGTGTTCATCTTGCCGAGGGAATACAAATGTTAAACTGCTTGTATTTATTTGTTTGTATGGAGTCAACATTTAGAAATAAAATTGGACTAATGTGATTAACCTTCCAATTTCCCATTTAAAGCCGTGCCCTCCCACACCTGTCAAATTTTCTCTTGACTCATTGATTTCAGCCTGAAGGTAGGATGAGCGTACTGCTGCAGAAGGATGAAACACTTCCTGAGGGATATAGACATGATTGTAGCAAAGACGGAGAAATTACAGCTTGTTAAACAATTTGCAGTTTGTACGCCCTGAAGGCTACAAGAGGGTGTAGTTCTGATTGGAAGGAAGCAGCTCAAATCCACCAAAGACCCGAGGAAAGTGAAAAGGATAACACTTTTCCCCTGGTCAACCACCACTACTGAGAAAAAGGCACTTAAAAGGATCTCTCACTTTGAACCCCATGCAAGGCAAAGAAAAATAAAAAATAAAAACAGATGCCTTTAACGATGTCAGCGATCTGAGTTCTAGTCAGCTATGGGAGTGTTTTAGAAACTGATGTTTGATCTCTTCATAGATGCAGACCTTTAGGAAAAATCAAATTACATTTTTAAGAGCCTAGCATTCCCTGAAGGAAAGCATATCAATTGCCATATGTGTACCAGAATTTTGTAAGGGTTTTGATAAACATGGAAAATATCATGTGAAATTTTATACTACTACTTCTTCTTTCAGCTTTTCCCTCTTCAGAGGTCTCCACAGCGAGTCATCCTTCATCTCACTCTGTCCTCTGCATCCTCTGTCCTCACACCAACTACATCCATGTCCTCTCTAACTGCATCCATACAGTTCTTCTTAGACTTCTTCCTGGCAGCTATATTTCTACATCCTTCTACCAATATACCCACTGTCCCTCCTCTTCACATGTCCAAACCATCTCAATGTGTCCTCTCTAACTTTATCTCCCAGTTGTTCAACATGTGTTGTACCTCTGATGATCCATTCCTAATCTTATCCATCCTTGTCACGCCTAAGATGAGCCTCAACATCTTCATTTCTGCCACTTCCAGTTTTGTCTCCTGTCTTTTTGTCCATGTCTCTGTCTCCAGACCATACAAGTGGCCTCACAACTGAACTGTCCAACTTTTCTTTTGACCTTTGCTGCCATCTTTTTTGTCGCAAATCACTCTCTCAAGCTTCAAATGTTTGTCCTACAGCACCTAAACGCATCATTCTTGAATGACGACCTGAAAGATCAAAGAAACCGTGTTCGGTTTTATTCTTGGACAGACTGAGATAAATGAGCTAAATCTACATTTTTTATACAGTCAATCAACAAAGTATTAATCTGATAGACCATGAACACTTTTCTCCCTTATTTTTTATACTTTATTTTATAAATCCAAGTAAACTTATAATTAATATGATAGGTGGTGGACAGAATGTGACTCTTTGAAAAGTTAAAAAAAAAGTTATTAGTTGAAAGTCATTAACTGAGCTTTTGTATAAAACAAAGACAAAAATGGTCGAAACTGCTGGAATAAACGGTCCAGATGGAAAAAAGATAAATAAAAATAAATAAATAAATAAAAAATACAAGAAATCACTAAATTTTATTTTCCATCAGGTTTTTAAAATGTAAAAATAAAAGCAAATTATGGATATTATTATAAATGCTTCCTCTGTTGTTTGAAAAGCATTAAGAAAATACATTTGTTGTTGCACAACTCGTAACCAAAAATAATTTATTCCAAATGCTTTTCAAACAACAGAGGAAAAAAACATTTATTATAAACTTAAATAAAACTCAAACCAGTGATAAAAATGAACCTTATTTGCCTCGTGCACATGATTGGTTCCCTTCATGCTGACGCTGCTCAGGTGTCCTGCTGCAGTCCAGTCTGTCCCGGTTCTGTCTGCGCTGCAGAGCCAGCAGCAGCTGCAGGGTTCGGACCAGAACCGAACTTCTCACATGGTTTCCTGCTCAGGTCTGCAGACCAACTGGACCTGCTGCAGCTCTTCTCTCTCGCTGCGTCTAAAAGGAGGAGTTGGTTTTGATCTTTACATTTATTGTTTGTGCCTGGACTCAGAACATGGAGAATAAAGCTGCAAACTCGGAGAAGTGTCACCTGATCGACGAGAAGAGCGCCAGGATGTATTCTCTGAAGCTGCAAAGGTGAGAGCGCGCGCGCACCAAATCCTGCTTTTAACTGCAAGAAGCTGGGATTTATGTCATAAAAGAGCAACAACAAAAAAAAAAAAAAAAAAAAAAAAAACCTCATGAAAATAATGAAATTAGCCCAAAATGGCGTGCACGTGGCGTGTGAGCAGCGGTTAATGTGGTGCGCGTGCGTGCTTCTGTTTTATGTGAATGAACAAATTCATTTGCACGCTTGGCTTGTTTGTGGACAGCTTGAGACAAATGGCCCCAGAACCCAGCATCTGTCATTAAAGGAGGGGGCGAACACGGCACGTGCACGGACGGGAACACGCGCATGTGCTGGGAAAGATAATAAAATACAAATAAAATGTCGGCCTGCATGAGCTGTTACACTAATAATGTTAATAAAATGTGTTTTCTTTGCAGAAAGAAACATTTTTTTAAAATGCAGTAATAAGATTTTTTTTTTTAGCATAACAAAAAAATTGTAACTTTTATTTATTTTTATTTTTTATTTTTAAATTTTAAAGCATGGGCCTGGAATATGAGCCTGACAGTGAGTGAAACTAGAATTTGTGGCCTTTTAAAAAGCTTTAAGAGATTTAAAACAGCTAAAAGGACTGGAGATATGCACCAACATCTGGATTAAATATTTTAATAATCTGTGCAGGCCTTGCACGAGCCAGTTTCAGCCAACTTTAATAAATCTTTACAGAATAAGTTCAGCAATAATCAAATTTAGATTCAGCGAAATGATCAAAATCAAAACGGAAAATAAAAAATAAAAACTGCCAACCCCCCCCCCCCCCCCCGACTGTCTGCAGGGTTCAGACAGAGGTGCTGCACACACAGATGTGCACACGTTTGCGATTTCACGCACCATTTGCGCCGTCATTGCGCGCGTGCACGCGGGTGTGTTTACAGAGGCGTCCCTGCAGGTCGCCAGAGTGTTTCCAAGGAGGCCAAAAGACCTTTCCCCTCCAATAAACCCAACATTCGGCCAAAGAAGTGTTATTCTGAAAAACCTTTTATCATTTATGAACAACAAAATGATGCATCTTTTGTTTCAACAAAAATCAAACGTATAATGTTTTTGAAGCAAATGCTGAATTTATAGAATTTTTACTATAAGAATCCATTTTATTAACTCAGATATTTTATTAAGTCATCAAGTTTAAACTAATTAAAAAGTTACATATAGCCCAAAACCTGAAAACCCAATATTTGTCACTGGCTGAATGAATAAAAAATAATTAAAAATTTATATATTAAAAAAAAAAAAAAAAAGTGGTTTCTGTCCTTCAGGGGTTTTGTGAAAAATCTTGTCTGCAGAGGCCTGAGGGATGTGTTTCTAATTACATTTTTATTTTATTTTAGATGATTTAGATGTTTTATTATTAGCAACAAAACAGAGGATCTAATGTCTGAGAGTTATCCTTTTGTCAGAGCTGATCTCAGTCATCCTCACTCTGTTTCAGCAAATTAAACAGTTTTATCTATGTCACGTTAAAAACAAACAAGAAAAGGCAACATGATGTAAAATTATTAATCCTTGGCTGGATTATAAACGTCTGGCTGAAGCTCTAATGGGATAAAAGCCAAGAAGTTCAGTTAAATAACTGGGCGTTAAACCATTTAAAACCATAAAAGTGAGAAAAAGAATCTTAAAACCTTTACAGAAATAAACAGAAATGAAAAACTGGAGAAATTTGATCTTTTAAGAGTTGCAGCAGTCGTGGTTTGTGTTGATAATTTGTCAGAATTGATCAAAACTGATTTTAACAACTGTGGACTTGCATCTCAAATAAATAAAACACAGCTAACATGAATGTATGACAAGAAAAGTGGTTAATTATGATTATCAGGTAAACTAAATGATGGTTGAGTGTAAAATGAAGCGGGAGTTATCAGACATCATGTTTAGTTTCAACTGCAGTCCAAAATCCAGAGATATGTGATTTATCATGTAAGGAACATCAGAAAATATTTACTTTACTGAAGATGAGACCAATCAACTGTTGCGTCACTTAAAGTAAATCATGTCATGGAAACGACAGACTGAATAAAAATGAGTAAACGTCTAACAAGTGGGTTTTGGCATTTTGATACTTTTATTGTCAGCATCGTTAGACTGCTTCATTTTTTTTTTTAAATTTAGTTTTTATTTAACAGATTATTTTCTAAATTACCTTGAAACATTGGTCCGTTTTTTAACTAATTGTTACCATTTCTTGTTCAAACGGTCTAAATGCAATAAAATATTGCAAAAATATCATCATGTAACATCTTCAAATTGCACATCTTGTCTGTCCAACATTCATTAATCCAAAAATAATCAGTTTATTCTTTCTTAGCATATTTCTTACTTAATATCTTTGATCTTGTTACAGTTTTTCTTTTACATTTTATAATTTTGTTGGATGTAACTAGGACTGGGACCCTGTGCACATAATGTGGTTCCATCACATGTACCCACATGTGATGCAAATGACAATTAAGAAACCTTGACCTTGATCTTGACCTATAGTATGTATGATGAGAAGCAAGACCCTGACATAAAACTGCACATTTGTGCCAATAAAACGATTTAAAAATGCATTCAGCAAAAATATTTCACATGTGCATGAAGCATGCTGTTTCCAACCTTTTGATATTTTTATTTTTTAATAGAAACTGATGAAGACAGCATTAACGGGGTGTTTCACCAAGACGTTTACTTATAAACTTACATTTTCAGAAGATTAACCGTAGAGCCTGGGTGTGAGAGTTACACCAACAGAAGCCTTTGAACAAACATGGAGGTTTTTTTTACAAACAGCCTCCAAATTCTCTAACGCACAACCAGTACACACACAAAATAGGAGGTAGAACCAGGACCTGCAGCCAGGAAACATCTTCTGACACCACGATGGTCCTATAGAAGAAGAGAAGAAAAACAAGTTACCACAGAAGCAACTCATTTTAAGCAATTCAACAAAACCTCACATCATATTTTTATTTATAACTCTAAATAATTAGTTAACTGAAATAAGATTTGCACAACAACTGCTTTCACAACCCAACAGCACCTCATTTGGGTCTATTGCAGTGATTCCCAGACCTGGTCCTTGAGGAACGCCATCCTGCATGTTTTAGTTACTTCCCTGCTCCAACACACCTGATTCAGGGATTTAATTACTTCATCAAGTTCTGCAGAAGCTTGCTAATCACAAATTCATTCAACCCAGGCGTCATAGCATGAAAACAGCTAAAACATGCAGGATGGCGTTCCTCAAGGACCAGGTCTGGGAACCAATATTGTACTGAGAAAAAGGTTTTGCATTTTATCCCCTTTGTTTTAAACAATTATAAATTAAAACTCCCTCACACAGAATAGCTTGAAGGTTCAAGTTGAAACTTTTGTTCAGTAATTTGAAAAAAATCTGCAACAGCTTTTCCAACAGACCCAAACAGAACAGAAAGTTATTTTCTTATTCCTGAGCTTACAAGTTGTAGAGTAACAAAAATATCTTTTTATTGTCATCAGTAAGCTGAAATCTCCTAAGTTCCTGACCCTTCTTCCTGCAGGTTTATGCTCTGTTGATGCAGTTGGGTGTTTGTTTGACTGTGGACCTTTGAGGTTTCATTTCATTTCACACATCGATGATTTTTCGCTGATGGCGGTGCTGCTGTTGCTGAGTGAGAAAAAAGACCAACAAAAAGTATACATCTGTCCTGTGGGCTGTTGGAAAACAGATGAAAATAAGATTTATTACAAATAAAATGGACTAAGCTTTTATTTTGGAGCCAAACGTGCACTTCCTGAGGCAACAAAACCACAATTGAAGTCCTGGAAGATGCGTGCTCTGAAGAAAACATAACACACGTGTTTAACATGTTCTTTTACATGTGATCCCATGCAATAAAATAATGTGACCACATGTGAAGAGGTTCCAAAATCACAAGGGACATATGTGCAGAACATGTTTCAAAAGCTAATAAAAAAAATAAATGAAACAGGATTTTCACACGCAATGTTCACGTGACTTTTCTTTAAGGTGAAAGCTGCTGTTGTCTGGACAGAATGTTTATTTTTATTAAATACGACAGAATATGATCAAATAGATGAATTAAAACAACAGCAACAACTAAATAACTTAGAAATCTCCAAATAAACTGAACTACAATCCTGAAAATGCCATTTTGCTGAAAACGTACGTGTCAACATCTGGAGACGTGCAGATGTTCTGTCGGGCAGTTGTCATTGTCGTTATCAGATATACATTTGTCTTTCAACGAGGGGAAAATAAACAAAACTGGAATAGAAACACGAGAACTGTGTGTATCTAATGTTCTAAACAAAAGTTGGGAGGGTGGTGTTAGCTTGGCCACTGTTAGCAAAACCAGTCCTACCTAACAGGAAAAGAAATGCTTCTAAAAAAACACAATATTTAAAAGGCTTTTGTTTTTGTGAACAAATTTTACTTCTCATTACATATTATCACCATTTAACAGCAGGTTGGACCAAAAATGCAGACGAAAAATAATTAAAACTTCATTTAATCCAAACAGAAAGACTAACCTAGCAGCTATTTTTTAACGTAACACCAGGTAGCACAAAGCGACTCTGAGGCCCCAAAAGAACCGGACGTGGTTTGAAAACCAACGATGCTCTACTGATGAGTAAACAGAAACAGAAAGGTCACATGAACTGGGGCTGATGGGAGGAGCGACTGCAGCTGTGGTGGATGAAACAGGGAACAGGTGTAGATGGGCGTGGCAAGCTGATTGAGCAAAGGTTCAGAGAAAACAAACAGGTGGGAACACAGCTTTCTTTTCCTTCTTCTTTCAGCTGCTCTCTTTTTGAAATGAATTCTAAAGTGAACTGGGAGCCAGTGCAGGGAGGCCAAAACTGGTGTAATGTGCTTTCTTTTGCCTGTACCAGTTAAAAATCGGGCTGCAGCATTTTGGACTAGTTGGTACTCATGCAGTGGAGATGTGACTGATTCCAAACAGAAGAGCATTGCAGTAATAGAGCCTGGATGTTATTCCAGTTTCAAGGTTATTTTTGAACAGTATGGAATTCAGTTTAGACAGTCGCCTCAATGGAACAAACAAAAGTTCATGGAAGGGCCCTTTATCACTCCCAGGTTAGTGAATCTTTGTTTCTCTAACAGGGCTAGACAGGAAAGGTCCATACAGTGGTTCATGATTTTGCCATTAGGAGGGAGGGAACAATATGACTTCAGACTTCTTCTCATTAAAACTTAAAGTTATCCAGTCCCTGATGTCAGCCAGGCAGTCAAGCAGAGGTTGAATAGAAAATGCAATGGTGTGCTTCAGAGGGAAGTAGATTTGACAGTCATCGGCATAGAAATGAAAGGGTATGTTATGTTTACGAGAAAAAACACCTAGCAGTTATAAAGAAAATAGAAGAGGACCGAGGATGAACCCCTGCGGTACCCCCCACCAAAGCTCAGCCGATGATGAACTAAAATCTATGATGTTGACACAAAATATTCTGTCAGAGAGGTAGGACCTAAACCATTTGAGGGTCAGAATCATGATAAACATGATTCAACGGAACACCAGGTGCCTCAGTGGTTAAAGAGAGGAGTTATTTTATTACATATGCACATGAATACATAAAACACATTGATAAAAGTGTGTTTCATTTGTGTTGCTGCACAGCGTCTTCATGGGGGTTCAGTGTCACATGCGGACCTGATATCTGCTTACTGTGTGTGTTTCTGGTCCCCGTGGAATAATTGAACAGACGTGGTTTTCCACTCGGCCGGTCCTTTTCAGCTCGGACAGCCTCTAATACGATTGCGCTCGTGTGATAAAGGCACATCATGAAACGCAGCCAATCTCCTGAGTGAAGTGCGCGAGTTAAAGTGTGTCTGTGGTTATCTCAAGTGAGACCAAATTAGTTTTTTCCACCTCATTACCTCCATCACTGCATCCCCCTCTCACTGCCTTTGGTTAAAAAACAGCAACCTGAGCGCGTGGATGGGATGAACATTGAAAAGACCGCAATTGATTTTGCTCTTCTGATTCCAAGCCAGGGCAGTTTTTGTGTTGGCTGAGGGGCAGTAAAAATACACGGGGGACCTCTTAGACTAAATCACTGTCACCTAACAGATAGAAAAAAGATTCCTTGGTAATAGATACAGTTACAATAAAAAGTCTCAAAAGGAAAAGGACATCTAAAATTTTGTCAAGCAGGATGATATTCTGACAGCTAGATTTTTATAAACAACTATATTCTTGGGTTTTTCAGTATGTTTAGTTTTTTTATTGTACTGTACATAAATATAAAACAAAGCTAAAAAGCTTGTAAGTAACCGCTGTAAACAAACTTCAGCTATGCTGTGCACACATTCTGGACTTGTCCAAAGCTGCAGACCTATTGGCAATTTATTTTTGATACCTTCTCTGTGATATGTGGAAAAACTGTGCACCCGTTACCATGCATCTCATTGTTGGGGGTGGCCCCTGTGGATGCATCCTTCAACAAGTAAGAGAGGAATATGATTTCTTTTTGCTCTCCTCTAGCCAGGAGACTTATTTTAGAAGGATCCACAGTCCCAGTACTCTATATGAACACTGGATAAAAGAAGTCGTGTCATATTCTCGCTCATTCACTCAGTCATTCTCTCGCTCTCAACCTTGACCTCTCGAAGTGCCTTCAAACATCCGTTGAGTTCCTATTTGTGCATGTTTAGCCGATCCAGTGTGGGAATGGTAGGGTGGGAGTGTTTTTTGTTTATTTTGTTGTTCTTGTTGTGTTAATGTAAAAAATACAATAAAAAAAGACTAATTAAAAAAGAGCTACAAAGCTAAGAGAGACAAAGTGCTGCAAGCAAATTATAATCTTGTCTTTAAATGGAAACAAGTTGAGGCAAAACCACTATGGAGAATATTTTGAACACCCCTGTGGTAACTGGGGTAGAGAGTGTCCTGATAAACGCTCAGTCATCCAACAAATCCAAAAACGTTAAGTCAGGTCATGTAGAGAGTGTTTAACTGTCGTGCCTGTGGCAACTTAATCAGAGCCCGTGATGGTTTTAAGGAATCGGGAATCAACACAGAAGTGCAAAATAGGGAGAGAATTTAAGTTGCGTCAAATGTGTATTTATTTGTCGCAGAGCAGAAAAAGATCAGCAGTGAACGCAAAGAACCAGAATTGTCTTGATGGGTCACACTTTTAAACTGAGAGTCTAAAGCAAGCCACTGTCAGGGTTGGTACTTTTCTGTATTTACACAGTTTGGTTTGTTCTTTCCTCTGCCTCTGTTCCACTGCATCTTCCACTCCACCCTCACTTCAGCCGGCCACGCCCGGTTACACCTGCTCCCTGTCTCATTGTGGCTCCTCAGCAGTCCGGCATTGTGCCACGTCTGGTTCTCCTCGAGTTGTTTGTAAGGTTTTGCTGCCACATTAACATTTTGTTTGTTGATTAAACCTTTTAACTTTGATGTACTTCCTGAGTCCAGCCACTACAAACTGTGACAGTCAGCCACACGCTGGTGTCCATCAGTCAACGTCCCGTTTCACTCACTGAGCTCAGGAGTTTGACATCATTAGGTTCATCTGGCACTTGAAGGATCGTTGGATTTGGTCCAAGAACTTTGGGTCAAATCTTGGTCAGTGGGCCTCGGGTTCATTGAGCTCTGTAGTTGTCTTGGCTAGTTCAGCTAGTCTTCAGCTTCACCATATAGACGTCCACTTGTTTTTGTTTTTAAACCCCTTTTTTTAATAGCTAGTTGGGTTTGTAGCAGGTTTGTGTTTTAGGTTAGTGTTGGACCTTTTGGTCACTCAACCAATAGGAGCACAAGCTCTAAATACAGCAACACAAGCTTCCGCGAGTGAATTTTTGTTTTTCGTGCCTGTCATAATGGTGGTACTCAGTATTCTCTCCGGTAGTACTCGTTAGGAAACGTTGCAGAACCACAGCTCTAACTCGTCACCGTGAAGAGATCCTGAAGCTCCCTGTCATGGCTAAATTAAACTCTGGCTTTTCTTCTGTTCTCTGTATCTTCTATAATCCATCTTCAACATTTGAATCAGCAGCAGAGAAAAGAAGGAGCACATTCGGTTCACCTACTGAGTGGCGATGTTCACTTATGATGTATTCTTTTAAAATGTTGCAAAAACAAGTATTGCTTTGAATTAAACTTGTCGGGTTTATCATTATAGTTGTCATCTTTGACAGCCAGTGGGATAATGAATTTACCTAATTGAAAGTTTTGTCCCTTAAAATTGGACTTCTCAGAAACTCATTTTTGACATCTGTATTAACTAATATACATCCTGACACAATCAGTGCCACATTAGCAAAATCATTTGATTTGTAGACTTTAAGAGTATTCACAGAAGTACTGAAATATGTACACAGAAATAAATGTTTTAAATACTGTAGGTCAGTGAAAGACAGAGTTCTGTCATTTAAATATAAACTGTTTATTCTCATTTACAGCCAACATCAATAGATTTTTATTTTTTTGTCTCTGAATGACCCAGATCATCACCATTCATCCACGTAAGTGAACCTTGACTGCAGAACGTTTTGTCAGCTTCGTATTTTGCAGAGCGTGGTAGCTTTTTGAAACGATAACACTCTCTACTGCAAGATTTACTCCAGAAAATCAATCGTGCAAACACCTGATACAGTTCGGAGCTGCTGACCAGACAACATGCCACAAACTGTCTGATCCAGGATCAGGTTCTCCACTTCAGCTGGCTTTTCTACTCCTAAAAATCTGTCTTTAAAACTTTAGCTTTATGAGCTAAACAACAAAATGAATGTAGACAACATACATAACAAACATTTTAATAATTTAATTTATTAAATGCAGGGGTTACCATGAAACTGCGTCAGTCCTGTTGAAAAAGTAAATCAACTCTAAATATATTTGTTAATTGTAAGATGTGCACTTGTCCACAAAAAGAATAGTACTAACAGTTTTACACTTCCATGTACATTTACTGAAAGTTGTACGCATTAACCTAAATTATAAAATTACTCTGATATTTACTTACAGTTTTACTGATTCAAGCACTAAGTGAACTATGTACCAGCTAATATTTACTGTAAAATCAGGACACAAATCTTAAAAAAAAAAAAGATAAACATGGTTAGGAATTATTGCTGTGGAAAAATAACGGCAGATTAAAAAAAAAATTATTCTAGGAAATAATAATCTTAACTAATGAATAACCAATTACATTTTCAAACAAGAAAATATATGTTTATAAACTGTGTAATATGTGACTAAATCTACAAAACTAAGTGTTTTTTTTAGGATTTTTACCGTATGTAAAAAATATAACAAAAAAGACTAACTGGCACAAAATATGTTTCTTTTAAAACTATTATGCATCTTAGGTTTTTAATGGAGAGTTTAACTCTTTTGTGGTGGAGTTCTGTTAAGTCCTTATCAGCAGTGAGCATCTTACCTGCAGTAGATAACAACCTGGACCCCATTTGGAGAAGTAGAGATAAATTCAGAGTAGTTGAGCTAACAACGAATCAGAGCTGATAAAATGGATAAGTGGAAACTTTTAGAACTGAAACCTCATGATTTAATTTCTTTAAAGAGAATGTTTGTTCGTAGTTGTTTTATAATCAACGTATTCCCGTTTGAAGCCGACACTAAACTCAAGGATCGTAACCCTCACCATTAACAGACGTCGTCTTCATCCTTACAGCTCCTTCACAGACACCAAAGAGCCCTACCCAGACTTCCCCTTACAGAACGGGGGCACGTCCGGAGCCATCGAGCTGAAGCACCGAGTCGGAGCGCACTGCCACGGGCCCAAAGCTTTGGTACCGGAGGAGAGCGTCGACAAGCTGCTGGCAAAGAAGAAACTTTTCATCGCTTCAGGAGTCTGCCTCGTCTTCATGATCGGAGAGGTCATAGGTAAAGAATTCATGGGCCTGGCTTCTTTTGGCTGCCTGTTAGCAAAATATCTCATTAACCACTGGATGGATTTGATTGAAACTAAGAAATTATCCACTGGTTGTACATCAACAACTTATTTCCTTTGGACTGGCTTCAGCTTAGCCAGTTTTTCCGATACTGAGATAAAATTTGGTGATTAGCTAAAATAGTAGCTGAGCTTTATCCCCAACATATACATATAGAGCTACACTACACATAATCATTTTTGTCTGTTAGCAAAATATCCCACAAACCACTGAATATATGTAATTAAAACTCGCAGAAAGTAATTATTGTATGTCTAAAAAAGTTGTCAAGTTCTCTGGATGGGTTAAAATAATGATAATACAGTAATAATAAAAATTGTAGAAACACTTTGTCTTTAATTTGAAAGACTTCTTCAGTCTTTTGAACCCATCCAGAGGAACTG
>JARVGQ010000210.1:31910772-31921343 GCA_031762355.1 Hypsolebias martinsi
TCTGTAGCATCTTAGCTAACACGACTGTATTGCACACCACTAGCTTAGCACTATGGTAGTTCCGGCAGTTTTCAATGCTGTGGGTGGAGGGGCAGGATGCTTGAGAGAAGCGGAACGTGCTGTATTCACACAAGGAGAGATGTTGGTCAGGCTACTTCTTGTTCCTCTCTAAAATAGTCACTGAATCAAGTGTTTACTTATGTAGGTAAACATTTAAGAACCTATTAAAATAAATAATGCAGGAAATGGCATCTGCTTTATTCAAAATTTTATGGGGCAGGCCTCCCCCCCCCCCCCCCACACACACACACACACAAACACACAGTGTGTGTGTCCCCCACATTACAAACACTTCTGATGCCACTGCCTGGTTGTATAAAATAGTTTAGGCCAGACATCATGGGGCATAATCTGGCCTGAAGGCCTAGACCATGGAATATAAATTGGCCTAGGCCGTGGTCTACCTGGGATATAATCTAGCCTAGGTCCATTTATCCTTAGTCTGGATTGAGGGGTATACTATGGCTTGTTACAATGGTTTCATGGGGATGAGCTTTTGTAAGAAATAAAAATCAGAGGCACAAACAGAAACAGTTTGTGTTATTTTAGATGCCCTGTCTTTTCTGCTGCAGCGGTTTATCTAACACACGTTTAAACTTTAACCTCTAACACTGTTAGAATAACATTCTGTTCTCTAAATATGCATATTATCAAATAAACTTCAACGTAAACTCTAAGTATTTTAACATATTTGTACAGAAAGTAGTTAAAGCTATTAAGAATTTTTCTACTACGTTTACTTTTCATCAAGTTTACAAGAAAGAAAATTAAATCCTGTGTGAGATGAATAATTGACCCTGTGTGTGTCTCTATTATTACCTACATTTATTATTGATTATTCACTGTATGGAGAGGGATTGTAAAAAAAAACAAAACAAAAACAAAAAAAGGTGAATTTGTGTAGATTTTATATTGTTTCTGAAACTAAAGTTTCACTGTGAGGCAACTGTTGGAGACAAACTGTGAACATTTTTGATGACAGAGCTTCCCAAATGTCTCAAAATGTGTGATTTTAAATTTTTTTTATTTCCTTATGTGATTCACAGAAGATCCCTCCTGTATTGTTTGAAAACTTAACCTGTTGAAAATCTTCACAAAACAGAGTTACTCTACACGGGAGCTCTCCTTTGACGTGTCCAGCTTTAAAAACCACAGCAGTGATGAAAAATGGATAAAAACTGTCCAAGTCGTCACGTCTAAAGTGAATTTCAACACATTAAATAATAAAGGAGGGGGCAGCTGTCGAGGTGAGTACAAACTGAGCTGAGGTGGGCAATAAAACAATGTGCACGACGTGCACTGCACTTCTGCAAAGTCACTAACTCAACAATAAGTCACAACTTTCTAAAGTTGTTGGACTCACTGTTCACAAACACTCAGAGTTAAGGGAGACCACAGAACATGCAACAAAGTCCATGCTCAGTAATCCAGGTATAAAATCCAACAATGTTCAGTCAAGTCATCTGGACTGTTTCTTTGTTGAGCTGAGACATTTCGCCCTCCAGCCGAAGAGCTTCATCAGTCTGAGGAAACACCAAACAAAACTGATTGACGGATGGACAACAAAATCCAGGTGGATGGAGGATGAAACGTCTCAACACAAAAAGGAAACCATCCAGATGACCTGACTGAACATTGTGAGATTTTATACCTGGATTATTGCGCATGGACTTTGGCGTTTTGAACCAGTTTGACATGACCGTCGACGAGGGAGAGGGTGGACACTGGAGGAGAGGGCGTGTCCCAGAAGACATCTTAGCACCAACAGAACTGTTTTTTCCCACTCTGGAGTAAGATGTCGGTGGAGGAGCAGTTTTATTTGGTGTTTCCTCAAACTGATGCAGCCCTTTGGATGGAGGGCGAAACGTCTCAGCACAAAAAATAAACCTGGGTGAACGTTGTTGGCACAACACAGAACGTGCCACTTTCTCTCGAGTCCAGATCGCCCCCCGCAGGCGCAGCCGAATGCGATTACGGCATTCATGTGGTGAAGCGTTAAAAAAAAAAAATCACATAAAGATACAAAATGATTTAAATTGAAAGAACGGAACGTGGATTTGCTCCCTGAAGCCCGAGGGTTAGTGACCAAGTGACAGATGAGCTGCATTTTGAGCAGCCACTTTTAAAAATATGACTTATTCTCATGAACACATTATTTTTTTACTGAACACTGTGTTAAAAGAACATAATGATGTCGCTGCACAAACAAGTGCATGTGCAGGGTGTAAAAATTCAGCAGTTTGAGTTGAACCATGCAGGATAAAAACTTTAGTTTCAGGACAGCCGGCCTGATTTAAACGAGTCAGTAGATCATATTTGTCTGCCAAAGGTAAAGATTTAATGTGCTGATAAAATAATTTGCTTGAAATGTTCCTTTGGGTGCATGAATGTCGTAACTTCTGCAGAAGAGCTCATGATAATTGTTACATAAGTGTGTCAAATCGTACAATTTCAGCTAATTTAACGACCTCTAAACTAAAATACGGAGCGTTCTTTCTTGCAAACGAGCAGACAAAGACAATCCCGTCATTCTTCAAACGCTGTAGAGAAAATAAAAACTGTGAGAACACACGAAGAAGAATAAAAACACAACTTGTCCCGGAACATTTCGATGCATTTCCTCTGCTAAGGATTAAAACATAAGATGCAGCCCTGTGTTTTTGGGGCAGCCCGTTAAAGAACAAATCTTCTGCCAGATGAACGTGTGGTGACGTGCGATGTTTGAGAGGAGCCTGCAGCTTCAGACTTTTCTGTAACGGTGGAGGAAAGTGCTGCTTCCTGTGACATCTGGGTCAGAAGCAGAAAGAAGATGGCTGGAGGGAAAAAGCAGATGATTCACTGAGACAGCTCTTACCGTGAAGGGAGCTTTGCGTTTCCAAGAGATAAGTGGAGTGACATTATTTTAGGAAAGATGTTGATCTGGCAACAAACCAATAAGCTCCATTAAAACCAGCGTCTGTTTGCCAGTTTGGGCGGAGGAGGTTGAACCAGCTCATCATCGTCTCACCTGATTAAGCTGAGCTTTCCTTCCTGCCCAGGTGGATTGTTTTCTTCAGACTACTGCACAAAACTAATAAAAATAAAATAAAAAAGTTTGTTTGGAAGCTGCGGCCTCAGGTCTTCCTTGAACTCTGATGTAAAGTTTCTTCTCGTTCTTCACCCGATGGAATAGTTTGAAACTGCGGTAGAACTTTGCACATTCGTGGCACCTCTGCCTGCTCTGCACCTTCCCTGCTTTTGTCTGGATTGTTTAAAGACGTCATATTTACAGGTTCTGGAATTGGCACTTGACATGTAACTAAATAAATAATTATCCTGCGTCGAAGAACGTCAGAAGCTCCTTTGTCCAAGGGAGTTGCCTCTGCTCTGCAGTCGTCTGTTCTTTGACAAATAAATCCAAAAGCTGCAGCAACGTTTCCTGCAGGAAGGTCTTTTTGCAGGACGTGTGCGCAGATGAGTGCTTCCATGTTGTTTCTGCTTCTGAGCTGTGATCTTGTGGTTTTAGTCCAGCGAGAGCAGCGGCTGCATGTTGTCCTCTTCGCTCTTGACTTTGTCTGGTCTCTTCAGGACTCCTGGCTCCACCACAGACTGAGACCTGCACAAACAAAGGGCAACACCGTGAGCGCTAGTGTCTTCTAAAGGCCGTTTGGATCTGATGAACAAGACCAGGACTAAAACTGAATTACATCTTGATCAACGGGTTCCACTTTGGTGCTTCTTAGGAGTTAGAAACAATCTGTGAAGCAGAGGAACACGATACCTACCATTGTTTCCCATTTAAAGGTCTTTACTCCTTTATATGCAGTATTTAACTGCATATAGTCCCTCCCCTCTCCCATGAAGGAAGTCTGCGGAACTATCAGAGGGACCCGGCTGAATAAACATATTGCATCATTTCGGGACTCTTGGATTCTCTCTGGTGCTGTCCCAGGTCGACCTCGGCACCCTCGAGAGTGTTTACAGATCTCACCAGAGGGAACTGGCTGATTGTACCATTTTTATCAGAACTCCTACAGTGTCTCTGGAGTGTCCTTGGACACACTCACTGCCCTTGTTGTCTCCCTTCCCCTGTGGAATGTCTGCGCCCTATGAGCTTATGTGCGTGTTTTTTTTTTTTTTTTTTTCCAGTTTCAGGCTAACTTTCCTCGGCCATGGACTGAGAGCCTATTAGGATTTTTTTTTTTTAACCTCCAAATCCTACATGTTGTCACTTTCATTACTTTTTGTCCGTCTAAACAGATCTCACCTGTAAATGAGTCCTCGAGGCTCAATGTGATTCATCTGTATGAATAAATGTTGAATGAATTTGAAGTGGACCAACACTTATTATGTTTGCTGTTACTTTATCCCTGACTTCACAGGAACCTGCTGGGACTCAGCATCAGCACCACTAACTGTAAAATATGGCCACTTCTTATAAAGCACATTACCCACAGGGCACTGGTAACTACTGCTGCTGCTGACTGGGTCAGATTTGGAGGATTAGGCGATGGAACTGGAGTGATGCGTTGATGAAGGTAGCCCTTTTTTCCACTGCATCTAAGTAACACACTTACCAAACATTTGTTATCATCTTCAGCTAAAATAAAGTGACAGCAGAGACGACTAAAACCTGAAGGGATGGATAAAAGACTAAACGTTTCAACAAGAAGAATCCATCCAGAGGACCTGACTCAACCTTACTGGACCACTGACGTTGCGTTTAATGACACAGAGTGATAATTAGACAATGTTGCCTCTCCGCAAGAAAGTTGCCGGTTCAAATCCCGGCTGGGGGCCTTTCTGGGTGGAGTTTGCATGTCCTATCCGCGCATGCGTTGGTTTTCTCCTGGTACTCCCGGTTTCCTCCCACAGACCAAAAACTTGCATGTTAGGCTGATTGATGACTTTAAATTGAGTGAGAGAGTGAATTGTTGCTTGTCTCGTTTGTCTCTGTCCCTGGGATGGACAGTCCAGGGCGTCCCCCGTCTCTCGCGCACACTGCTGGACATGGGCACCAGTGACCCGTAAAGGAAGTGGGTACAGATAATGGATGGTTGGATGATTGGGTGATAAATGGCGGCGCTGCGGTGCCCTGCAGGGACAGACTGTTGTCCGTTACATCAGCGTGTCTTAGAGGACGGCTCTGCTCGTGTCTCACAGCAAGCAGCCGACTTCCTGTCACACTAAATTACATTAAACGCTCGCCTATAGGGCGACATGATACAGACGGAAATGTCAAACAAATTCACAGAAAAAAACCGGACACACTGGTCTTTACGTTGATATAATCTGTCAAGATTAATCAGTGAAATAATGAGAGGAACACACAGCAAACATTTACCTAAACAGCTGCAGTCATTTTTTTTTATTTACTTCAAATATTTATATTAATGATATAAAATGTTTGACTTTATTTTACTTTCTGAAATGTTTGCACATGAAATACATTTATTTACTTAATATTCGTCTTTTTTCTATTTTCTTATTTGACACATGAATTAGTGCTCATGTTTACGAACTCATTGTTTCTTGCAGAATAAAGAAAATAATCAAATTAATGCAATTATATTTAACCAGTTAGAGCATTTTCATCCTCCTGAGTGGAACCAAAGACGACAAGAAGAAAACGGTTAAACGAGTTCGAATTGTTTCAGTTATTTACTTTATAAAGAAAACCTGAGCGGCTTCACGCTGGCGCTCTGAAGATGAAACAGAAATGAATAAAGTCTGACGCTGACCTCTTCATGCTTTTTGGAGACATGTTCTTCTCCAGGTCTCTCTCCAGGTCCTGGACTGACAGGGTGTAGGACTCGGGGCAGTAGTCCGTCTCCTCGTCGTAGGCGTGGTCCAGCAGCGTGCGGGCCCACGTCCCCATGTCGTACGGCGGCATCATCCCCCCCAGCTCAGACGGCAGGATCTCTGGGTGGATGAGCTGGTGGAGGCTGTTCAGGTTGTTGCCGTGCATGAAGATCTTCAGAGGGAAGTAAATGCAAACATTAGAGGAACATTCCTGGTTTGAAGACTTTAAAGGCAGACACCGACAATTATCCACCTGAAAAGGCGTCTATCAACTTTAAAGTGGCCCAAATTGCATCGTGTCCACCCCCGCCCCCAAATGTTCTATCAAAACGACCAGCTCGGCCCAGTGATGTGCTGTTACTTTAATTGGCATTTTGAGTTGCCATGGCAACATTATGTGCAAACAAATATGACATTTTTCCTCATTGAAAAACAATGAGAGAACTTTTAACAGCCTCTAACTGGCAAAGTGAGGTCACATGACCATTTTGGATCAAGATGGCTGCCACAGCAACCTCAGAAAACTCACTTTTTTCCGATACTCAGCTGAAATTTGATATGGTTGTAGCTGAGAAAGAGTTGCTTAAATTCTTAATGCAAATTAAAAATCCAAGATGGCCACCTTGGCTAAAAAGAAAAAAAAAATATGATAACACAACTATTTCAAAAGTTAGTGAGCTGAAGTTCGGTGTGGTGGTACCCGACAGCGATGCTCAACACATTCTGGATTCAAATCTAAAAATGCAAGATGGCTGCCAAAGCTAATTTCAAACAGATATAACTCAGAGGTTTTTAGAGCTTTTTAGCTGAAATTTGGTGTATTGGTAACTGAGAACAGTCTCTAATAGACTCTGATCGCAAATCCAAAATCCAAAATGGCAGCCTGAGCTAAAAAGAAGAAGTGCCATAAATCAGCCATTTTGATTTTGATTTGATAGAATAATTCCAGACATGTGAAAACCTTTGCACAGGACGTATCAGCATCAACACCAATATGAATCTGTGCATCTGTCCATCCATAAATATAACACATATACACACATACACGCACATTTGCAAAACAAACTCACATCAGCAAACACATCTGCGTTGACTTAATGCAGACAAAATAAATAAATCTGTACAATAAGTATACTGTATACTCAATGTGCACATATCCACGTACACATATCCATATACCTGTACATGCACATGCAAATCCCATTTAACATGTCTGAAAAGGATTTTAGAGATATTACGCTGAACATTTGGTATAGTGGTAGTTGAGAACTCCAACACAGATTACTGTCGAATCAACAATTTAAAATGTTCGCAACATGGCAGAGCAACGTGGCAGAGCAACGTGGCAGAGCCTGTCAAAGTTTCTCCAGGAACTTTCTAGTTTGTTTCAAAATTCACACGTTCACATTCAGTGGAGTTAAAATTAAAAAACAAGGTCTGATGTTAATGTGGGCGTGGCTGTGCTGGCAGATGAACTGCATCATGGGATACATCTGAAAGCATTTTCACGTTTTTTTTCAGTTTGGAATAATTAAAACTATATCTTAACACCTGTATCCACTTTGATGAATGTTAACGTTTCAGTAAATGTACCATTAAAACAATAAAGTCATGTGGCCTACCCTCTTCCTGGTTTTGTCTTTGAGGAAAGGTCTGATGACGGTGTAGAGGGCGTGGATGTACCAGGGCTGGTTCACGAAGTGGATCCCCCCAAACCTGGCAGGAAAGCTGTCCTGTTTCAACCAGAACAAAACAAGAAAACAGGAAGTTTAACACGAGACGCTTGTTCAACAGTGGTGCTTTTATGCTGCAGATGCTCACAGAGTGACGGCTAACGATTAACAGTAGTTGTCTTTGTTATTTTATTTAGCATTTTGTAGAAAATATCGGCTTTAAAAATTGATTATTTCCAAAAAGTAACACTTTATAGCTGAAAGGCATGAACATGAAAGAAATCCGTCAAAATAAAATCCCAAAACACAATTTATGTTAAAAGATTATTATAGGAGTTTAGGAAACAACTGACACCAAACAAACACCCAGTATTAAAACTGAAACAAACACTTTTTAAATAGATATAAGACTGTGAAAAAAAGCTAAAATAAAATGAATAAATAAAAATAAGAACACAACACACTCTAAAAACACACAAGATTACAATTTCAAACTCGTTAATTTAATTAGATCAAGTAATAAAAAACAAAAAACTAAATGACTGTAACCCAGTCAGTTGTACAGAATTTAAGGTCTTTATTAAATAAGAAGCAGAAATATATACATATGTATATACGTGTGTATATATTCAATAACAAAATATGTTATTTTCTAACTTTAAGCTATAATCTACTTACTATGTGGAATAAAAGCATGTTCAAAACTTTGCATTTTACAATTATTGCATTTAGTAGACTACATTAAATAAACTGTACTGATGAATTCATCCTTCAACAGCCCATAAAGATGCTAATCCCACTGTCAGGTGGAATCAGAGTGTAATATTTGAAGGAACTTGTTTTGATGAACTCCTCAAAGAGACATTTTCTATCAGGATGATTCAAAGTGACTCTTTCCAAACAGAAAACCTCTGACATCATCCAGTAACATCCAGTAAACACAGATGACCTCTGTGACCTCCCTGTGCCGCCTCATTAGGTTGTGTTTGTAATCGGCCTCTAATGGCAGATTCAGGAGGAAATGGTCTGGTCTGTTGTGGAGGCACCGCAGCTCCAAGTCTGGAGGATACGAGTTCATGCAGGTCAGCGTGAAGCGTCGGAGCCGCATCTCCCCGAGGTCTGGACACAGTTAGTGTGCACTGAACCTGCACAGTATTCTGATTCTCTTTATTGTTGTTATTATTATTGTTTACCTTCGTCTTATGTTCAGGCTGCTGCTTAAGACACCATATTATATTATATTATGATTGTTTAGTGTACATCTTAGATCCTTATATATTGTTTCTTTTTTATACTTTATATTTTGGATATTTTTGGGTGTAACTGGGACTTTGAGCACACAATTTCGTTCCACCTCATGTACCACATGTGATGTGAATTACTATAAAGAACATTGAATCTTCTTCTTGTGTTGATGTTTGCAACAGAACTCGTGCCGTGTTCTTTGTCCTACTAAAGGCATTCTAATTTCTAATAGTAAATATCATTCATGTGACGCTGGCCACGGTTTTTGGTGCCTGTGCTATGTATAGTTTTTGAAAAATTAAGATTTAATTAGAATTATAACAGCATCAAGAGATACTGGGAATGTGTCAGCAGTGTTGTCATTCAAGACTGTTCTTATTATAATTATACTTAAAACTTATTAATATGACTTTAACTACACAACATTTAAACTAAACATGATTAAAAAAATTCACAATTTGAATTTTAGATAATACTAAACATTTTTATGACTACAGTATAATGCCACTTTTTAACTGAGAGTGACAGATAAAAGTTAAAAGTTTATTAATTTGCCTTAGCTAATATTCATACAAATATGTTTTTACCATAAAAATAGTAAAAGTTATTAATGAGTTTTTTTTAGCAGAGAGTTTATGTTTGGGTTTTCTTCAGTCTCTGGGCTCCACAGTCATGATTCTGACTCTAAAGTGACAGAACTAATCAGCCTGGTCGGAGACACCGGTGCTCAGGTCTCACACTCAGAAAACCCAAACCCGACCACGACAGCTGTCTCACTGCAGGAATGGATCTGAGGTTGTCTCAGAGAAGTTCTGATCAAATGTTATGGATGTTTTTTTTTATTACCAGAACTGAGAACATTCCTCCTCTCTGCTCCGAGAACAAGAAGCCCACAACAAGTTGAAACCCTCGCCCAGGACTCTGTCTCATCTCTGCCCATGAACCATATGTTTGGGGAGACAGAGGGTGCTGTGTAAAAAGGCTGCAACTCCTGAACTCTGTGAACTTTGAGCTGAGGGGTGTGTAGAAGCAGATAACGAGGCTCGTGGCTGTTTTCTGTGACTGGTTTTCATGTGTGTGCATGGATGCATATATCTATGCAACCTCTCTTGAACTCTGACCTCGCAGGTAAACCAGTTAAAAGTCTTCTCCCACCAGTGAGTCTGGCTCTTTTGGGTAAAGAACATTAGTGAGAGATTTTCTCCAACAACTTGGTTCAAATAAGGTTAAACATTTAACAAGCTGGAGAAACGATGTGCTCGAAAAATATTCTACATCATAAAATATTAACATTATTGATCATATATTAGTATTTTCTCATCCACCTTCTTCGAATTACTCAGATTACTTCATCCTATTACGATCATTTGAATTTCTAATTTTTAGGGAAGTTTTGGTCAAAGTTCATGTTTTTAACTACGATGGCTGAGAATGTAAACTCTGCCCATGAACCATATGTTTGGGGCAACAGAGAGCTGGATGAGGAGCTGGATGAGGAGCTGCAGCTGGCACCAAAAACCCCTCAGAGTCTGTGAGCCTGGCTGAACTGATCAGAGAATAAAACCAAGCTTCACAGACGACTCGTGACAGCTTCTCTTGACTGGTCTCCATGTTTGTTCCTAAAAATCTGAGCATGCAAGTAAATACCAGTTACAGATATTCTGCTGTCGAGTGTGGCTCCTGTTGAGTGCTTAAGATAAAGAAAGTTTATCTAAAGTGAAGTTCTTGGGTGTAATCATTGATGATAGACTGTCATGGAAGCAACATGTTAATTTTGTTAAAGTTAAGATTTCCAGATCCATTGCAGTACTG
>JARVGQ010000210.1:32088213-32098436 GCA_031762355.1 Hypsolebias martinsi
ATGGTGCGTTCAGGTGCCGTTCGTAAATCCGAAACGCCGTAACTCGCGACCGCCGGAACTCGAGGACAGCCTGTACTTGTATACCTGGCCTCCTGCCACTGGTATTATCCAGCACGGTAATATAACGATCCCAGACTGCTATTTCCATTGGTGATGCTGCTGTCGACCTACTTACTGTCACTGTCTCTAAACAAGAAACACGTGGGAGCTGCGCACTAATGTTGCTTACATATTTTTTAGCATAAGGTCACATTAACCATTAAATGAGTACAATATTGTGTGGATGTTGTTTCTTACTTTAAGCTTGTTGACCAGTCTTCATGGCATGGCATTTGAAGTTGTGAATATTTCAGTCCCAAACGTTTGGACAAGTTGTCCTTTTAAAATCTGATGATGATAACGTGATAAGTTTATTTCAATGTTTTTAATGGTAATTCTAAAGTTGTACACTCTTCAATAGGGTGTAATAATATGCTTGGTTAAGGCTGACAACAGCTATTTTAAATTTTTGTAGCAGTACATAAGTCAGCGCAGTACTCGCCAGGTCATGGACGAGGTAGGTGTTCCTGGTACTTCCCAAGCTGTACAGACTGGTAAGCACCAGCTGTATTTTGTACAACTACGGTACTTGATTATTTTATTTTCATTTTTGCTTCTCTGCTGTGTTTTTTTTTTTTTTTTTTGCCTTAAAATAAAAACACAACAGTTGTCATGCAACTAAAATGCCTACTTTAGCAACTTTGGCAATGGAAATCAAAATAATGATAAAACTATTTGCATAAAAGTTCTGCTATTAGAGAATAAAAATATGACCCTAACCTGCTGACATTACTAAACCCTGCGATATATCCAGTTAAAAACAATCCCTGAAACTGTCTCCTGTTTTATCTCGTGTAAGACGGTGTGCTGTTGGGTTTTGTTTTAACTACTGGGTGTAATAAATCCATCCACAACTAAACTTTTGTACCTTTTTAGTCTGCTTGGGTCATTTGAAGCTGGCAATTTGTCTGTTGGGGCTTTAAAACGATAAGGCAGACCAGGTCATGCAAATCTTTAGTAGCTTTGGGTCTGAAATATTTGTGTGAATTAATTTAAGTTGTTGTCATTCAAATGCAGTAGAAAAAGCAGGTTAACAATCATCACCTTGGCTAACGTTAAAGACAACAGAGACAGAGTCCCTCTGCTTTAGTCACATGTTGGAACAATGAGCAGAACACCCCGTGAAGTTCCAGCTTTTGGGCTATTGAGGACTGAAAGCTGACAGAAATGGTTCAGTGTGGAGTATTGTGTTGGTGTGGACATTAAAGACGTTACCAGAACGTGTGGGAAAGATGTGCCTGAAGCTAACGTTCCAACAGTCATTTAAAAGCAATGAGAGAGAGGAAAACTCATCACCTTCCTCATTGTTTAAGTTTGATTACTTTAATCTGTAAGGGATGAACAGCCAGCCATTGTCTTTGAATCGGCATATTTAATCACATTACAGTAGAGCCATTTATAAAATGTGTTTACCTAAGAAAATGTAAAGCTGGGAATCTTCAGGCCTCTTGCGGTTTGATTAGATTATGGTTCAGACAGCTCTGATAGGATTATAAAATGATCATCGATGTCTCTAGATTATAAGGTTTGTGAGAAATGCTTACTTAAATTATCTGATAACTCTCAATCAGGTCATCAGGACAGTTTCTTTTTAGTAAAAATGTTTCACCCTCACTCCAGAGGGCTTCATCAGTCAGAGAAGTTCCAGAACACAGTGTGCTGATTGAGAATTATCAGATTAGACACCTGGATTATTGAGCATGAACTTTCTTACTTACCGGCAAATTACTGTTAAGCACCTTGATAGCAGTTTATCTGTTTTAACTGTGCTCTATAAATAAAGATGACTTGACTTGAAAATGAAATCTTAAAACAAATATAAATTTACACATATGACGTTATCAGTTCAAAGTTGCTGACCAACAATTGGCATGAACGATAAATTAACATTGAACAATCCTCCGAAAAGCTAAAGTTGTGTTAGCATTACTGGAAATTTAAATGCAAATCAAATTTTTCCAATACCTTAATAAAGACAGTCATGTTATAACTTCAGTTATTATTTACAGACACTGATTTTTTTTCAGGATTCGGCGAAGAAAATATGAAAAAGATGTGAGAACTCGGCTCTACAGCAACATGTTTTTTTTTTTATACAGGAAGCTATGGTAATTAATTACTGGGACACAGAACTGCTCAGCGACGAATCTGCCAAGTTTTAAAGTGGCGGCGCAGATTAACGTTAGTCTATTTTTCTATTTTCAAATATCGATTCAGAATATTCCTCTCCGCAGAATCGCCACCTTAACGTGGTGGAGGGGTTTGAGTACCCTTGTGATCCTGGGGGCTATGTTGTTGGGGGCATCAGCCCCTGATAGGGTCTCCCATGACAAACAGGCCTCGTGGGAGGGGTCAGACTAAGAGCGATTCAAAACCTTGATGAAAAATAATAAATGCATCAGGAAACCTCACCCGGAAAAGGGATACTGGGGCACCTCCCTGGAGCCAGACCTTGTGGGGAGCTCACCAGCGAGCACCTGGTGGTCGAACTTCTAGGGCCTCGGCTTGGCAAAGCTGGACGGAATAACAGATAGCTACCTCTGTATGGACCCACCACCTGCTGAGAGGTCTGTCAAGGACGTGTGCTGTGTATGATGGACGTTAGGTGAGGGAGGGTCCCTGGCCATGCTGATTCCTCGTGACATAGACTAGCGCTAGGGATGTGGCATGTCACCTCACTGGAGGATAAGGAGCCAGAGCTTGTGTGTGAGGTTGAGCAGTACCAACTAGAAATAGTTGGGCTCACCTCTACAACCAACTTGGGCTCTGGAACCCAACACCTGGAGACAGGCTAGACTCTCTTCTGCTTTGGTGTTGCCCATGGAGAGGGGCATGGGGCGGGTGTGGGAGCCCCTGGCTGAATGCCTCTGTGGTGGAGTTCTCCCTGGTGAATGAGAGCATTATCTCTGCAGCTTCAAGCTGCAGGAGGGAAGGTTCTGACTTGTTTGTGCTTCTGTACCAAACAAAGGTTCAGATTACCTGACTTTTCAGTAGTCCCTGGATGGTGTCCTGGAAGGGGTGCCATCTGGTGATCCCCTCGTTCTACTGAGTGACTTCAGTGCCCATGTGGGCAATGACAGAGTCTTCTGACCTCCTTAGATGGAGAACTTTACTAATTGGCTTTTCTATGTGAATGTTCCTGTAAAGTGCCCTGAGACAACTTCGTTTTGATTTGGCGCTATATAAATAAACTGAATTGAATTCTGGAAGGAGGTTATTGTGAGGAACATCCTCCCTGATCTGAACCCAAATAGTGTTTGCTATTGGATTTCTATGCTATGCATATGCTGTCCATAGCAAATACCTTGTAGGTGGTTCATAAGTGTACTTGGTACCAGGCCATCTTAGGTCAAAAGTCGATGATTAATTTTGTAATCATATCATCGGAACTGCGTCCCTATATCTTGGACACTTGGGTGAAGAGAGGGGCAGAACTGATGGAGGCCGTCAACCTGTATAAGAAAAGAAGACGTTAGTCCGTATTCTTGGCACAAAGTCGAGCGCGTTCCCACTGCAGGTTGGATTCCGCCAGGTCTGTCCCTTGTCTTCAATCTTGTTTGCGGTGTTCATGGACAGGATCTGAAGACACAGTGATGGAGAGGAGGGTGTCTGGTTTGGGAACCTCAGGGTCACATATCTGCTTTATGTGGATGATGTAGTTCTGTTGGCATCTTCTGGCCAAGACCTTCAGCGTGCACTGGGGTGGTTTGTAGCCAAGTGTGAAGTGGCTGGGATGAAAGTCAGCTCCTTAAAGTCTGAGACCATGGTTCTCGACTGGAAATGGGTGGAAAACCACCTCCAGATCAGGGGAGAGTGTTCATCTCCGGTGGAGGAGTTCAAGTATTTGGTCATCTTGTTCATAAGTGGTGGTAGGATGGAGCAGGAGATGGGTCAATGGATTGGGGTCTCATCCTCAGTAATAAAGGCGTCAGTTTGATCAGTTGTGGAAAAGCTGACTTAAAAGGCAAATCTCTTTATTTACTAGTCTGTCTATGTACCGACCCTCACCTTTGGTCTTGAGGTTTAGATCATGAATCAAATCATGAACAATATCCTGGATATGAGCAGCCAAAATGGGCTTCCTTCTCAGGGTAGCTGGGCTCAGCCTTAGAGATGGGGTGAGGAGCTCCATCATCCGGTGGGAGCTCGGAGTAGATCCGCTGTTCCTCCACATCAAAAGGAGTCAGTTGAGGTGGTTTGAGCATCTGATTAGGATGCCTCCTGGACGCCTTTCTTTACAGGTATTCCGGGCACGTCCCATTTGTAGGAAGCCTTGGGGATGACCCAGAAGTCACTGGAGGGATTGTGTATCTTCTCTGGCCTGGGAACACCTTGGGGTCCCCAAGATCAAGCCAGAAAGTGACGTTGGGGAGAGGGGGGGTCTGGGTTCCTCTCCTTGGACCTGTTGCCTCCGCGAACCGTCTACGGATAAGCGGTAGGAGATGGAGATGGAGATATTATTCACAGAATATTCTACATGTTCACAGTACAATGCATGTAAAAATAGAGTGACTCACTTTTACTAAAATGTGTTTTAAGAAGGATGTTTATCATTTTAACAGAAAGACATGGTGTTGACCCTAGTTTATCAGAACTCTGCATGAGTAGGTAAAAGAGTAGCACAGACCTGTTGGTGCTAAAGCTCAACACTAATTCATCAACACTAAAAGTCAAATTAATGACTTCATTAAAATCAAATGCTTCTGGTGTAAAACAACAGATTATGTCTTGGATTTCTGATGACATTAAAGCTCCTCTTTCATAATAATGAACACAGTGTTCCTGGGCGTAGACGGGTTTACATAAGGTGTTATGTTCAACTCAGAACTGTTATTTGAGATGTTAATAAAGGAACTAGGTATAACCAGTCGATTGATTTCTTCACATTTCATAACTTGTTTTTGTCTTCTAAGATATCGTTTATTCAGCCCAATAACAGTGACACAGTTATTGGACACGAGGGAAGGGAAACGGTTATTTAATGGTTTTGTTTGTATTGACCAGTGGTGTAAACTGCCGGTGATGCTGTTTTAATGACCATTTTCTCTTCAATCTATTTTTAATTAGACAATAATGTCAAGTAGACAGTAGTAGAAACATTTAGTAAAGGATGGATTTGTGAAACATTTATTAACTTGTACAATTTCTGCTGTTCTCACAGGTCAAGTAAAACTATGAACCTTTGCTCCAAATGTTTTGCTGGTGAGTCTCAATATATTCATTTTTAAAATGTTTTATGTTTTATTTTATGATTATCCCAAGGTATGCTTGCACTTCATCTCTCAACAAAGATTGTAAAACGCAAAAAAAAAAAGATCAAATAAATGACAGAGACTGCATGAATCAGATTTTTCATTAAATATATTTAATTTTAATGATAGACAATTAGCTGAGAGACAAAAGGCCAGTAGGGTTATAAATTCTGTGGGAATTTATTTTTTGTGTGTTTCACAAAGTTGTGTTGCGTTTGGACCGTGCACCTGACACGTCGGTGTCATCATGAAAGTGAGCCAAAAATACAACTTGGTTTCAGCTAAAGTTAGCCACAGCCTGATCAGAAACTGTTTGATTACAGTAGTATCGTTTCGATTATCTAATAAGGCGGCATCTGTCTGTGCTGCGTGGGTTTCCTCTGGGTACTCCGGTTTCCTCCCACAGACCAAAAACATGCATGTTAGACTGATTGGTGACTGTAAATTGTGCCTAGGTGAGAGAGAGAGTGAGTGGTTGTTTGTCTCATTTGTCTCTATGTGTCCCTGTGATGGACTGAGACCTGTCCAGGGTGTCCCCCGCCTCTCGCACAGTGACTACTGGACATTGGCACCAGTGACCCCCGTGACCCAAAAAGGAAGAAGCGGACCGATGATGGCTGGATGTGTTAAATATAACCCTAACTTTCAGCTTATTTATTCAAGTTTCAGCTATTTCAGCTAGCATTTAGCTGTTTTTATGCTAACTGAAGCTTTTTCAGCTAATTCAACATTTTTTGCAATCATTTAAACTTTGTTTAGCCTAATTCAGCAAAAACATGCTCCCCTGACTTCCTTCTAGTAATTTAGGCTTCTTTATGCTTGTTTTAGCTACTATTAAGCTGTTTTTAGCAAATTTCATATTTTCTCTTGTAGTGATCTAACCTCCTCCATCAATCCTGCCCCAGAAGTCCTTCTGAAAGGACAGGACTTGTTATCCTGATCATTTGAATCCAGGACACAAATTACTAGAATTTAATTAATCCAAAAAGAAGAAGAACCCGTCTATAAATCAATAATTATTGTTCTGGAACTTGAACGAGTCCTGGATAATTGTTGAAAAGGGGAAAAGGTTTCCTTGCCTTTTCTCCTACACTCTGATAATTTGAACTTTATTGTGCTAGTTTCTGACTTTTTCATCCTTGGTGTGCACAATGAAGCTCCCCCAACTTCCTTTTGGAAATTTAAGCTTCTTTCTAATTTTCTTTTAGCTACTATTCAGCTGTTTTATAGAAAAAATAGGATAACTCAGCCATTTTTAGAGTTATTCAGCTTAACCTTGGCATATGGTAGCTGACAAGAGTCCCTAACAGGCTCTAAAACCTACTTTTTGTATTCAAGCTTTACTTTGAGTACATCCATTAGAATTTGGGGTAAAACTGTGATAACTGAGACCTTCAGTGTCACAGATTAAACTTTTTTTCGACTATAATTCAGTTTTAGTTCATCCAGTTTTTCTGCTCTAATCACGGCTGATTGAATGATTAATGCAGATTGATTAGACTGAGTGATCAGAACGTGAGAAGTTGCTGCTTGTGTTGTGGTTTCTTTTCTAAGCCTCATGTCTTGTCGTCTGGTAAAACAAGAAATGAACGACACATCTTTCAGGTGATTCGTTGTTTTCAGACGTGTGAACAACACGTTTTAATTGTTTGTGAGTCTCTTCCTGTTTTAACAAGTTGCTGCGTAGTTTCTCTCCAGTGATTCAACCTGCACACTTGTTGCTTGACTACAGAGGTGCCACATTTTACTCCAAAGGTTCAAATTCCCACATGCATCAGTGCATTTCAGGTCCCTTGTGCGTGTCTGGGGTGACTGCAGCTCGTCTCTAATAATAATGATACCAACAGCTCCACGTTCTGATCCAAGCTGCCTTTTGTCATTTATTCTCACGTCCAGATGTTCAAACTGATCTCACAAGTCATGCTCAGTGTGCCACAGTCACACAAAAACTCTTACAGAACAATACGTTTTCAGTACGTTGCACAAAACGTTAAAAGACCATTTTGTTCTTTAATAAGTTAGTTTTGATCTTCTTCAGATTGTCCTATATTTACAGACATTAAAAAATATATTAAAGTTTCAACATGTCTAGAAGTTGTCATCTCCCGGCTTGGTTGAGGTGGACCAGTTGAAGATGTGCTGTGGCTCCGTCTGTAGCTATGGCAACCACCGAGCTGCAGACTGGGAGGACCTCAGGGCCCGGCCCGACAGTCTGCTTAGGATGGACGCTGAGCAGAAGGAGGTTATTGCAGACCTGCTCTGACGTCCCTCAACTTCTCTGAAATAAAACATCTGCATGTTGGGTCAAATCTGAGCAGAGGCCAGGCTCTCTCTCTTTAATTTATGGTCCTGCACTTCAGAGAAACGGGAACTTTTCTGCAGCTTTGAAAGTCTTAAGTCAGCAGTGTTTGTGTTAAAACGGAGGCAGACGTCTCTGAGCTCTCCGTAAAGACAGAGACGAGACCAGCTCATGCATCGTGTCTAAGACGGATGACTTTAAGGCCTGCTGCCAAAGACCAGGAGATAATATTGTAGCCCATGTCTGGGTGTATTTGTCTGGAGCGATCACACAGAACTGGCAGAGAAGGTGGCGGGCGATATGCATTCCTTTAAGGAATGTTAGGTGTTTAATTAAATTATAGTTTTGTAGTTGGTTAAGTGATAAGAAGCCAATGGAACATCTGCAGAACCTAAAAGCCAGGACCAGACTTAGCTTTTTTAGATTTTTCTACCTGGATTATTGAGCATGCATCAGGGGATGCTAAAAGCCAACGATTCATCCAAGCCAAAACAAAAGGGCTCATTGGTTAATTTTCCTGTTTGACTAACAAGCTCATGGAACGTTAAGGTTGGTTCCTTGCAACGTTCTCTGTGCGGGGTCATTTGATGGAGCTCCGTTTGCATTTTCACCCACCGTTAATGTGAGTTTTCGCCTCTAAAGAAGCTAACGATGCTTTCAGAAGCTCCACTGGTCACTGTTGAACTACAACTCAAATCTACTGGAAGAGAAAACAGTAAGGAGGAGATGAGTTCGAGGAAGCCTGGGTCACAGAGCGTTTTCACAACTTTTCTGGGGTTTCCAACAATTTTCAGTCAGGTCATCTGGACAGTTTCAGCACACACACAAAAAAAAACAAGGTTTCACCTTCCATCCAGAGGGCTTCATCAGTCAAGGAAACACAAAAAACTGATTCTTCCCCCAACAGCTTACTCCAAAGAGGAACAAACCAGTTATGTTGGTGCTAAGATGGTCTATTTGACACGCCCCCTTCTCCGGTGCCGGCCCTCTCCCTCGTCGACAGTCATGTCAAACTGGTTCAAATCCAACAAAGCACACAAAAAAGGAACTGGACCTTGTTTGTATTCTGGGGTTTATTTCTCTGCTTTTTGTTCTCTGTCACAAACCCTAGAGGCGGTTGAAAATAAATATGTAAACAACCTGTATGATTTGAGGAAACCACTGTGGTTTCTAGTTTTTATTGCTTACAAGCGTAGTTTCCTCAAATAACTGGAATGGCAGAAGATTAATCGATGGAGGCCAAGGCCACCATTGGCCACCCCCTGGCTCCACCACTGCAGGTGATGGTGAATAAAGTTACTCCCTCCACTCACCAGGATCCTCTGCTCTGCATCGTCTCAGACACGAAAGACCAAAACCACGTCCTCAGTTCTCCACAGTGTAACTCGTCCCACTTGAAGATCTTGTAGCAAAAACATTCAGGTTCATTCCATGTTCTGCTCCAGTCCAGAAAAACACTCATAAACACAAACGTTCACTATTTAGATCCTTCAGCCACAGGGAATATGGGCGTAGCACATCCCTCCTATGTTTGTGTGTGTTGTGGTTTGTCGTGTCATGCGGTCACTGTCCTCTGTCCTCCGTCTCAGACGTCCAGAAGAAGCAGCCAGAGGAGGACTGCACCTCCACGCCCATCCAAAGCACTGGGAGCAGCCACTCGCCCGTTTTCAGTAGTGAGACCAGCAGTAGCAGTAGCCAAGCCCTATCGTTGTCGCTGCCCTCCAGCTCGGAGCAGCCGTCGGCTGAAGAGCCCTCGCCCATGTTCTCCAGCAGGACAGAAGGTAAGATGAGTCGTTGGTATGGACCGATACAAAATCACCTGCTTAATGTGTCTTCTGCTGAACAGTGAGCTGCTTATCATGGCTAAATTATACAGTCCAGTATTTATCTAAACATCTTCAGAACAAAAGAGAAGAGACAGAACAGTTTGTTCTTGTTGTCTTCTCACCAGTGGGAAAGTTCAGAGGTGTAGAGTGGTTTAGGAAACGAAGCTGGGCACAAACTGGTGTGAAACTCTGAAACACTCTTTAAATTAAAGCAGCAACGAACACTGCAGAGCAGGAGGTGACGTCACGGACGGTTCCTCACCGGTTCCTCCTCCATGACGGCAGGTTGATGGTTTTATGGTGGGACAGTTTGGACACCTGATGTAAAGAGACGAGGATCAGATGTTTTGTTTTGTTTTTAAATTAGGAGCCGACACATTGACAAATAAAATCAGGATAAATAAAACATATTTCTCTATGAATATTTTGAGTTTTCAGGTATAAATAAACATGTTTTTCTTATTGTAATACTCCAATCAAAAACTATGAACGAGTTAAAAGATTCAGGCTTATTAATAAGTAGAGCTCTTTAAAATGTTTTAAAATTTCTAAACTTTTTATGTTTTTTTTTTGTTTTTAATTCTTCTTTTATGATGTAATCACGTTTTTATTTGCCCTATTATATGAAGTAAAATAAATGCTAACAGATTGATTAGGAATATAGAAGAATTAATTGAAATGTGGCACATATGAACAAAAGTACAGCAGCGTTTCAGTTTTTTAAAACATTCATTTAAAATATCTTAT
>JARVGQ010000210.1:32236462-32248962 GCA_031762355.1 Hypsolebias martinsi
AAGGGTGGTGGTGGTGGGGCGGGGGGTGGGGGGATCAGGCTTATGACAGTAGAAGACATGTCAGCCTCACAGACAGAAACTGGATGTTGGTTCCACAAGAGAAGAGTCTGATATCTGCTTTCAGAAACTCTAGGAACCACAAGTAAACCTGCAGTCTGAGAGCAAAGTGCTCTGTTAGGAAAGTATAGATAACATAATACAAGATCTGTAAAAAAAAAAAAAAAAAAGCTGGAGCTAGGTTGTTGAGGGCTTTGTATGCTAGAATTAAGATTTTAAGTGCTATTATAAATGTGAAAGGGAGTTAATGGAGAGAAGCTAAAACTGGAGAGCTATGATCTCTATCAACTCTCATTAAAACACTGGCAGCAGCATTTTGGATCAGCTGAAGACTTTTTAACAAACGTTTGGACACCCAGATTTTTTTTTTTTAAGTAACAGTCCAGCAGAATCAATGCATGAAGCTTTTAACCGCATAAATCTGAGACAAAATGGTTCTGACCTTTTTGGTTCTTGTAACTTTTTGAATGTGGGGGTTAAAGTCCTGTCCTGATCGAAACGTTAGAGCTGGAGGACAAATGAATGTCATCCTTAGGAAGTGAAAGGCTGCACAGCTTATTTCTAATATGCTCAGGTCCAAAGACCACAACCTCTGTCTTGTCTGAGGTCAAAAGCAGAACATTAAGGGTCATCCAGGTTTTATAAGTAAAGTTAGGGTTGGTTATCTTTCATAAGTGTTTTTTAATAACATTTAAAACAAAAGCATTTAACTGTTCATAAACGACCTCAAAGTACAAAGAAAGGAACGCCGTGCAGATCGGAGTTAGGTTTGTTTCCACTTTAAGCAGCTATGAGATGTTTTTATGCCCAGAGACCAGAACAATCTGTCATGTCAGTCTTTTTGAGTTATCACTCTGCTGCTCATACAGCCAAAGTTTACAGAAAATCCTGTTTCTTAATGAAACTTTATGAAAAAAATTCATCTGAAATGATAAGAAGTGAAGTGCTATCTAATTTAAGGCGTCAATATTCAAGCTGACAGAAGCAAACAGGAGACGATGGCACAGAGAGAGGTTTTCCTTCTCTGCAAAGCTCCAGTCTGTAATCTCTAGAAACACTTGAGATTTATTGAACGTCTGCAATTACGTTAAAAAGACCATAATTTTGCACTTCTGTGCAGTTTCAGGCTCCACAGAAAAGCGCACATGTTTGATTTCTGAGACAATGACGGACACGGTCAAATCTTTTCATCTGGTGATCAAAGAGTTGCGTTCTTAGATCGAGATGCTTCTCGTCGATATTTAATCACAGTTCTGATCCAGAAATTGATCCCATCTTCTGCCTCTGTGGTGCCAGAGATAAGCAGGCTGAGAGACGGAGGCCGAACGAGACGTGGAGCCGGTGAGGACACGTTCGGTTTGACAGAAGCTCCACTGCAGCCGTGGGAGCAGGACTGGAACTAAACAACACGATACACAAATGTCCCCATCGCCGAGGGATTTGATCAGTGAAGTTTTCAAAATGAGTGTTTTTTTTTTCTGGACTGGAACTGAACAGGGAATGAAAGTAAACCTAAATGTTTTTGGTGCAAGATGATCACCTGGGGAGGAGTTACACTGTGGAGAAGAAATTTAGGGATTTTTTTTTTTTGAGGTGATGCAGAGTGATGGATCCTAGTGAGTAGAAGGGACAATTTTATCTACAATGGCGGCGCCAGGGGGTGGACTGGGGGGGATTTGGCCCCCATAGATTAATCTTAGCCACTACCAAAAGTCACCCTAATCATTTGAGGAAACTTATATATGTACGGTGGTGGCCATCTTGGATTTTGACTTGGAAACCCAACTTTTGTTAATGAGCTTTGCTACATCCAGATGCAGTCATGTCCAAAACGGATGTTGATACCTCACTTATTTTTCAAGTTGTACAACATTCATGGACGGACGGAGGGTGTTTCCTTTTCCCCACCTGCTCCACGACGGGGACTAAAATAGTATCACTTTCCATTGTCTTTTACCCGCTTCTTCCTTTCTGGGTCACAGGGGACACTGGTGCCCAAATTCAGCTGTCCCTGTGGACATCCTGGACACGTCTCTAGTCCATCACAGGGACACACAGACAGATTAAACAAATTCACTCTCTCACTCACACCTAGGGACAATTTAGTGTTACCAGTCAGCCTAACACGCTTGTTTTTGGTATGATTCGAACCGGTGACCTGCTCACTGAGATGTGGCAGCTCTAACAACTGCACCACCGTGCCGCCTAGTATGAATTTAGTATCAACTTCTTAATGTAAAATAAATTCATGCGGATTCATCAACAGAAAGCGATTTACATTTAGAAACACTGAAACCACAAGATGCTCCAGCTAAAACACCGTGCATCCAGCTGAATTAATTAATGATCTTGTGTTGAGCTCCTTTCCGACGCCGATCATCTACCGGCGCAGAATGTTAAGTGACTGCTGAAAAGCTGTAATTAAACATCTGAACATGTTTGTTTTGATCTCACCGCTCTTATCTTCTGCTTTTGTGTACGCGCATTCATTAGCCATTGAACGTCGTTATTGTTGTCTCTGTGAGAAAACAGAGCACGGTGGCACTTTTACTACAATGTGTTGCACAACACACACACACACACACACGAGTCTGAACAGGGTTTCATCGTTGTGCCGGCTGCATTTAAAATAACGTTTTGCTTTTGATGACCGCTCACTTAAAGCTCTTTTCTCTGCAAGTCAAGTTTATATTTTTAAACCAAACCTTTGTATGTGATGTGTTAGGAGCACATCTCTGTCACCCTCCACTGAGCACACAGGGGTCTTTTTGGTTTCAGTCTCCTGCCAAAGGACACCCTGACACGTAGGCAACCTGTTCTACGCCCTGAGCAGCTCTGACCTCACATTAAAGGAGAAAACGGGACAGAATCAGTCCAGCGGCCACACAGCTGGGCCTGAGTTGTTGCTCACATCGTCATGTTCAAAGGTTTAGTGCGGTGATTCTTTTAAACAACCTTTTTATCTGGTGTTTAGTGGAAATGTGAAAATTTGCCAGTTTATACCATTTAACAGGCACAGTGCCACTGGAGCTGTTGACTGTGTGTCAGTGCAGTTTGGAGATTAAATCGAGAAGTATCTGTTTCTTAAGTCTTTGTTGGAGTAAAACTTAATTTAACGATTAGCTCAAACTTACCCTTAGTTACCTCTTTTACTTACTGATTCTTCTTCTGGTTGCACTTCCTGCTGTTTAACAATGATGTTCTCTCTTTAGCACTGCCCTGGTGTTCAGGAGGAGAACTGCACCAAGTGCAACCAGAAGAGATGTCCGCCAAACAAACCTGTTAGCAGTCTCTTTATTTAATCATTCACCAGATATGTTTGATCAGTTCAAATTCCTAACAGACTGAAGCATCTAGATCATATTCTAAAACAGAATCGGTGCACGGCAGCTTTACAGGTGCAGTCACGTTCAAACCAGTTTTGTTTGTAACACGGTTAATTGTCACGTCCTGAATCTCGGGGCGTTGACTCGAAACGTGTCGGACCACACTGCATTGGGATTAAATGCTAAGCCGTATGGTGTTGCTTTTTGCAACTTCTTTATTTTATTTTTATTTTTTATTACATTGAAAAGTTTATTCATTAAAAAAAATACAAAACAACCCCATAAATGATAAGAATACAAAATATAAAATGAAAGGCAGCAGAAAGAAGAAAAAAAAAATCGTATTATATATATGCCCCTTTTTTCAAACAATTAGCTCAAACAATATTAAACTTCAACTTAAACTTCAAGTAACAAAACAAAAGACTAACCCTTTCTAATTTTTCAGACTCTAATACATTCTTCATCTTGAATATATCAAATCAGCATGTTGACGTATTGCATCGGCCACAGACCACACATGCACGACCTGAGTGACGGTCATTTGAGCATCATGTCCAATCAAAACTTTTATCCATGATCCCCTTTAAACAAATGTGGTGCAGTAATGGTTGTGTTCAGTGTGTAGTTATTGCTTCACCACAAGAAGTCAGGCTTTGATCATTTCTGCGCTAAAACTCAGATTGATGACGCCTGACACCGATGAAGACCCCGACTTCTTCTGAAGTGGATTTAAAGATCTGCTCTGCGGCACGTCTCCTGCTTTTGTTTGGGGCCAATTTACGTTCTTGAACAAAGCAGCTCAGACTTACCTTGACATTTTATTTTGAAGTGCACTCAGCAGTTTTGCCCACAGCAAAGCATGCAGTCATCAGAAATGCCACCACCAAATATCAATAACATGAAATTAAACTCCTGGATGAGCTGCAGAGGCGGCTCGACCACCAGTTTATTTATGTACAGGGTTTAACAATCATCTCCATAAATCCATCTAACATTAAAAACAAAACAATAACATCATGTTTGTTGCAAGAATTAGATCAGTTCTCTTAAACTAGTTTAAAAAATATTTTATATTTACTTGGACAGTTTTTGTTGTTGCCCTTTTTAAACCCATTTATTTACAATAAGTTATGAGAGCTGTGGCTCCGAGGTTAGAGAAGGTGGGCCTGTGATCGGAAGATCATCGGTTCAACTCCCTGAACCAACAACATCAAAATGTGGATGAAGGTGAAACACCCACAACTGCCTCCACCCTCATTTGCTCCACTCCGGGCCCTTGAGCAAGGCCCTTACCCCCCACCATCTGCTCACCCAGATGCCCTGGATATCAGCTCTCTGCTCCACACAGAGGGCTGTGGTAGCTCAGTGGTCTGTGGTTGTGTCAGGAAAAAACGGTGGTCATGATGTGTAAATGAACAACATTAAAAAAAACTGAATTACATTTGAGAAATGTAATAAATAAACATAATAAATAAATACCTTAATAAAGTGAAAAAAATAAATAAAATAAAAACTATAAACAAACCCCACCACTTTTTTTTTTTTTTTTTGCTTAATGTGATTCCATTGTTTCAAATAAAATTCCGTTTTTTTTTTTTATGTGATTCTGGCCACTTCCACTTTGGCCACTTCCGCTTTGGCCACTTCCGCTTCGGCCACTTCCTCTTTGGCCACTTTCATTTTGGCTTAACATAATTCCGTTTTTTTTTTTTGTTTGTTTGTTTGTTTTTTTCAAATGTAATTTAGTTTTTTCAAATGTAATTCAGGCCACTTCTACTTCAGCCACTTCTGCTTCAGCCACTTCCACTTCAGCCACTTCCTCTTCAGCCACTTCCGCTTTGGCCGCTTCCGCGTTGGTCACTTCCACTGTGGCTTAATTTAATTCAGTTTTTTTTTTCTAATGTAGTTCTGTTTTTTCAAATGTGATTCCAACCACTTCCAGTTCGGCCTCTTCTGCTACGGCCACTTCCACTTTGGCTTAATTTAATTCTGTTTATTTCCTAATGTAATTTTGTTTTTGTTTTTTTTGTTTTTTTTTTCAAATGTGAATCTGCCCAATTCTGCTTCGGCCACTTCTTTGACCACTTCCACCTTAGCTTAATGTAACGCCATTTTTTTTTTTTTTTTTTTTTAAAATTTAATTGTGTTTTTGAAAAATTTTTTTTTTTTTTTTTTTCAAATTTAATTCTTTTTTTGCAAATGTGATTCTGGCCACTTCCGGTTCGGCAACATCTACTTTGGCTTAGTTTAATTCTGTTTTTTTTTTTTTTTCTTACTAATGTAATTCTGTTTTTTCAAATGTGATTCCAGCCCATTCTGCTCTGGCCACTTCCGCTTCAGCCACTTCCACTTTGGCTTAATGTAATTCTGTTTTTTTTTTTTATTATTATTATTTTTTTTTTTATTTTTTTTTTTTGTAATTCAGTTTTTTCAAATGTTGCTCATTTACACCTCACGACCACCGTAGGAAAGGCATGAAAATTGTCAAGTCTTTGTGCGAGTTAGCTCACTGTGATTACCTCTGAAGAAGGGAGCAGCTGAATAAAAAAAAATAAATAAATAAAAAACAATAAGTGTTATGATGAGTACAAAATGACACAAATTAGCAGCAGAAGACCCTCGTGTCATACTGACGAATGAAAAGAGGACGGAGAAGCACGTTGCTTTAATCCTAATGTTTACCTTTTTCTTACTTATTTCTTTAAAATGAAAAATGTGACAGAAAAAAAATGGCTCATTTGACTTTACCTAAAAGTTTACCTTCAGAGTTGTTTGTGTACTTATATGACCTACTTCTTACCAGAAACTATTAATAATTCCATTGAAATCCATCTAAAAACACATCACAGCCTGTAATTACTTTAACACACATGCCCTGTTTTATTACTTGACGTTTATAAGGTGATTTAAATCATATTTCATGCAGTTTCAATGGACTGACCTTCAGACTCAGGCGTCCATAGTTCACATGTCCCACGGTTTCCATCCAGCCAAGCGACCGTCCTGCTGCCCTGAGCAGCCGGCGTTCATCGGGGGGTGTAGAAACGCCTCTTCTAGATCAGCACCAGCTCAGCACTTTCTGATCCACTGGACCTAAAAGCGCCCAGTAAAGGGTTCACATCACTTCCTCTGCAGCTGATCACCAAGGATTTATTAGCAGCGGGGGAAGATTTATCCTCTTTGCTTTTTTTTTACTGCAGGTTTACTGTTTGACAAAAGACCTCTGCTCCACTGTGTCATCAGCCTCTCATCTAATTATCTATTGACCTTTATACCTGTATTGAACACGTGTTTCAAACCAGATTTATGCTACGACAAGAAGGATTGCACTTTATTTAATTAATTTTAACAACATTTGTTTTTGGTGGCCTTTACCTTCTTTATTAGACAGAATCCACCATCAGCTGAAAACACACGTCCGCCTGGAGGAGTTAGATCAAACTGCATTACAGATCATCAATACTCTAAACTTTTTATTCCATTTAGGCACCGTGGCTTGGATGCAGCATAGATTAGCACTGATGAGCTCAGGCACACGGCGCCTTCTAAACAGTCGAGGAACAAGGATGTGGATCTTTGCAGATTAGCAGGGACCAGACTTTATTTGGTGTGGACACTCCGGCCCTTTGAATCCAGACACAGACCGATTACATTTCTATTTATCCCAGCGTCGAGCGGCCGTGATGAAGAGGCGTTTTCTGGTTAATTCACCAGCGAGGGTTCGATTGAACCGGACGTATTGATCTGCAGGGAAAGGCTTCCAGTCAGAGCAAGGCTGATTTAAGATGCACTAAAATTTTACTAATCAAGACATTTTTAATTACCTAATTATGACAAACACACAAGAAGTTCTAATATATCACATTTTGCAGAAAACACCTCTGCTGTCAGGCGTTGACAGAGAGGTAAGCTGGAGAACGACGGCAGAGTGTGGATGGATGAAAAGGGCTTTTTAATGCAGAGGTGGAGAGAAAAGTGATGAATTACTTGAGTGAGGTGGAGGGTGGAAGAAGCCGCCGTCAGCAGACCAACCAGGCAGAGAGAGAGAGAAGAAGAAGAGGGAGGAAACCAGGCTGAGAACAAAAAGGATAAAGGGCTCGGAGCGAGATCTAATGCAGGATAAATAACAGAAGTGAATCTGACTCCTCACCTGCAGAAGATATAGTTAGCAGAAGGAGGCCTGTGATTATTTATAGCCTCATAAACAAGAAGTGGTTGTGTGTTTTTCTTGGAAGCAGCTGGGCAGAAGAAATGCAGCTCCTTCCAGTTGAAAGCATCACTTCTCAGGTGTAAAACCCATAAGTCCTGGGCAGCCGAGAGGCAAAACAATCTGAAACCTGTAATTGAGGTTTTGTGTTTGTGTCACACGTTGGAAAAAACGTTGTTTGCTGCCTTCGTGGAGGCGGAGCTTCAGCAGCGAGGCGGCTTTAAAAAGAGGAAAAATTACACCATATAATCATTTTGTGGGGGGTTGCCAGGCGTGAGGAGATTTGTGCTGCAAACTGCACAAAACTGACAGAGCTCTACTGGACTGTGCAAAAGTCTTGAGTCATCTCGCTACCGTTTGAAATTTGCTGCAGGACATAGATGTTTTTGTAATCTATAAAAAGTGATCTTTAGAAATGTTTCTGAAGTTTTTTTAAGAGTTTGCATGTTATTTTTGCCATATTTACCTTTTTAGCCCAATGCCTGATTATCTTCATATGATTACTATTTTCTTGTTAAACTGCTAAACTTTCATGCGCCATGATTGATTCATTAAATGTTAACGTAAAATATGTAGGGGAAAAGTCTTAAACTGGATTTTTAGGTTCTTTGTGACCAAGCAGCTTGTCACGAAAACACATGATTTTATTTATTCATTATTTATTTATTCTTTTTGTTGTTGATTTGTTTTATTCTTTGGGTAATATATACAAAAAACATAATTTGACAAAAACCCATATTCAAACATTTGATAAAATCTAGGGCTATCGTGCTTTTGCTTGTTTTATTTTATTTTTTCAGACCAAGTACAAGTACTTCAGTTTGAGTACTTGCCAATGTGGAGTAATGATACAGAGCAGATAAAGAGTTAGTACTTAAACATTACTGTGACTTTAGAAGCACATTTCTTTTATTAAGAGCACATCAAAGCAGTCTGCTGTCTCAACATCACCTGTATTTATCTTAAAGTATCTAAATATGTATGAGTGGTATACTGATGGTTTTATGAGTACAAGTACGAGAACTTGAGGCTGGTATTTAAATACATACAATGATTGAATGGCAACTCTCATAAATCCATATTTTATTCATAATAGAAGATGGTAAATGTATTAAATATTGAAACTGAGTAATTGTACCGTTTGTTGAAAAATGAAATGAGGTCTTTCTAAGATGGACGGCAGCGTCACAGCTCAGAAAAAGTTTGAACTTCCTCTTTTAACGACCAGTTTCTGGAGTTTTGTCTCATTTTTGTCAGGTCTGTTCAACAGTTCTGGTAAAACCTGTAGACATTTTCCTGCCAGAAGAGCTGCCCGCTCACGCGGCACCAATGCACCCCTATACCATCAGAGAGGCAGATGTTTGAAGCACGTGTTGATAACAGACTGGATGGGTTCCTCTCCTCTACAGAGGACGTGGCGCCCCAAATGAATCTCAGATTTGGAGCCATGTGACCACAGAACAGTTCTGGACTTCTCGGTGCATCTGAGTTCTGGTCCAGAGAAGACAGCAGCGGTTCTGGGTGGTGTTCACATCCAGGTGAAGTGCGTTTACAGATGATGATCTGTGGAAGTTCCTGGGTCCAGAACAGAACTGGACCTGGTTTTTAATGCAGTGGCCCCAGAGGGCCCCAGGTCTGACTTTCAGCCTTTTCCTTAGATATCAGAGATTTCTCCAGATGTTTTAAATGTTTTGGGGATGTTTTGATAACTGATGAGATCATCATTTTTTTATTGAGGAATGTTGTTCTGAAATAGTTTCACTGTTTTCAGTCAGTTTTTGGCAGACGTGAACCTCGGCCCATTTTTACTTCTTAGAAGTTCAACTTTTCTAAAATTCTCTTTTAATAACGAGTCCTCATGCCAACATGTTGCCAATTATAAAACACTCCTCCAGCTGCTTCTTTTGGTTCAACGGACCCGGCTGTTTGACGTGCATCGGCGCCATCAGAGTCAAATGTATCCGTTTTTCTCCAACAAAGTGGTTTCTGAGTTCCAACATTAATACGTTTAATGTGTTCCACTGTGAATAAAATATGGGTTTATGAGATTTGCAAATGCATTTTGTTTCTACAATTTCAACAACGTCCTAGATTTTTCACATTTAAGGCTCTACTTCATCTTGAACAAAGTGATTCTCATAAAGATGTAACCTATAATTGTACAATAATGTGTCTCTAATGTCCTGTCACAAATTGTGTGGATTTTTACCTTCAGCTGCTGTTTTTCATCGTTTGTTCTCCACTTGTCCTCTTTTATTCCTTCCCTTTTTTTGTTTTGCTTTTAAGTACAACCTTTTTTTTTTATAGCAGCTTTTATCGCCTTCATCCCAAAACGCTTCACTTCACCCTGAGTACACGCACGCTGAGCAGAAGTGGCTCCTGTGGGATTTGATCCCGTCACCCTGACAGATAACAGCAGCGCCCATTTAGCGTCAGCAGCACTCACTGCCAGAGAGTGGGGTTAAAGTCCCATCAGGGCCACCCGTGCAGCTAAAAACTCTTTCTCTCAAGGCTCTTTGGATGAAAGCTCCAAACTGCAGCTGTAGGTAATGAATTTTTTTATAAAACGCCCCCCACCCATACTCTAAAAATGATATATAGAATGAGCAGCACAGATATAGAGCTGCTATTCGGTGACAGGCGACTGCGGCATTGTCAGGGCTGATAATATTTTCTGTGAGCTGCAGATAGCTTCTCCCTCGCTGCTCCTAGAGGAGGTTAAGCCTCGTAGCTTGTGGCCTGTGAAACAGAGGAGAAAAGAGCATCAGAGACAGAAACAGGACGCTGTGAAAGAGACACACAAAAAATGGAAAGAGATGAATGACTGCTCAACATGTGGGTCAGTTCAATGTAAACCTGGAAGGATAAAATGGGGTTAAAGGTCACTGAGCCATCGAGCGGCTTCGGATGTTGTCAGTCCATTAAATGGCCGTTATTAGTTGTGATCATCCCCATATGTAGCGGTGAAACCGTCCCACCTACAGCAGGTTTGAGTATTATCGCTGATAATAGGCAGCGTCTCGCCGGGGTAAACCAGGAAGTGTCTTTTTTGTTTTTTCATCTTATATAACCCTTTTCCTAAACCTAACCTTACACCTGACCCAGAGGACCAAACCTAAACGTAACCCCCTTACCCTTGTGCCTAAACCTAACCAAGACCCTCAACCTAACACCAACCCTTTACTCTAAAACTAACCACGTGAAACTATTATGAGCACTTAACAAAGGTAAAAATGGAGCCTATTATCATCGCTACCAATGCTAACAACGTACCTTTAAACCTAATAGGAGGCACAGGAGGGGCAGTCTGACCGCTACAAATGGGGATGATAATATGTCAAAATGGCCATTTAATGGTTGAGAACGTTTGTAGCGGGTGAGACATCAGTTTGAGATCTAATCCATATTCACTGCTCCACCTGGGTGTATCGCAGGTGCGACGGGTTAAATGCAGAGAACCAATTTCGTCATTGTATGGAAACACACAACGATGACAGCACATAGCACTTTATCTTTATACTAAGGATGCACAATACTGGATTTTTGGCCAATATCCGATATGTTAAAATTTATTTGGCCGATACCCGATACCAATACCAATATTTTTTCCCTATCCCTACTTACAGAGACTGCATAACTTTATCTGCTGTGGAACTAAAATACATTGTTCTGCAGGTCTTTGTTAGTTTGGCCTGCTGCCAAATGCAGATGCCAAAAAGGGGCTGAAAATGATGCAACACTTCAACTTGGATTATGTTTAAAGAGAAATTCATTCCGGACATTTACTCCCTCTAACACAATAACACAATGACAACATTCAAACAGTGCAAATTTGTAAATTTTCACAAATCTAAACTCAACCTGTTCACAAACGACAAGTGAAAAATGCGTAAGTAGTCGTGCATTAGTAGATGAACTTGACAGTTTCTTAATTTTTTAATGTACTTAAAACAGATGCCTTTTGTATCGATACGTTTTTATGTCCGATATTTAACTTTATCAATATTTGCCAACACCAATACCATGCTGATAATATTGTGCATCTCTACTTTCTACAAGAACCGGGGGGGTCCTCAGGGAGCATCCAGGGGTGGCATTTGCCCCATCGTAACTTTGTTGCTCCCCCTGACCTGGCAATCTTATGTGTATAGTAAGTTAGCAAAATATCTTGAGAATCACCCAAAAAGTAATCATTAGATGCACATCTACGGATTATCTTTTGGAGTCATCCAGATTTAAAATGGCCTCCACAGCTAATCAAACTGGGCAAACACAAAAATGGCTTTAACTCAGTCAGTACCGATACTTAGCTAAATTTTGGTGAGGTAGTGCCCGAGTCATCCCCAAAACAAACTTTAAGTCATAATAGATTGCACAAAAGGTTTTCTGGCCGCTTCTTTCTACAGGGGTTAGAACGATGAGCGAACTCGCATGAAAGATTTGGCAACTGGTTTAAGCCAGATGTCCATAATGACTCAATCTGGATTCAAACCAGCAGCCCCAGAATTACAAGGCTGTGGCACTTAACCACTCAGCTGCCACAGCCCATGTAGCAGATAGCACAAGACCTTTGCTTAAAATTTTAGCATGCGTGGAACCGAACATCGGGCATTCTTGGAGAAAATGCCAGATGTTCAGTTATGAACGTAGATTTAAGTGAGAAGATGAACATCTTCAGTGAGTTGAGGACAGTCAGTGTAGTCATCAACTGTAAACTAAAATCCACTGTTAAATCAAAGGGCGATTCTCGAACTTTCACATCGCAGTATTTTCCAAAAGCCTCTTCGGAAACAATATAATAAAACTCAGGAAATGCTGTCATGGGTTTTGGTTTTGATGGTCTACACCATACGACCTGTCCAGGATGTACCCCGCCCCTCCCACAGTGACTGGTGGACATGGGCATC
>JARVGQ010000210.1:32250818-32263384 GCA_031762355.1 Hypsolebias martinsi
GATAGATAGATAGATAGATAGATAGATAGATAGATAGATAGATAGATAGATAGATAGATAGATAGATAGATAGGTAGGCAGATTGGGTGGCTGAATGGATGGATAGTTGGATGAATGATCATGAATGAATGGATGGATGGTTGGATGGATGGCCATGAATGAATGGATGGATGGCTGGGTAGGCAGATGATTGGGTGGATGAATGGATGGATGGATGATGGAAAAATTGATGGATGGATTTAAAAAGCTATTTCAGAATATAGTGGAGGAGTGGTCCAGGTTGTCCATGATGGACAGAAGCTTGTAGTGTCCTCCTCCGAACCACAGTGTCCTGTAAAGTGTCCTGTTTGAAGTTGATGAAGGGGTTCTGCCTTGTTGATGAACTTATTGAACCTTTTGGTGTCTCTGGCTCCGGTGTTGCTGTTTGGACCTCACATCAGGTCTCCGTTATTAAAAAACATCTGTAATGCATCTGTATGATTTAAAACTCATTTTCATGTTATTTTAATGTCTCAAACATATTTTCTTCTCTTTTTATACACGTCCATAGAAGGCCGGACGTATTATGGTCGAGTCTCCGTTTGTCCGTAAATGTTTTCTTGTCCAGCCCATAACTTCTGATCCGCTCAAGATAATTTAATGAAACTTCATGCACGTTTGCATCATCACAGGACAGAGTGTCAAGTGCACTATTCATCACCCCAGCTTCAAGGTCAAGTTCACAAATCAAGGTCAAATATACAAGGTCTTTTCTTTGGCCATTGCTATAGTTTGTCGACGAGCGTTTGTTGTATTCTTGGTACTTTACTCGTTCTTTCCTCTTTATTATTCTGATCCTGTGTGTCTTTCCTCTCCTTTGACCTTGTATTTTACACATTTCTCCTCTTTCTGTCCTTTTTGTTTTTATACGTGACATGTTTCCATTTTCTCTCCTTTCTCCATCTGCTTTAGTTTGATATTTTTTTTGTTACGCTCATTATTTTCTCTATCGTCTATTATTTAGTTTTAGTTTTTCTAAATACATCTTCAGATCTTTTTGGTATTTTCCTTTTACACTCCTCTCCTTCATTTTCTAAGTATTTTTATTGTTGAATGTCCTTCCCTGCTATGTGCAGATATTTTATTTTCTTTCTACTTTTTTCATGTTTCATTTTTAATTTCATGTATATTTTTCTGTGCTTTCCTTTTTCACACTTTCACCAAACTCTCCCACTCGTTCCCTTATTGCCCCTTCCAGTCATCATATTACCGGTTTTATTTGATCATCTTTTTCTCCCCCTGTACTCCCGTCATTGTTTTAATCATTACCTTATCCTGTTTTCTTTATTCTCCTCTCGCCTCCCTCGTCCTCCCCCTCCCCTCTGTCCCCCCATATCCTCACTCCTCCATCATATCCAGAGGGGATAATGAACAAAGGTTATTGAACAGTAGAAATAATGAAATAAAATAAGGCAGGAAACCCACCCAGAACAAAACACATTTTCTCATTTTCCTCCTGTAAAACTTATGAATTTTTTATGTTTCAATCTCCCGCTTTAATGAAATAGTTTCTTGGATGCGACACATTTTCATAACGTGAATTTAGGCTGACAATTTCAATATGCTGTTTCATATGCTGCGCCGTGCATGTGTAATGGCTTCATGAGCACCTGTGTTTGTGCACGTGTGCATGTGTGTGTTTGGCATTTGCTTGTCCTTTTTAAAATCATGGCCCGTATTCAGGATGTATTGTTGTATTTAATTAATATTCTGCTCTGGTTTCCTCCCCAGTGTTTTAAACAGAACTCCAGTTCATCTAATCCATGAGATCATTCTGGTGGACGACTTCAGTAACGACAGTGAGAGACACACACACACGCACATGCAAAGACTCACACTCTGCAGGTTTCTTCCAGGTCAAAGCTAATATGAGACATGCAAAACGGGCCAGTGAAAACGTGTCTATGAAGCAGCTGGCTTCATAGTTTGAGGATTAAAGGCTTGATAGGATTAAAAAATCTCCAATATGGTGAAAGAGAAACGTTATTTTATCTTCAGCTGTGCTCAAGCTGTCTTCAGAGACAAGACTTCCAGGTAAATGATACGCACAGACCATGACAATCTTTACAAATAGGATCAAATTTAGACCCTTTTGACCAGTATAGTTGGAAAATTTTTTTTTTTTTTTTCATTCAACCTTTATTTAGGCAGGTCAATCCCAATGAGCCTCGAGGACTCATTTACAAGAGGGACCTGGCTACAAACAAAGAATGATGACAACAGCAACAGTAGATTTTCCTTGGACAATCAACAACAGACAATCACAAAATGGAAAATGGTTATATTCAAACAAATTCAATGAAAATAAAAATCAGAAAATGGACAATGATCTGAAAATGATGAAGATGATGATGAGGGATTTCTTGTTCTCTGAGATGGAAAAGTACAATAAGATCATTTCATTCAGACGGAGTCCAAGAAATGAGTTGTTGTGTTGGACGTGACCTCAGGAAGCAGCTAAAAAAATCCACATAGAAAATAATGAGAAAATTTCAATAAACTAGAAAAAAAATTGTCTTTGAATGTTTGTGTCAGTGCTGTGGGCTGAATGGATTAGCTGAAACATAGCTGGTAAAGCTAAAACTACAGAACACTAGTTAAACAATATAAGTAGCTAAAAGCTAGCTGATAGTCAGCAACAGCTAAACTTTACCTAAAGGCAGCCAAAAGGCAGCTAAAATCTGAATGTAGTTAAAAGCTACACTTAAAAAAAAGTCAAGCCAAAAGTTTATGTAGCTGAAAAGTAACTAAAAAAAAAATCAAAATATCAAAAAGCTAAATAAAACCTAAAACTTACAAAATGCTTGCTAAAAGTATTAGACTAGCTAAAAGCAAAGCTAGCAAAATGCTAGCTAAAGCTAAAAGAAACAAAACACAAAGAAAGGTGCTTGCTTAAAAAGAAAAAGTTAAATAAAAGCTTAAAGTAGCTGAGCAGTAGCTAAAATATAAAGTAGCAAAAAGCTAGCTACAAACTGAAACTTGCAAAATGCTTGCCAAAAGTAGTAAAATACTATCTAGATGCTAAGTTAGCTAAATGTTAGCTAAAAGCTAAAAGAAACAGACGCAAAACAGCAAATCACAAGCTTAAAGAGTAAAAAGGCTAGCTAAATGTCTTGAGCACCATTCTCTGCCAACTGCCGCGCCCATTTCTCCACCGCTAAGAAGCGCTCATGCCGTGCACCTGCGCCATGCTCTAGTTAAGAGCCCCATCCACAACAGACTTCTGCCAGATTATCAAGTCCTTCATGGTGTTAGATATCCAGCCAATTTGTTCTTGTTCACGCCTGATGTTCTCGTCTCGACCCCACGCCTTATTCTTTGGATTGTCTGGTTTTGTTCTGCCCATCTGACCCTGGTAGTAACCACCTTTTCTGCCTTATGGATTTTGGATTACGGACTGCCCACTGGATTTATTCTTGGACCTCTGACTCCCCGTGCATTACCCTGCTTTGCCTTTCGGACCATGACCCTGGATTGCCCCACAGTCCACAGTATTAAAGCCTCCCTGTGCAGCAGCTCTCCCACAGGTTGTGGTAACGTCATCTCTTAAAGCTCCGACAGGTGGCTCCCACCCCACCTGCATGAGAAGACTTGTTCCTGCACCTGGATCCAGACTCCCACCAGCAGCTGCAAAACAATAAATTGTTTTTTTGTCTTTACACTCTTGCTGTCTGGCTGAATTTTGAATCCAAAAACCTGATCCTTGAGACTGAAAGTACCAAAAAGTTTGCTTGAAGCTAAAAGTAACAAAGATGTAGCTAAAAGCTGAAACCAGCGGATCAGTAGCCTAAAATATAAATGTAGCAAAACACTAGCTAAAGTACATCTAGCTAACATTAAGCTAAACGCTAAAGAAGTAAAAGGCTCGTTAAAAATGCTAGAAGTAGAATAGGAATACAAAAACTAAAGAAAGTATTACAAAGCAGATTTTAAAGAGAACAATGTTTTTGATGGAATTAGAGATGTGAATAAATGATAAAAACATTTGTAAATAAATCTAAAAAGAACAAACATCGTCTGAATGAACAGTTTAATGTCCGAACAGCTAAAATGGTGCAGATATTTCAGAAAATAAAAAACAGCCACAGTCTGAATGTTCGTTCAGCGTGCACTCGTCAATAAATCTGTTTTATTCATCACATCGCTGTGTTGTTTTTGTGCTTTCGTTGTCTGCAGCACTTTGGTTCAGTCTGGTGGTTTTAAATGTGATTTATTAGTAAAGTTAATTTAATTTAACTTCAGTAAGAAAGACTGATAGTCAGTTAGAAGCTCAATCTTTTGTTGGACAACGTGAGACAAGACTCAGAACCAATTCTCTTTTGATTTAACACAGATGAGCTTTTCGCGTAAACTTAGTTTGTCAGAAAGTGAAACACGATCATCACCACATAATTCAGCTGAAACATCAACACGCTCCGCAGCAGCAGCAGCAGCTGGCTCATTTCTACCAGCTGATGATTTTACATCGTCGTTTCTCACATTTCCCATCTCCTGTGCCGTCAGGCTGACAGCCCGTCGGGATGGATGGAGCTACGAGCGCAGCGGCAAACGTGAGAATGGAAGTGATGGAGGTTAAATAACGCCACATTTAGACTGTGAAGAACTTATCAAGACAGATGAGGCATCAGGGTAGATGCAATCAGCAGCAGGGACCGATGTGTGCGAGTAAACAACTAAAGATAGAATACGTGCAAATGAGCAGCAGCAGGATGAACAGAACCAACGAGTTAATGTATGGACTCGAAACATTTATAGTGGCACTGAGCTCCATGAGGACACACAACACCGCTCAGGAAATTACAAAACTTCATATTCCTCTAACTAGTTCAATCTTTAAATATTTGCAACGATTAATTTTAGAATATTTAGAGGTTTAACAACAAGCTAAACTAAAAACAAGCAAAGATTAAAAAGAAACACCCCTAAAAGACAAGCATTACTATGATATCACGTTGTCTACGGTTTTTATTTTGTCAAGTGAGCTTTATTTATAGAGCGCATTTACAACAGAAGTGTTACCAAAGTGCTCATGAAAATCAATAAAAGTAAAATTAATGGAAAAATAACACACGTTAATGATACTACTGAAAAATTAATTAAAAGCATTAAAAATATAGGAACACAGAACAAAAAAAAAAACACTAAATCAGCTCACACTTTGTGAAATGCCGGAGAAAACAGATGTTTTTAGCAGAGATTTTAACAAGAAGGGAGGTGGTCTTCCTAATGTTGGGGGCCGGTTGTTCCAGAGTTTGGGGCCCACCACTGAAAATGCCTGATCTCCTCTGAGCTTCAGTCTTGTTTTTGGAACAGCCAAAAGTATCTAATCAGATGATCTCAGGGCCAGAAAGGGAACATCTGGTTCCAGTAGTTCAGAGAGATAAGGGGATGCGAGGACATTTAGGCACTTGTAGTTCAACAGAAGAATTTTAAAATCTTGTAGTCACATGGAGCCAGTGAATGGAGGACAGAACTGGGGTAATATGCTCAAACTACAAGTTCCGGTTAAGAGCCAAGCAGCAACATTCTGGACGAACTGGAAACATGATGGAGGCCCGACTGACCCCAGCATAGAGTGCATTACAGTAGTTTAATCAGGTCGTGATAAAGGCATGGACTAGTATTTCAAGGTCAGGGCTGGACAACATTGGCTTGAGTTTAGCTACCTGTCTTTATTAGAGGAAGCTTTTCTGCAGAACAGAGTTGATTTGTTTGCCAAACTTGAAATCTGAGTCTAAAACCATCCTGAGATTTTTTTACCAGACTGCTTGAGATATGGCTGAAGAGAGTCCAGGTTTACAGGATCAGAGGTGGTGGTAGAGCTAGGCCTAAAGACAATGACTTCAGTTTTTTGATCGTTAAAACTTAAGAAATTTGAAGCCATCCATGCCGTAATGTCTTCCAGACATTTTAGGAGAGGGTGAATGGAGCAAGCACTTTCTGGTTGCTGGTAAATCTGACAATCATCAGCATAACAATGGAGTGAAAGCAATCTAAGCATATAGTGGCAAAATTGAAAGGGAGTTCAGGAAACCCAAGCCAACACCTAACTATAGGATTTATTAAAATAAAGGTTTAAGCCTAAAATTATAAAAGTATACCAGATTCTACAGAAAGAACCTGAAATCTGAAAGCTCTGCTTCTCATTCTACTTTCAGAAACTCTAGGAATTACAAGTAAACCAGCAGAGTGCAAAATGCTCTGTTTGGAAAATATGGAACAAAAAGTTTTTTTAATATAGGATGGAGCTTTGTTGTCGAGAGCTTTAAGTTTCAGAAGAGATGTTCTTCTAGAGGTTTAAACATCTAAATTAACATAATTGATACAAACCAGGCCTTGAGTTTTCATTCTAAGTGAGTAAAGTGTTTTGTTTTGCTGGCAGAAGGGTGTAAAAAAGTTTATTAAAAAAAATAAAGTTTTTTATCTATTTTCTCCTAATAGGCATAGCTGCTTTGTCTTTCACCTGATAGTATAATTAAAGCGTTATTTTTCAAATATGACTACTTTTCTCCATGTAATACGTGTCCATTATCTATGGCTTAATGGGCAACAAGTATTAAGAATGTATTTTCTCTTCTGTAAAATGACTTGTATCCTGGGGATTCTACTTCCATGTTCTCCTTTGACTCTTTCCACCACACTGTTTCCTAAATATGCATTTCTGCAGGCGCTTTGATTTGAAGCATTAAATGAAAACACGTCAGAAATCCAGCAGGGAGCTGAGAGTCAGCGGAGCAGCGAGTGTCTGATTTATCAAACTCCAAGCTTTGACTTGTTGTTCGGCTGCTGAAGAGGTTTTCAGCAGCCGAACACCCCTGCTGAGTTTCAGAGGAATCATAATCTTTCAAAGCACACATTATTCAGTATTCAATATTCATATTTTATTCATGGTGTTCATTTATTTATTTTTATTTTCAGAAAGCGACTGCCAGCTGCTCACTAAGCTGCCCAAAGTCAAATGTCTCCGCAACAACAAGAGAGAAGGTACGACGATAAATGTATGTTTGTCTGTGGGAACACAGGTTAATTAATCTGTACTGGTAATCTGTACGCTGTAATCTGTACGCTGTAATCTGTACTCTGTAATTGTTGTGTTTTTTTGTTTGTTTGTTTGTTTGTTTTGGGTCACTGTAGTACACACAGACAGACACTGTGTTCATATCTTGACTTATGTCAGTAAAATCCCCCCACACAGGTAGAAGAGAGAGGAGAGAAGTTTTGTGCGCGAGGAGAAAATCACAGAGGATATTTGAAAGAGAGCAGAAGTTTTGAGTGCAAGCGTTACAAGTTTTGAGAACAAAGACATGAATTCCTGCTTTCAAACTGAAAATGTGTTCTCTCGACCTATGTCAGTAAAATTGGCCCATAGCTGCAGAAGTAAAATGAGCTCAAATCACAGGCACTGCTGTTTATGCAGAGCTGAGAGAGAAAAATATATATACAGTATATTTTATGTTTAAAAAAAATAATTTTTCCAGAATCCCAAATAAAACATGGTGCACGTCAGGGCTGGACGTCTTTACGCACATCGTTTGATTATGATTCACACGGGCTCTGATGAGATTTTAGAAACTTTACTGTTTAAATCTCTTAACCTGTTTTTTTTTTCTCTTTGGTTTTAATTTTAACTGTTACATTTTATTTTTTGTTTACTGTTGAAATAGATTTTATCGTTTTTACGTTTGCTTTCATGCGTCTTGAATTTTTGCGTTTCACTTTCGTCCGTCTACATCAGTGGTTAATTTGAGCCGGATCCTGCCGGAACAAGACCCGGGAACTCCCTCATTTTCATCGTGTGCGTTCCGGCAGCTGTTCTCTCGGATCCACCAGCTCATGTTTCTGCCTATAAAAGTCCAAAGTCAATGCACATTTTAATTTTGATTATTTATTATTAAAAATACAAATGAAAAGAGGGAAAAGCAGAAAGAAGAAGAAGAAGATTTATTAAAAATACAACGATGGGAGACGTGTTGTCCACGTCTGTGGAGTGGATGTTACTGCTGCAGCAGGCGCACCAGCAGCTCGTGCACACGCTGCTGCCAGCAGAGACGCTGACCACATGTCCCGCAGGGATGAAGCGTCTTCATCCACCTTCAGCTGCGTCTCAGAATCCAAAGCAGCAAACGAACATTTTAAACAGCACAAACCAACCACTCGTATGTTCTGCAAGTTTTGACGTGGGTGGAGTGTCAGCGTCACCTCGCTCAGCTGTGCACCCTGCAGACTGTGCACGTTTTACACACAGGAGCGTCTCCAGACAGCTCTGCAGAGCGCGCACAACTGGCAATGTGTCAGAACTCCTGCACACATTTCAAAGATAATAAATAAAAAAGCTTACAGTAAAAAAATGAGTGAAATGTATGATGTGTATTATTCACATTGTCACGTTTTAAAATTAGTCAAAATAACAACGATCAAAATGTTAAAAAGATCGTCCAGTTTATAATTAAAATAAATGATGGATGATTGTTCTGAAGCACCTGACAGAGACTGGAGCAGAACAACGTGCACGACTGAGTTCAGCTGAGAAGAGTTCGGCTCGGACGAAGTTTGTGGACGGACCTGTTTTTAATCAGTTAAATCAAATGTTTACATCAAAATGCAGGAAATGGCGTCTCTTTTATTCCAAATTTTCTGGGGGAGGACCAGGGACCCCCCCACCCCCACCGGACCGCCTGCTATTTGTGTTGCGGCATCAATTGTTTTACAAATTAACCCCTGGAGGAACAGATAAATATGTAAGTGATCTTTATTTATACAGCACCTTTCACAGACGATGACATCACAAAGTGCAAAACCAAGAAGAGAAAACTGAACTAAAAGCCTGTCTGGATAAATAAATCTTAAGATCTTTTTTAAGAGAGTCATGGAATCTGAGCAGCGCAGTGACGGAGGGAGAGCCTTCCAAAGCCTCGGGGCCACCACTTGGAGCGCTCTGTCTCCACGTGTTTTAAAAGTAAGTTCTTGGTACCATCAGCAACATTTGATTAGAAGATCTCAAAGTCCTGGTGGGACAGAGAGGCTTCAAAAGGTCCAGTAAGAAGTGCCCTGAAAGTTAGGACCAACATTTTAAAATGACTCCTGAGATGCACGGGGAGCCAGTGCAGAGAGGCCAGAACAGGAGTTCTGTGGGTTCTTCTGTGGGTTCTGGTTCTCAGCCTTGCTGCAGGATTCTGCACAGACTGAAGACGAGCTGGGGAAGATTTGTTCAGACCCATTAAAGGCTGTTACATTGATCTAACCGAGACGAAATAAAAGCATGAACAGTTCCTTCTGCGATACACCTCGTACTTTACAAATGTTTCTTAAGTGGTAAAAACAATTTTTTAACTAGCAATTTACAGTGACTGTCCAAAGATAGAGAACTATCAAAGACAACACCCACATTTTTTAGATTATTTATCGAAGGATTTAAAAACCTGAGATGCTGCCTAATAACTGGAATTTTATCATCAGGGGCAAAGAGTCTCTGTTTCGTTTGCATTAAACTGCAGGTTGTTGTCTTTCAGCCATGTTTGACCTCTAACAGACCGTTTCTGAGTTCTGTTGTGTTGTTTGAAGATTCATTTCATTTGAACTGATTGACTGAAAAAAGAGGCAGATATAATAAGATTTTTTTCTTCTTTCTGCTACTTTTCATTTTTTTATATTTTGTATTATCATTTATGGGATTGTTTTGTATTGTATTCTAAAATGAACAAATTTATAAATAAATAAACAATTTCAATCAATTTATGGAACTCGGAGGCTCGAAAAGAACATTATAGTTGAATGTCATCAGCATACAAATGGTAAGACACATTACTGTAACGTTTCAAAATAAAACCTAAAGGGCGTAAATACAATAAAAAGAGGATTGGGCCCAAAACTGAACCTTGGGGTACCCCACAAGACAGCCGCGCAACAACAGAGTGAACATTATTCATAAACCAATTTAAAACAGTGCCAGAAATACCAAATAGATCTCTCAGTCTAGTGATAAGAACAGTGTGATCTACTGGGTCAATCAAGTCCAATAAACACAGTTTAGATTCCAGAATCAGCTGCCATCAACAAATCACTAGAAACATTTAATAAAGTTGTTTCTGTGGAGTGCAGTTTGTGAAAACCAGATTGAAAAGAATCCACGACGTCATTTACCTCCAAGAAGCAGTTTAATTGTTGTGCTGCAACCTTCTCAAGGATCTTTGACAGAAGGGGTTTGGAGATGGGTTTTGTAAAACAAAAATAAAAAAAACATGCTACATTCTAAAAACACACTAAATACAGGAACATGTCTGCACTGATTTCTGCTTTGAACTTAACGCTAAAACTAGAAAAAGAGTAGCTAAACGTTGCAACAACAACAACAAAAAAAAAGCTAAATATGGAAAGAGTAGCTAAAAGGTAAATGTAACAAATGACTATAGATTCTTACCAGAATGATCACTAAAAGTAGCTAAAGTGTAGCAAACTGAAAAAGGCTAAAGTAGTAAAATAATAAAAGCTAAAAGTAGCTTAAAATCTAAAAACATGAGAGAATGAGAAGCCATCAGTTTTACCTGCATTCACACCTTCTTCACACAAAAAATAAACTAAACTTCCTCACATAAATAAAGATTTAGCACCACACCGAGGTGATGAAGAGGAGCAGACTCCTCCCACTCCTCCCTCTGACCCCGCCCCTCCGCCGCTCGGTCAGCTGCAGAGGACGGAGCGGCTGGAGATGAGAAGAGGTAAGACCGAGCTGAGCTGAAGCTTCGGTTGTCTCAATGTTTTCTCAGTCAGCTGTTTCTGAAGGTTTTCATGATTTAAAGAGTTTTGTTTGAGTTCTGTTGGATTTGGGTCCAGGAGGGTCCGAACAACAAAGAGACCGTGGGGGGGCCAGGGGCGTTGTTAGGATGTGTGAACACGGGGGGCTTGGCCCATCCAAGAACTGTTTTACTGGATCTACTTTATTTATGCAACAGTATAAAAATATAGCTGGCTAGATAAATGTCACTTCCTGTTAGATAAGTGGGCGGAGTATAAAAGGAGGCGACAGTGCCTGTTCTGGCACCTGGTTTCTTCTTCACGCTCCCACGACGTGGCGCACAACCCCTGTGGGGTTTGCTTGTGGCTGAGCTGCAGATCGTGTTATGCGTGCTGTTCTGGCTTTCGTGGGATGAAGGCCAAGCTTGCTGCTTCCTCCTCCTCCTGTGCATGTGTGTGTCTGCAGGTGTGTGTGTCTGCATGTGTGTCTGCAGGAGTGTGTGTCTGCAGGTGAGTAGTTGAGTCCCAACTCATTGTCAGCTTCAAATTTACTGCTGTTAGTGACGAGTCGACTGAATTTAATAGGTCCTATAATGAAGCTGGGACCACTGCTGCTTTGTCTCCACTGAGATGACCATTGTTCTGGCTCCATGGAGGACCACTGCTGTTTAGGTTCTCCAGACTACCGCACTTGATTATCTTCAGAGGCCTGTGGCTGCTTCATTGGACTTCTCAACAACGAACTGTTTGGGGCGCGTTCCCTGAACACTCATGTCAGTGGCGTGAGTGAATTTCCACACACCTGGGTCTGGACTAGAACTTTTAAAATGAGTATTTGATGTGTTAAAGTTCTATTTTCTTTAAGTAGTTTTTATTTTGTTTTACAGCCCATTTACTTTGTAAACTGTAGTGTATAATTTAGATATTTAGTTGGGCTGGCATTTATTTATTTTTGGTAAATTATTGGGCATATGAGAAGTTACCACAACTGTGGAAGACCTCCTGTGTGGTACCAGCACCAAAAACCAAACGTCCAAAGGACCTCAGCAGCTACAGGCCGGCGGCTCTGACCTCACATCTGATGAAGACCCTCCAGAGGCTGGTGCTCAACCATTTACGCCACATGCTGAGGTCTTCATTGGATCCACTGCAGTTTGCCTACCGGCCTGGCATCGGGGTGGATGATGCAATCATCTACCTCAGGCACCAAGCTCTGACCCACCTGGAGAAACCTGGAAACACTGTGAGGATCATGATCTTTGATTTCTCCAGTGTTTTCAACACCATCCAGCCTGGACTTCTGCGGGACAAGCTGGAGTCTTCAGGAGTGGACCACCACATGTCCCAGTGGACACTGGATGACCTAACTGGACGTCCACAGTATGTGAGGACACAGGGCGGTGTCTCTGACAGGCTGGTCTGCAGCACGGAGTCCCACAGGGAACTGTGCTGGCACCGTTCCTCTTCACCCTCTACACTGCAGACTTCTCCATCAACTCCCCACACGGTCATCTGCAGAAGTTCTCTGGTGACTCGTCACAGGTGAGGACGACTCAGAGGACAGACAGTGGACTCAGGACTTTGTGGACTGGTGCCAGTGGAACCACCACCTGATCAACGCTGCTAAAACTAAGGAGCTGGTGGTGGATTTCCACAGGTGCAGACCCACCTCAGTGACCCCGGTGAACATCCAGGGAGTGGACATTGAGACCGTGGACTCTTCTAAGTACCTGGGTGTTCACCTGAACAATAAACTGGACTGCTCTCACAACTGACGCACTTTACAAGAAGGTTCA
>JARVGQ010000210.1:32334251-32352073 GCA_031762355.1 Hypsolebias martinsi
GACTCATCTGACACAGAACAGTCTTCCATTTTGCCACACTCCATTTTAAATGACCCCTGGCCCAGTGCAAACGTCTGGGCTTGTGGAGCTTGCTAAATGGTTCCCTCTTTGCACTGTAGAGTTTCAGCTGGCAACGCAGGAGGCACAGTGGATTGTGTTCACTGACAATGCTTTCTGGAATCTTTCTATCGTTAACAGACTCCTGCTCCATTTCATGACATCACAATGTAAAACTACAGACGGGACTGGTTCTCCATGAAGAAAACGTGTGCATTAACTACCTGTGTACAGTATTTGTTGTGGCTCCTCAGACTGAAGTCCTTTGGACGAAAGACAAAATGTTTCAACAAAACAAGAAACCGTCCAGCGGACCTTTCTTGGATTATTTACCAGGATCATTGAGCATGAACTGTGATATTTGTGCATTTGTACAAAACTTCACATTACATGTAGATGTTTGAGTCTGAACCAAACCAGACTGCCCAACACTGATTCAAATTTAAAGCTGTTTCCATGAGTGAACTGTTTCTGCACCACTCTGTGAACTCAAACATCCACCCATGGCATGTTGGAAGTGGTGAATGTGTGTGAATGTTTGCAGGAATGTGTGGACACGGTGCTGAGGTATGATTCCATCACTTGTTTGACAGTAAACACATGAAATGTAAAGTGAGTCACTACCTGGCGCACCCGGACGCTCTGAGCACCTTGTGCTCACTGAGTCTCGCTGGTCTCAGTCCTGCCTTGTTTCTCGCTCGAACTCTCAGCCCCACCAACGCCTGGGCCAGCCCTGCCTCGTCCTCTTCCTGCCTTTTCTCCTCTTGTCTCTCTGCATCCGTCTCCATCTCCTTCCACAGCAGCTGCGCTCGATGTCCAGCATTTCGGTCCCCGGCCATTCGGAACAGCCTGCTCAGCTGATGCAGGTTCACCCCTGAGAAGATGTAGGAACACCCGGACTTCCTGCTGTGTCGACTGGAAGGTTTCCGCTGCGTACTGTCCTCTGTAGGGCTGAGATCCAGGGCCTCCGCCATGATGGTAGACACTCCCAGGCCTTTATACTGCAAAAGGTTAGAGTAAGGAAGGAAAACACCAAACTGGTGGAGTTGCAAAGATTTTCTGTGATTTCACCCAAGAAGCCTCAATACAGTACTTATTTCACTCTATTACTCTTGAAGATTTTATAGGGGGAAGATTATAATGGAACAATTAAAATGAGTAGAACTGCTTGTCTTTGTCCTCAAAGCTGATAAATCCACCAACAAATCAACCCCTCTGCTTGTACGAACACAGTATGATGCGCTCCAGATCTGAGGAGACACTAAATCTAAACCTTCTGACTGGACATTTTCTGATGGAACGTCTATTAAAGTTGATTTTGCTCTACTTGGAAAAACAAGACGGGGGTTGTATTTATGTTGCTTACCTGCCGTAGTTTGAACGGAGCAGTCTATAGCCGTAGACTGCACAAAGGCAGATAGCCTGATTACTGAACCAGTGTTTACGCTGCAACCTTCACACCGCCTAATGCTGAGCTGACCCACTTCTAGCTGCAGCGTCAGAGGAGCGCCGGCCTGCAGGGGAGGAAGGGCTTTTAAAAGAGTAATCCATTTAGTGACCTCGAGGCCAACGTGTTTACCTCGAAGCATGAGAGAAAATGATCTAAAAACTTACAAAAGGGGTTCTATCTCAATAAAGATGTGAAGAAAGGGATGAATAATTACTCTTTTAAATGAACTCAGTTTGATTTACAAAAGCACGTTTGCATAAATTGCATTTTGTGCAATAGCTGATGCAAAACGGGATTACTTTAAAGTAATGCGTCCAATAAACAGGAAGGAAGTTCAGGGTCAGTGCAGCAGAAGTTCAGAATGAACGGGTATAAAGGCAAAAAAACTGACACACATGGAGGAACGTGAATCAGAGAAATGGGATCAGCGGAGGAGTCCTCAAACTGAGAGCTGAAAGTACACTTGAATGTGTTGAACTCCTGCGTCAAGAGGCCACATCATCAGATTAAGACTAGCTGAGGTGGAGTTGAGGAGGAATTGAGAAACAGGTCAAGCCCAAACAAACAAAAGTTAAAAAAAAGTTTTGTGAACAAAATCTTCACACACAAAAATTAATGTTTTCCTGCTTGAAAAGCTTTGACATACTGATCGCATCATTTGATTGAAAACAGATGTTAAAATATCTTGTTTTTTGGTTGTTACGTATTCAAAGCATGAATGTTGCAGTTATCTGGGTGTCCAAATACTTATTTAAATAAAAAGTCTTCAGTCGATCCAAAATGCTGCTGCCAGAGTCTTAACTGGAGTTAGTGGGAGAGATCATCTCTCTAGTTTTAGCTTCTCTCCATTGTCAAGTCCAGAACTGAATTCAAAATCTTAACCTACAAAGCCCTCAACAACCTAGCTCCATCTTATATTACAGATCTTATTGTTCCATTTTTTTTGTTTGTTTGTTTCTACATTCGGCTTCCTGTTATGTAATCTGTTGCTATGTGGTTGGTCTGTCTGTCCCTGTACAGCACGTTGGTGTGCACTGTCACTGTTTAAAGTGCTTTATAAATAAAGTGGTATGGTTTATTTTCCTAACAGAGCACTTCACTCTCAGACTGCAGGTTTACTTGCAGTTCCTAGAGTTTCCAAGGGCAGAATGGGAGGAAGATCTTTCAGTTATCAGGCTCCTCTCTTGTGGAACCAACTTCCAGTTTCTGTATGTGTGTCTGACACATTGTCCAGTTTTAAGACTGGGCTGAAGACTTTCCTTTTTAAATCCTATAGTTAGGGTTTGCTTGTTATGCTGCTATAAGCTTAAACTACTGGAGGACAAATTGACCTCATTTTCTTAAATGAATTGTTAAAACTGAATAGTTTTCATTTGATACTATTTCTATCTTAACATGTGATTCTTGACCTGCCATTGTGTATCTGTTCCTACCAAACCCAGTCGGTCAAATAAGATGGCCGCTTGTCCTGAGCCTGGTTCTGCTAAAGGTTTCTTCCTCATGAGGGAGTTTTTTCTTTCCACTGTCTCCTTCATGCTTGTTCAAGATGAGAGTTCTGTGATGGAGTTAAATTTAAAGCAGTCTGCTCCTCACATAAAAAATGTTAAATTATTATTTTATATATGAATGTTTCTGTACAGTGCCCTGAGACGACTTCTCTTGTGACTTGGTTCTTTATAAATAAACTGAACTGAATTCTCATCTCAGGGCGTCGAACAGAAACATTCATAAATACAAAAATAAGTGAACATTATTTGTCTGAGGAGCAGTCTGCTCTGAACGTTTGGACCAAACTGGTTGCTCTTCACTGCAGCGTGGTGTCGTTCCCCTGAAACGTAAACCTTCACCAGTCAGAATATACATGCAGTGATTGGATGAGTTGTTCTGGGCTGTTTGTTCAGGAATTAAAAGTGACTCTCTCTTCGTGTTGGTTTGTTCTAGATCCTGTGTCTTCAGGAAGTGCAGGAGGACCACTATGAAAACCAGATAAAACCGGCTCTCCAGGCGCGAGGTACTTGTGTGTCTGCGTGTGCATCCTTCTGACAAAGTGTTGAAAACATGTTGGAGTCATACAGTAAAGAAAATACAACATGAATATTCTATTTCCTGAACTCTTTCAACGTTGTTCACATGGACTTGATGTAAAGTCCTTGTTTGGTCCCACCAGGGACACAAACATCATGTGAGCCTGTAGCTCAGTTTCAAACATGAGCCACAAAAACACAGCTGTTGTCACAAGTTAGCCTAAAGCAAGCACAGTTTTTATTTTTATTTTATTGCTTTAAATTAGAAGATAGTTTTACAAAATGAACATCATGTAAAAAGAAGTTTTGCACTCTGTGTTTAAAACAATAAATATATTAAAAAAAATTTTTTAATTGTGTAAAATAAGTTTCTATTTTAACAGTTTTGAGCCTATAGATGATAAAAATGACCAACTTTATAATAGTTTCTTTAATGTCATGAATCTTCTTCAGCCCATATACTGTATGTATACATATATACCGTGTGTGTGTGTGTGTGTGTGTGTGTGTGTGTGTGTGTGTGTGTGTGTGTGTGTTAGGTTATCAGTGCGAGTATAAGAAGCGGACAGGACAAAAACCAGACGGTTGTGCCGTGGCCTTTAAGACTTCCCGCTTCTCCCTCGTCTCATCCACTCCTGTCGAGTTCTTCCGGCCCGGCGATGGCCTTCTGGACCGGGACAACGTGGGCTTGGTGGTTCTGCTGCAGCCCAACAACGGCACCAGCCAGTCCAACTCCTCCTCCATCTGCGTTGCCAACACTCACCTTCTCTACAACCCTCGCCGCGGCGATATCAAACTGGCCCAGCTGGCGATCTTATTGGCTGAGATCAGCCGACTGTCCCGCCTCCCTGATGGCTCGACCAATCCAGTTGTGCTCTGTGGGGATTTGAACTCGGTGCCCTGGAGTCCACTGTACAGGTTCCTGACCACAGGCCGCCTGGAGTACAGAGGAATGCAGATCGGCATGGTGAGACAGAAAGGGTTCAGTTTCTGTCCAGGTGTGTTTGGAGCCATTTAATTAAAAAACTTGCTTTTCCTGTTTGTTTAGGTGTCGGGTCAAGAAACGAGTCCCAGGGGTCACCGTCCCCTCACATCTCCAATCTGGTCCTCCAGTTTAGGAATCAGTGACCAGTGTCAGTATGAGAGCAAAGTCCCTGATGAGTCGTCCTCCTCCAGCCCCACAGGTAAACCTCACCTGCAGGCTGTGTGAGCCCCCCAGGCCTGCTGCAGTGGAGATGAAGTACAGCACGCTGTGCACGTGTTTAACAACTGTCTCTGTGTTGAAGGAGGGATCTCTAATCTGACTGTAGAAGATCTGACCCACAAATCTTCGGCTGCTGTTAAAAGGTAACATGTCTTTTTTTTTTAAACGAGGTCCTTAGTTGAGATCAGTTTGGTGAATTTATAAAATGATACAGATCAAACTGAAACATAAAAATCTCAGTTAGACCTGCTGCCTCATGGCAAGAAGGTTTCCCTCCTGTCTTTTCTGTGTGAAGTTTACACTCTGTGCACGGTGGGTTTCCTCTTCTGCCCAACCGATAAATTGGTAGGGGCCGATATTTAGTCCGATGTAGGCGTTTGGGGCCATATCTGTGATAACTGGCCCAGTATGCACTGATATAAACACTGGGAATGAGCCGTGTTCTTTCTAATGGTGCAATTGTACAACGTATCCAGCAGAGGGCGCATGAAGATTACTTTCAAGTCAGTTCACATTAACTTTCACTTTCAGCACAGCTGAAGCAGGGAGCAACTAAATACTGTTAGTGTATTTTGTTGAACAGAGCCTGGTAAGTTTTATTTGAACTGATCTGTAAAATAAATCAACAATAATAAATTCTCTTCAATCCTTCAACTCGCTTGTCATTAGCTACGTGCTTCTTGAGTTAGCAAGCTAACGTTTGGATAACCTAGCATAGGTTATAAAACTTTATCCAGAACAATAAATGTAACATAGAGGTAAAATATATCAGAGTTAGTAACTTTATCTTTGTCGTCCTCAATGAAATGCATCGTTTGTCTGAAATCTTTACTTTTCTACAAAGAAAAATAAACTCCACTGTGGTCAGTACTAACGAGACCTGCACCAGATGTGACTGACTGTTGAAACAATGAACAGGAAGCACGTTCCTTTGTTTAATTTATATTTATGTTACACACTTGATAACTTTATGGTTAATAGTGAAGGACAGAAAATGTGAACGCACATTAAACAACTGTTCCATGACTGTTTCAAGACTTCAAGCGTTAAAACAGATTTAACAGTAGCTGTTTACATTCTTGTTGATGGACAAAGCAAAAAATCAGTCTATTTATTGGTTATCAGCATTAGCCTTTCCCTCCCAGTATCAGTATCGACGTTAGATAAAGTTATGTATCAGCTGGGCTCCAGTTTCCTCTGGGAACCTACTGGTAGCTTCGTCCCACAGACCAGACCAGGCCTGATTGGGCACCTGCTAAAACTAAATTATAAATTAAATTGTCACAAGGTGTGGGTGTGAGAGTGGACGGCTGTTTCTCTCACTGGGTCCTTGCAGTGGACCTGCAATGTGATCAGGGCATCGTCCCCCCCACCGCACCTCACAACTCTCCAACTGTTAGCTGTTTGGGCAAAAATGTTTCCATCTATGTATGTTTTTTATTTTAAAAGTCTTTTTTGATTGAAAGTTGTAACTTAATTCATAACTCAGTGTCGTTATAAACCAATTGATTAATCTCAGCTCACCGGTTCTAACCTCGTGTTTGTTTGTTTTTGTGTGTTTGTTTGCTCAGCTCTAGGATTGAGCACAGCTTGAAGCTGCGGTCGTCTTACGAACATCGCCTGATGCCCGATGGGCGACCTGAGATCACCACGAGCCACTCGCGCACTGCCCTGACGGTGGACTACATCCTCTACAGCTCCGGTACTCACTCACGTCTGTTTACTACCCTCCTTTGAGTTTGTTTGTTTGTTTGTTTGGGTCTTTTTTCATATAATGCATAAAGTAATACATTTCAGTGATACGATAAAAACACTGTCCATCAGTTCAGAAGATATTTTGCTAACAAGCATTGACCTCAAGAGTTTCTGACAAAGTTATGATCAGTGTTGGAGGGAACCTCTGTCAGCTGCCTTCACACCACGTTGTACCCAACATCTCTAAGAATGACTGATTGAAGACTTGGCTGTGGCGGCCATTTTGAATAAGTTTGACCTAAACACCATAAAGGAACCTCCAGAATGGACGTTATGTCTCTGGGTTCATGAGATATTTTAAAAAGTGTACACTTTTATGAGAAGCTGAAGAAATCTTTATGTAATCCTGTAGACATTTTAGCTGCCTGTCTTTTTGTTTATTTCATTCTTATAGTAACTCAAAATGAGAGGAAAACTAAAAGTACACATGTCCTGATCGAGCTGCTCCTTTTGATGTGCATTTAGTTTGTGTGCACTTTTTTTTTTATGACAGGCTACAAAAAATCTAGAGAAAAGTATTTTTACAAAAAACAGACAAAACAAGTGTGCTGACATGCATGATGTCATCACATGATGTGCATGCCTCCAGAAGTATTCGAACAACGCATTCGAAACCAACAAGCCTCTACACAGAAGCTGCACGAGAAACAGGACTCGGCATCTCGTGACGGTCGTGAACATTTAGAATTTAAACGTCTCTAACAGGATGAAGCAGTTTGGGTCGTTCAGAAATAGTGGGAGAAAAAAGCCACAATTAATAATGTTAATATTCTAAGTTTTTCAAATGCCGTAATTGCTGGTCCATAGAATGCACCCGAAAATGAGCTGCGCACACTAAATTAAAAACAAAACAAAGTTTGTATATATATATATATATATAAGTCAGGAGTGTTCACGTTGTAACACGAGTGGCAGCACAGCCGCTGAGAGATGTTCAGCTCTTGTTGTAGTTCAAAAATCAACCACTAGGTGGAGTTTCATAGACTTTATCTTCCTGTTCGACACAAACAGAGTGAACCCCACAGGTCATCATGACAACTACCTCCCTCATTCATGGTTACTGTGTTGAATGGCCTAACACAAACTAACACATGAGGAAAACACATAAACTAGGCTAACAAGAACAGACTAATCACTAAAAGAACAATGCTAAACAGCTAACCCAAATGATTAACATTGAACATATCTAATAAAGTTGAGTCTGGTCTTCTGGATGTTCAAAAAAACAGCAAAAAAAAATGCTACTGGTGCTTTTTTGAACGTCCAGAGGTCCAGACTTAACTTTTTTAGATTTTTCTACCTGGGTTATTGAGCATGCATAAGGAAACATTGAACATAAATTTTACCCATAATCCCTCTTGGAGGCCATGTGACAAGCAATCACCCACAATCAACCAATGAGGTAGTCTCACTGAGCCATGAGGACACCCCCCCCCCCCCCCGAGAGATGTGTATTGGGCAGCTATGGGAGCACCTGGGTGTGATGAAGCTAAACGCTTTTGGTGGCAGGAAGCTCGTTGCCTCGTCAAAAAAAAAAATCCATAATTTAGCCGCAGCATTATGTAAACCGTGAAAAAAGTAGTGGCTTATTGACCGGAAAGTACGGTACATCATTTCTCCAACTTGTTCAAGTTTGACTTTACTGAGGTGGGATTTGAACCCAGGTTTTCCGATTCATAGGAGAACTGATCCACCGTGCCACGCCTTCCTGTTAGTTCACTTGCTGCACAGTCAGAACCACGACTGAGGTGACCTGAGATCCAACACAACCCTGTGCTCACATTGGCTGAACTGTGTGAAAAGTAAATAATATTAATTAAAAATGACAGAATTACAGTCTAATTAAAATTGTAAGTACTGTATTATATTAGATAATTTATATAAATAAGTTAATGTTAGCATAAATGTACAAATATATTGTCAAACCTGAACACTGATTATTGGACCTTTGTGGCCTCATTCATACATTGTTGCACTTGAAGCTGCAGAACTATGGGGGCAGAGTTTTACCACATTCAAGCTGCTGACACACCCCATTATATCTCAGTGCACGTACATTTTCAGTACACGCTAATTATTGTAAGCCATATTGATCAATAATTTTCATTAACAGGCCTTTGATGTGTTAGTAACAGTATGTGTCTTTTGTTTCTCTGCTTTCTGACAGCTCTCGCCATGCCACCTTCACTTCCTGCTGGGCGTGGCCTCCAGCTGCTGGGCAGGCTGTCATTGGTTGGTCAGTCTGAGCTAGAGGAAGTCAACAATCTGCCCAATCAGCACCACTCATCTGACCATCTTCCTCTCCTCACCAGCTTCCGCCTTCGCTTCTGAACGCAGCTAACAGCGTTAGCTGTGATGCTAAATGCATTAGCTCTGACGCTAACAGAGCATTAGCACTGATGATAACAATGTTAGCTCTGATGCTAACAGAGCATTAGCACTGATGATAACAATGTTAGCTCTGATGCTAAATGCATTAGCTCTGATGCTAACAGAGCATTAGCACTGATGATAACAGTGTTAGCTCTGATGCAAACAGAGCATTAGCACTGACGATAACAGTGTTAGCTCTGATGCTAAGAGTGTTAGCTCTGATGCTAAGAGTGTTAGCTCTGATGCTAAGAGTGTTAGCTCTGATGCTAACAGTATTAGAGCTGATGAAAACAATGTTAGCTGTGATGCTAACAGTGTCAGATCTGATGAAAACAATGTTAGCTGTGATGCTAACAGCGTTAGCTCTGATGCTAACAGACGGCGGCCATGAAGAGGTGGATTCAGTTTGCTCTCACGCACACGTTTACACTTTTACCAAAATAAAAGTCTTCTTACCAGCCTGAACTTTAGAAGAAAAAATGAGCGTTTGAAACATTTCTGTTGACAGAAAACAAAAGTGAGCTGCAAAGGAGAAAACAAATAAAGATAAGTTCTAGTTAAAATAAAATCCAACTTGATCAAATTAGTCTTGAGATCAGATGGTCGGAAACAAAGTCTGTCCCGTTTCAGAAGAAAAAACATTTTTGTCAGAAAGAAGTTGTGTTTTTCAGATTTTACTGAAACGACTGATCTATGCAATGCTCTGTTTTATTTATTTTTTTTAGTTTAGTAGAAAAATAAAATCCTGCTCACGTTTTTAAAAACAGAAATAATCACGACGATCTGGATCGGTCATGTTGACTCACAGGTAGCTGGAAGAGATTTCAGCTGAATCTTTACAAAGAATGTGTTGATGTGTGGCAGCTGCCAAAATGTTACATCAATCAGGTTTAAAACGTTTGTGTCTTATTTCAAGTTTCTTCAACTGCATTGACGGCAAATCTGACGAGTTCTGCTCTGAAACTAACTTTTGGTGAAAACAAATAATCTTGTAGGATCATATGGGAGGTTATATTTCAATTTATTTTAAATAATTTGGAAAACCAGTACTTAAACAGTAAAATTCTTATCTCCATATTTTTTAATTATTGCGCCAAAATGAAGTAATTCTTACGAAAAATGGTATACTGTAAACAATTTACTAATTTAATATATTTTAATCTAAAAAAAAAAAAAAATACAGTATAAAACTTGTACAGTTTATTGGTGTTTGTTTTAGAAAACCTTTATTTATTCCAGTGTGTAATAAAATAATGTTTCCGTCGTCTTTCAGGGAAGCTTCAGTTCAGTTATTTCTAGAACGCCAAACGACAGAGTTGTCTCAGCTCTGAACAGGAACATTCACAAACACAGAAAAGTCAATTAGTCAAATGATCTAAGGACACTTGTACATAACTGGATGATTTTAGGGACTGGGTGTATGTTTTTTGCTTTTTGTTTGGATTGTTTACAGTTTGTAAATAATAAAAAGTTGTATTTTTTACAAGTGCCTTCTGTTTGTGTTATCCCCTTAAACATGACAACAACAAAAAAAGAATCGTTTTATTTATCCAGCTAGTCTCAGAGTCACGGCGACTTATTTTCAAGAACAACCTGTTTGGGAGCAGAGGGTTGGTGTTAAAGGCCTTGCTCAAGGGCCCAGGGTGGGGCAAGTGAGGGTGGAGGCAGGTGTGGGTGTTTCACCTTTACCACCCACATTTTGATGATGGTGCGGGGAGTCGAACCGGTGACCTTCCGATCACAGGCCTACCTTCTGTAACCTCTGCACCACCACGCCCAGACGGCGAAACCTGATGATGACGAGAATAAAAACAGATTTGATCTGGTTGGATTCATGTGAGCCAGTCGGCTGTTGGTCTGTTTTAATAATCATTCAACAGATTCTGCATGTCAATCATTTTTTATAATAATCATTCAACAGATTCTGCATGTCAATCATTTACTGGACATTTAGACCAAATCTAACCTTCAAAGCTCTCCTCAGACCATACGAGGAGTTTTCAAACCAACATTTTACGTCTTGTTTTCACGTGTTTGGTTGTTAATGGACGTGCGGTGGATTAACCTGTGGTTTCCCTCAGCATCGCTGCGACCTCTTGGTCTTCTGAGCATCACTCCGTGCTGCAGCATCCACGAGGGTCTGAACAGAACCGAGACGCTGTCGTCCCCAAACTGCACGGACAACTATCAGAAACAAAAAATGTCGCATAAACTTTATTTCTTCCTTTAAAAATAACATTTTTATCTGGTTTGTACACATTGTATACAACCATACTAGGGTATATACTGGTATGTTTGTATATACATGTATATATGATATATTGTACATATTTTTTGTAGCACTATAGATTTTTACATTGTTGAAGAGGAGACACTGTCACAAATCTAGACTGACAATAACTGAAACATTTACAAAGTTTTGGTTCTAAAGTTTGACACATTTTTATGAGTTTTTTTTACGTGAAACAAACGATAACTTGTCATGTTTTGTGTCGCCCAAACCAACTTACACCTTTTTATATCATTTTTATATTATTACATATGATGCATCTCAAACTGAAATATTTAGTTTTAGATTTGTTTTCCCAACTTTAAGTTCTTATAAGTTCAAACTCTTGTTTGTTTTTACTGACCATGTTTTTTATGTAGTTAGTTATGATTGTTTAGATTTAGTAACAACCATCAAACATCCTAAATGTGAATTATTTATTCTGTTTGGGATGTTTTTGCTGCTGAAGCTCAGCTGCTGAGGACCAATTCAAATCTGTTATAAACTTTATTCTGGTGTTCATAAAGTTTCCAACAGTTTGATCAGTTTGTTAAGAAGTTAAAATGTTTTAAAATTAAAGCTGCAGATGTTTCATACGACGTGTGACATGTTGCAACAGAAAGGCCTGTCAGAACTCAAACGTCATGATGCTCTGCTGACACTCAGCAGGTCCAAACTGTCACAGCTGATGAGGAATGACTTTTGAAATCTCCAGATCATCTGATGAAACAACCAGGAGCCCGAACTCAGTGGAGTCCGTCCATCACCTGATGTCAGAAATACAGACGCGTTGAGAAAAGATGAAACATGGAGCCAACTCTGTGTTTGTCAGCAAAATATTTAATGAAGCAGTGAACGGGTTCTAATGAAACTTTCAACAAGTAATTACATTTATAATTGATCAAGATGGCTGCCACACCCAGTTAACCCTAAAAAACAAATTAGCAGAAACTCAGCTGATCTTAGAGACACTGAGCTAAAATTAGTTGTGGTAGTAGCTGAGCATCATTCCCAGCATTTACTCAGTGCTACAATTTGCAAATAATCTATTTAAAATTAAAACCCGGAGATATTTAAACATGTAATGACCAAAATTAGACCCCACCCCCAAAAAACCACCTTTTAATAAAAACTCATTTTGTTCTTAAATATTTTCCCAGTTCCCTGTTCTAATATTTCAAAGTGCTTTTAGAAATGTTTCCTTAAAATTCTACCACTGACTTTCTGAGTTGATCCTTTTCATCTGTTAGGAAAATATCTCATGAATAACCCAACAATTTTCAGTCGGGTCACGTGGACAGTTTCTTTTTTTGTGCTGAGACGTTTCGCCCTCCATCCAGAAGCTACATCAGTCTGAGGAAACACCAAACAAAACTGCTCCTCCACCAACAGATTACTCCAAAATGGGGGGAAAAAACAGTTATGTTGGTGCTAAAAGGGTCTCTGGTGCCCGCCCTCTCCCTCACTGGTTCAAAACATCAAAGTCCATGCTCAATAATCCAGGTATGAAACCAGCTCCAACATAACTGGTTTGTTCCACTTTGGAGGAATCTGTTGGGAAGAATCAGTTTTGTGTTGCACGTTTCCTTGACTGATGAAACCTTCCAGATGGAGGGAGAAACATCTCAGCACGAAAATAAATAAATAAACCGTCCAGTTGACCTGACTGAACATTGTTGGATTTTATACCTGGATTATTGAGCATGAACTTTGGTATCTCACAAATATCTTGGAGAGACCACTGGATGAACATCTGGTCCCGTGAAGTTACTTTCCAAGTTTTTTTTTTTTCATTTACCCTTTATTTATCCAGGTAGTCTCACTGAGCCACGGGAACTCATTTTCAAGAGAGACCTGTTTAAGGAGCAGATGGTGGGGTTGAGGGCCTTGCTCAGGGGCCCAGGGTGGGTCGAGTGAGGGTGGAGGCAGGTGTGGGTGCTTCACCTTTTCTTCCGTTCACAGGCCCACCGTCTCTAACCACTGCGCCACCACTCCCCCAAAGTAAAAGCAACAGTCCACCACTTCTGGTAAAACATTTTGTTTGTTTTCTTTTATTGAGACAAATGAGCGACCACCGGGTGAAAAACATAATTTTCTTTTTATTAAAGAAGCACATGCTGCTACAGTCGTAGCTCCTGCTCGTGTCAGTAACAGTCGGAGGGGAACGGTTCCCCGACGCTTCATCAACACAAAACAGGACGTTTGGATCATTAAAACAACAAACTTCTCATGGATCCATCTCAAGGACCAGGCTGTGAGCAGCACACACACACACACACACACACACACGTGCACGCTTCTGCTCATCATCAGACTTTAGAAAAGTTTCTCTTTGTTCTTTCAGCACCATTTTCAGAAGCAGGTAAAAAAAATCATATTCAAACATGAAAACAAAACGAGTAAAAAAAAAAGTCATTTTCATAAACATGACGAGTATTTTGTGGGAAAATTCAAACTCTTAAAAAAAGTTACATTAAAAGACAATTCTTTAATTGAATACGCGTGGCAGAGGCACTGGAAATGTTCCCCAAGGGTTTCTCAGACGTGCTCGACTGACTTCAAAGCACTTTCGTCTTTTTTAATAGAATTTTGATAATTTCAGTCCAGCGTCTCTGAAGTTACTCAGTAAAACGGTACTTTTGCTGATCATAATACTTTAAATGTCCAAAGTCAGGACGGCACCTCAGAGTATGAGGTGCCATTAGTGCCAAAATATGTTTATGTCTAAAGTGTATATGTAAGGTGATCTGTTAAGTGACATCATCTTACATGTGCACAGCACACACATACTTTACACATAAACATACTTTTGGCACTGATGGCACCTCATACATTAGGGTCGAGCTGTGAAATGGGGAACAGGTTCAGGACGTGCAGCTCAGAGACCTGAACACATCTGCTACATGTGTGTTGTTCAACACTTCATTCCAATCAGAACGGATACAATCAAATCAAACCAAAAACAGACTCGAGTCAAACAAGTTTTATAAAAACCAAAAGAAAACATTCGGTGAGCTAAATTGTCGAACTTTGATCACAAGCTGACGTTTGAACGTTTGAACATAGGCCTGTCACGATAAACAATAAATCAATTAATCGCATGATAACTGAAAATGATCGACTTCATTTTCATTGATCAGCTTTATTGTTTCTTCGTGTCTCTCTTCTTTCTACTGAAGACACTGGATGACAAAAAGCTCATCTCCGGTGTTCTTCACTAACCCCTCCCTTTCTCTTTTTTCTTTAAAATCTGTTTTAATCGTCCAAAGTCACGTTTTGGATCGTTAAAAGCAGCTAAGCTACGAGCTAAGCTAACAGGCCCACCTCAAGAAAAAAACCTCCGTCTTGTCGAAGCTCCACAGTTCACGGCTGAAACTCGTGCCTTCGTGTAAAAAGTTGTTTTTCTCTGCAAAAGAAGCTGAGAACTTTACTTTTTTTAATTAAAAGTTTTGTGTGACATATGCAATGCTAAAGAGCTCAAACCACATCGAGCGTCCGCCATTTTGAGAACCGAAGAGAGACGGCCCATGTCATGTCAAGGGGCCTCCCTCCCATTTTTCTTAAAGAAACACGCTGCTCACTCCCTCACTAACCATCCTTGGGTTCAGACTTATACTGCCATCTAGTGGTCAAAAAAGGTGCTACACAAACAAATTTACCAACATTTCTTCTTATATTTGACAACAATTACTAATTATTGTCAAATTTCAAACAATATTATCGTTTATCACAATAATTTCTGAGACAAATAACATTAGTTATCGTGACAGGCCTATTTGAACGTTCGTTTCGCTACAATAAATATCTCCGTCTCAGGTCGTTCCGTCACAGTTTGCGACTCGACTAACAGGTTTGGTTCGTGTCAAAACGTAAAGCAGACTTGTCGCCTCTTAGCAAAAGCTTCGTTTGTCCGTGTGAAGCTCAGAGCAGCCTCATCTGCTGCACGAAGCACGTGGAGCTGCTCGGTTTGTTCCGGAGGATCTGCCTCTGATCTGTGCTGGTCGAGTCAAAAACTCTGTTTTCTTTCAGCACCGTGTTTCTGTGAAAACGACTCAGGCTGGATTTATAACCAGGATGTGTTTTTTTTTTATATACATAAGTCACAAAAGCACTGGAGGTCCGTTCAGCTCGCCCGCTCCTCATCAGTGAGGGTAGGGTGGAGCGGGAGATCAGGGCATCGTCTACATTAATGAGGACGTTGCTCTGATTCCTTGTGATGAAGAAAGAGCCAAGTCAAAGTTCTCCATTTACTGGTCCAGCTTCGCTCTGACCCTCGTGGCCCCCAGAGAGAGAAGCAGCTGAAAGGAGCCTCCTCAGCAGGAGGCCGAGCTCAGACAAGGTGAGGAGCTCCGTTGTCATTTCATTCTAAATGTGCATCATTTGTTTAGAAGCCGCCGACATTTTTCTTCTCAACCAAATCAACCGTGGAAGACAAAGATTTCCGTTTGTTTTGTTTTTGCCCGATCTGCTCGGGAGCGCAGCGTGCATAGCTCCAGAAAACGTTCTCTGGTGACGACCTGACCCACTGGACGTCTAAAGGAGAAGAAACATTCAAAGAAACATGAAGAAACAATCGACAGATAAAAGTTCACGTCCGTTCCTGCTGATTGATAAGAAAATGATCATAAACATCATGAAGCTCCTCAGACATGAAGCTTCATGATGTTTGTGGACAGTTACGTCCTTCACAACTTTACTGGTGCAAATATTTATGTCTTTATACAAATGTGCATGTACGAATAAACGTATGAATGTGCATAAATACGTGTATGGATCAGCACTGATATATACAAAATGTTTTATAACGATTAAATATATTAAAAAAACAAGATCGCTGTAACAAACCAAAGACAAGTCTGGTTGACTTGTACCCTCCAGAGTGAAACTGAAGAAGTTAGTCGTCTTTTCTCAACTTGTTGAAGATTAAAGCATTAGAGTTGCAGGTTCAAATCCTAAATCTGATCCAGTTTGATCGGGCAGTCGTTACAGGAGTGTTCCAGCACAGAAACATTAGGAGCAGAGCTGCTCTGGGATCAGCGATGGAGGGATGTGCTTGAACTTTATCACACTCAACTTCCTCTGGATGATGAGGATGATGATTTGAAATGTAATGTTCTACAAGTTACAAGAGTTCATTGTTGACGGCTGCACCAGAACACTTCACTTAGAGATAAGATACAGAAACTGTTGAAGACCATCTCAAGAGGAGGATCAAAACATCTAATCACACGTAGCCTGTCTGGACACCCTGCACCCCCCGTGTGATGATTATAAACACACACAGGTGTGTGAACAGTTCAAACACACACAGGTGTGTGTGTGTGAACAGTTGCTACAGTACGGCGTGGACTCAAACACGTCACGTGGCTTCACAGAGTGAATAGTTTCTTTGTTGAGCCATTTTACTTCAGATTTCTTTCCTTTAACAAACTTACCATAAAACAGATTTTTTAATGAAACACGTCAAACATGAGCACATTTCACATCAAAAGGAGTCGACTCTGACACACTCATCCACTCAGGAAGGCGTTCCTGTCCTCTGTGAACCAAACGTCCTGCAGGATGTGTGTTTCACATCTTCTGTGGGAGGTTTTACTTTTCCACTTCTACCTGCAGCTCCGTGTCAGCAGCAGGACAGGACGGAGGCGACTGATGCACTGAGGTCTAAAATTATGATTTTTCCATCTTCTACATCTGTCCCAGCTTTGCAGGACTTCCTTCCTTCTGCCTCTTTGTGTTGTTGTTCCTCTCTTGACTCTCCAACATTCACCCTCATCATCAAACACTTCTTCTTCTAACCCGTCCACTGTGGTCAGAACAATCTGCATAGAAGTCCGATGTGCCTTTTCTCACCTGCCTTTCAGAACCATCCTGATTAGATTCAGTTTTTACTGCAGAAGGAACAATGGCGATTCTTTTCTTGATGTTTCTGCTCACCTGAGTCCAGCTGAAACGCTGAACACTTGGAGCCGAAAGGACAGAAGACAGAGGTTCTAGTGACGTGACTGAGGCTGTGAAGGATCTACTGCCACTATATGAGTTCCTACTGTCCACCTTTGGAGCATCAGGTACAGTTTGTTTCCAGCTGTGCTGCAGCAGCTGCAGTGACCCGGCTGGTTTCAGGGCAGGTTGAGCTCTGGGAGACCAAAGACTCTTCTGGGTGAGGGGGTGGAGGAACAGGACATCAGATGCGGATCTGGTAACCGTCACTGAGAGTGCTGAGCTCTGGAGGTTTCCTCTCCACTGAGGCGGGCCTGAAACAAAAGCACATGAAGATGCTGAACTGCATGCTGGGAACACTGATGAACAGTAGAAGAGAACAGAGACAACTGTTTCCAAACTGAACTCTTCAAGATGAACTTCAAGATGAACTTCTGACTGTTCACACCTGCAAGAAAACCTGGAGTGTTTTATTTTTTAGAAAATATAAACTTATTAGACTTGAATGTGACACTTGTTCTTTTTGATGTGATTCATATCTAAAGCAAATAATGAAACAACGCTGTGAAAGCTAGAGGTGACTGTCTGTGGACAGCACTATGGTTTCATGCTGAGACACATGGAGAAGTACAGAGAGGGTCAGAAAGAACTCCATTGTGTGTTTGTGGATTTAGAAAAATCAAATGACAAGGAGCCGAGGGAGGAGGTGTGGTATTGCATGAGGAAATCTGGAGTGGCAGAAAAGTATGT
>JARVGQ010000210.1:32431463-32441605 GCA_031762355.1 Hypsolebias martinsi
ATATGGTGCGTTCAGGTGCCGTTCGTAAATCTGAAACGCCGTAGGTCGCGTGCGCCGGAACTCGAGGACAGCCTGTAATAGTATATTTTCCCTTACAGTGATAATCCTGGTTAGGGATTTATGATGATTTATTCACTTTCAGGATAGAATCTGTTCCTCAGTCTAGTGGTTCTAGTCTAGTTAAGGTGAGTGTGGGTAAATCTAGCTGTCAGTTTTATAACTATGCATTTATTACACCATACTGTACAGACTTTCTTTGTTTCAGCTGCTTACAGGGTTAAATTTCAACCTAATCTCTTGATGTACGTTCAGTGTTCTCATTCAACGCCTTGACACAGAGTTAGGTTCAACCCTAAATCAGGACACACTTTAATTTTGCGCATTGTTTTAACGAGAGCGTCATCTGAGAGGATCAGTTCAGGCTACGAAAGTCTCATGAACTGTGTAGTCCAGAAAGGCAAATGTGTCTTTGAATATATTCTGCTTAAAACTAAAAACAGTCAGAGTTTGTTCACAAAATGTCAAGAAGACATTAGCTGTCGACACGTAAGGGCTCAGGCTTCCACTGCAAAGAACACAGGACGGGTTCTGCCTCGGACCGTCTGTCGGGTAAATCACACTGATGGGTTTGGACCTGGGTTCAGTGGATCGCCAGCATCTTGGCAGTGTGTGCATCGTGTGTGTTCCTGTGTGAGTGTGGCGGCAGAGCCTGCAGCGTTCTGATTACTGCGTTTCCATCTGCAGAAGTGTCTTCTGATGACTCTCGGGACGCCATGGGAGATTTTAGCTCTTCTAAGAGCTACGTCTGCTTCCTACGCTCGCTGCTTAAGCTGATGAGACTGAGCTGGTCTGAATAATTCAGACTCGCAGAGGGAGAGAAAAAAAGTTTTATGTTATGTGTTGGAGCAAACTTAATTTTCTCAGCTTTATTTGACTCTTTGCTGATTTCTTCTGATCTCCATTGCTCATTTAGGAATACAGAGGCTTGGTATGAGAGCTCTAAAAATAGAGGCTGAAGACAGAAACTTCATATGTCTTTGGCACGGCTTGACAGGAAAAATGATCGTGCTCTAAACTTTTATTTATTCAGACAACTTTATTTAGCCCAAAAGGCGCTTCAGTTTGGCAGCATATGTACCGGTACACATTATATACCTATAAAACAACAAATAGCATTACAACTAAATCTGCACAGCAGTAAGCCAGCAGAGACCAGCATCACCATTCAACCACTTTGTGGTAAAGCTGCAGGAATAACTCTGAGCTGCCGTCAAGGTTAAGCATCCTGATGGTGAAGGAATAAAGGAGTAAAACGGTCCGTTTGTCTTCCTGCATGGTGCCAAGAAGCAGCGGCCTGAAGGCATCAGCGTAAATTCAGAGGACAGGATGAGTTTCTGTCAGGGTACTGCCTTTCAATCTTTGTGAAGCACCTGCTTCTCTCACAAGTACTGCAGGACCCTCTGCTGGACCCCTTCCTTCTGAAAGTTAAAAGAAACTCAGTCTTCACATCACATTTTAGTTTGGAAACAGTCATTATCATAAAGGACAACACTTTCCCTGAGTTCCATCCGTTTCTTGCAAGAACTCACAATATTCCACATAATGTTACGTGTGAGTAGGCCTGTCATAATAACAAACTTTGCTGGGCGATTAATCATCTAAAAAATTATTTCGATAAACGATAATATTGTTTGAAATTTGACAATACAGGTGGTCCTCGGTTTACGTTCGAGTTCCGTTACAACGGCCCGGTCGTATACCGATTTGAACGTAACCCGAAATTGAAAACACGTGGCGAAACGTAAGTCCGGATTTTGAACGTAACCCGAAACTGAAAGCACATGGCGAACGGTAAACGGCTTTTTAAACACGTTTTTTTCAACGTGACACAACACCAGCGTATATTCTGTACCTTAAACATGTACAATACTGTATTTCCAAGCAGTTAGCTAACACAGTACCCTCAAAAAATACATAAAAAACATAAACTGCACCGTGTGGAGTGTGATGACGTCACTGGGGAGGCGAACGTAAGTCCAGATTTCCGTAACCCGGGTAGGTTGTAAACCGAGGACCACGTGTACTTAGTAATTGTTGTCAAATCTAAGAAGAAATGTTGGTTAATTTTTGTGTGTAGTACCTTTCTTTACCACTGATGGCAGTATAAGACTGTTTGAACTAAAGGATGGATAGTGAGGGAGCGAGCAGCGTGTCTCTTTATAAAAAATGTGAGGAAGGCCCCTTGACGTGACATGGGCTGCCTCTCCTTCCTGTTTTTTGGTTCTCAAAATGGCGGACACTCAGTGTGGTTTGAGCTCTTTAGAATAGCATTTGTCACACAAAGCTTTTAATAAAAAAAAAAAATCAGTAAACATGTTCTCAGCTTCTTTATTTTAGTCTAAATCTTTGCCGTGAAAGGCAGTGGGTGAGATGCATTCCCTCAATGAACGATAGACTTTTAATAAGACAGGTTTTGAACCAGCCGACAGTCGGCGTGCAACAGATCAACTCTGTGTACAACCCCTCATTACCCTGAACTACACACTTCCTGTTGATCCCGGCCTGCCTCTGCGCCCAGGACAGCTTTGTGTTCCTCCCTCGGACAAATCTTCAGTTTCTTATGTTGTTGAGCAATAAAAGTAAAGATGGTTTGTTCAGGTCAAGACAAACTGCCCGGCAGGTGAAAGTGGTTTTTAGCGTAGAATTGTTATTAACTCCTGGCCACTGTTTGGGATTTATATGTTACAGGTCTGTGGTTTAACCACGATGCACAAAGCGTCACTGAGTCCTCCGGGGGATTGTAACTGCGTTGTACCTTCGGCTGTATGTGCCGGTTGTTTCTGTTGATAAGTGGTGACTTGCTTACCAGGATCCGACAGTGATTCATATGACTCTTCTTTTACCAAAGCAGATTACAGAAACGTGTTCCTGAACACATCTAAAGCAATAAATAAACCAAACTGTGCCGAACCGTGCTGTTATTTTAGACCAGCGGCAGCCGAAGAGCTTTATTTAGTTCCCAGAGGGAACTGACATGCAAAAACTGAACTTTACACACGCACACGTGAGTTCTTACATGACTGGAACGTAGCTGATAATTAATCAAGTCTGGATGATGGCGATAGGCAGCACGGTGGCTCAGATGGTAGAGCTGCTGCCTCTCAGCAAGAAGGTCACCAGATCAAATCCTGGCTGGGGGATCTTTCTGGGTGGAGTTTGCATGTTCTCTCCGTGTATGCGTGGGTTTCCTCCCACAGACCAAAAACATGCATGTTGGACTGATTGGTAACTCTAAATTGTCCCTATGTGTGAGTGAGAGAGTGAATGGTTGTCTCTATGTCTCTATGTGATGGACTGGAGGCATGTCCAGGTGTCCCCCCGCCTCTCTCACAGTGACTGCTGGAGACCGAGCACCAGTGAGCCCCGTGATCCAAAAAGGTAGAAGTGGGTAAAGATAATGGATGGATGATGTTTCATACAGCTAAATATATTTAACCTCATTCGTTGTGTGACGTTACTGAAACTTTCAGAAAGTAAATGTTTGATTGACATCTACAGCTCATTAACAACCTGATTCAAGATGGCTGACACGGCCAATCAACCTTGGCCAACACAAAAATAACTATAACTCTTTCAATATTACAGATGTTGAGCTAAAATTAGGTGTGGTAATAGCTGAGTGTGGCATCATATGTATCAGATCACTTGTAATGTTAATTCTAAGGTTTAACAGCTGCAACAGGTGATATGCATTCCTTCATCGAATGCTAGGCCTTTAATTCTGTCACCGCTGCAGTTGCATTTACTTTTCAAGGGACTGTCTTAGACATAAATTTACTGACCAACTTAAATGTGTAAAACAAAAAAAAAAAAAACAAACCCAAAATCAAATTTAGAGCTCAACAAACTCTGAGGAGGAGCTAAAATCTGTTTGTGAAGCTCATCGTCAGCAGAAGCAGCCTCGGTCTGCCAGGAGTAAACCAACGCCTCTTTAATAAACACAACCACCCGTCAAACTGTGCACGTTCATCTCCCGGTAAACGCAGCAGAGGTGGATGTCACTGTTTCAAAACCAGCTCTTGACCTAATTTCCTCCTCCTCTCCTCTCTGCAGCTTTTTTTTTTTAATTCAGTCTGAAACAGAAGCTCTGCAGCACACTTCCTGTGCCCTGGATTGTTGACGTGCTTTTCCAAAGTGACAGCACGTATCTTTATCTCCCACAGTGAGAGTAGAAGCTGTGGAACAGTGACCCGGGATTCTTCATGCGGAAACCTGAGGGATTACCGTGCTGTCAGATTATGGCTCCCTGGTTGGCTGCGTGTATTTTTGGGATGGATTGAAAGGTCAACGTCATGCACAACAGTTTGCTCGTGTTATTTTTAACCCCAACAAACACCTAATTTCTTATTTATGACCGCAGGGCATCACAGGGCGAATACTAGAACCACGAAGGGGCGGGCTGGGAGGTTTTCTGCAGAATGTACACCATCTGAGCGCAGCACCAAAATTTATTGACGTAGCATTTCTGCTCATTTGCAACGCAGCAGCATATTGTTGGTGTTCCACTGGTTCACGCCTAATTCCTTCATTTACATTCACTCTATGACCTCTTTGATCTGTTAGGGTTTCATCACTTGTAGATGTCCAATCAGTGTTTACTTTGTGCAAGTTTTATGGAAATGAATCCACTAGTTACCAAGATATTTTGCTGCAGTTTCAGTAGTGGCAACATTAATATCATAATTTATATATTTGTTGTATTTATTAGGAGTAGCGGGGTAATTTTGCAGATTCAGAAAAAGCCAGAGGAGCAGTTTTTACTGTTGATGCCACAGCATTAATCTGCAGTTTCAAATCTAAACTCTAAAAAAAGATGAAAAAAAAAACAGCATTCCTAAAGTCCATCCATTCATCCATCCAACCATCCATCCAACCATCCAACCATCCATTACCTTCCACTTGTTCTGAAGTCAGGTCTTGAGGGCAGCGGCTTGAGCAGGGAGGTCCAGACATCTCTTTCCTCTTCCAGGTCTTCTGGAAGGATACCAAGGCCAACCGAGAGACATGGTCTCTCCAGCATGTCCTGGGTCTTCCCTGGGATCTCCTTCCAGTCAGACACGCCCAAAGCACCTCCCTAGGGAGGCACCAAGGGAGCATCCTTATCAGATGCCCAAACCACGTCACCTGGCTCCTCTCAAAGTCAGTTTCCTAAAGTCCTACGATTAAATGTCCATTTTCTACCACTTATCCAGAGTTGGGTCATGGAGGCAACAGGTCCAAAGAAGAAACCCCAGTGTTTCCCCTAGTTACCTTGCCTTGGCGGGGTGCTCATCTCATCGGAGACATTTCTGAGCGCAACTTGTACCAACAGTTTTTGAGCATGGGGATGTGGGGGGCCGTTCACATGAGAGAAGAGGCGCCTTTAGCTTTTTAGCTAGACAGCCTGTATTTTGTGCTTATAGCTTAGTGCTATGTCAGTGCCAGGTGTTTGTGTGCGGGGCAAGTTCGGTTTGGTAGGCGGGGTGCTCAGTTCTGTTGACGGGGTGGGGAACCCCACTTGTATAATGGTAGGGGAAACACTGCAGTGAATTATTGTATAATTAACATTTTTAATACTTGAACATGTTTTGCTTTGATACTTTTATAAATTCTATAACGTTTTTAATACAAAACCAACTGTTGTACAGTTTGTTGTGCATTTATTCAAATATAAGCATCACAGAAAACTGGAAATGTTCAATATGCTTAAAAATCAAAATAAATTGACGATTACATTATACTAACTAGTGTACTTTGGTTTCTAAGCATAGCATACCCACTACAAAAAAGTAGACTACACCACTGCCGTTCCAAATGTGTACGCTGCCCATACCATAGACACTAATACACCCCCATACCATCAGAGAGGTAGGCTTTTGTTCCCTCTTTTTTAGTAAAAAAGAATGTGGCATATGTGGTTCGAAAATGAAATGAAATTTACAGAACCGTGTCATTTAGCCTCAGTCCTTAAATGAGCTTTGGCTCAGATGATTGTGATTTCTTGGTGGGGTTCACATAGGGCTTCCTCCTCGCATGAGAGACAGCATTTTGGGGAGACACAGTGAGCTGTGTTTACAGACAATGGTTTGTGAAGTGTTCCTGAGCCCAAGTAGTGATGTCCAGAGCAGAATCAGGACCTGTTCTTTGAATGCAACACTGTCTGAAGGCCTTCAGTTATTTCAGTCTTGTCCTTTGAGCTTGGAGAGTTCTGCAGATTATTTTGATATTGTGAAAAGTGGGTGATGAAATATTCAAAGCCTTCACAATTTTCAGTTGAGGAACTTTATTCTGAAACCGTTTCACTATTTTTCAACAGTTTTTTTGCAGACTGCTTTACTTCTTAGGGATTCAGCCTCTTCCTGACCTGTTAATTATCCTAATTATTATCCTAATATGCTCCCCCAGCTGTTTATTTGTACCGCTTACATTTATAACACTTTGTTGACCCCTGTCCCATATTTTATGCATTGCGTCGCAGCTGTCACATTCTAAGTTACCTTATTTCTTTCAAACAATGTTGAAATATTTCTTAACATTTCTTAGTAAACATATCAGGCGTTGGAACTATGCTCCACTGTAAATAATATGTGAGTTTATGGGATTAGCAAATCAATGGATTGTTTTTATTAACATTTTACGCAACGTCCCAATTTTTTTTGGAATTGGAGTTGTGAAGTTATTTAATTTCAGTATCATGTGAGCTTGGATGAGAATTTTTTTTTTAATTTAATCTACATAAACCGTGTGTTTAGCAAACCATAAAAAAGATATTCACTGAACTATTTCCAAGAGATAAGAAGAGGAGGAGCTCAGCCTGAAGAGGCTGTACAGACCTCTGTATCTGGGGAAACTTGTCCCCATTTCAAACTTGCGCTGAGGTCACCCCCCAGTAAAAATACTGAGCAGCAGGTGTGAATTATATTTGTCCACAGACAAGATAGATGCCCCTTTCCCATTACAGACCCCCACCTCGTCAACTTGACTGACAAGAGAGGCTGGACGCTATTTTTGCCCCTCTTGTCATCTCCGAAGGACACGCTGATCGCCTGCTTCAGCGCACGTGGCAGAGTGCACGACAACTGCCTGCTGCACTACTGTTTCACTCCCGCTCCTGAAATTTTAATGATGGGGCTGGAGGCGTCCCAGCTGCTTACAAAGAAGCAGGATCCTCCGAAGAGTCGACACACTCGCTCTGACGTTACGTTGCATGTTTTTGGACGTTCACGTCAGTCACCTTAAACGTGACGAGGTAAAAGTTGTGGCGCAGCACGTGGAAACTTCTACAGCGGCGTCTTAACTCTGGCGACAGACAAAAGTTTTGTCGTCTGAAAAGTTTGGAGATAAATAAAGGTGCTTTGTGAGCTGGCAGAGCACATGGGTGATCTGCGGCACAGAACCAAAAGCCTCGTCGGGCGCATGGCTCGGCCCACCTGTTGTCGGCTCCATGCATTATTCACAGCGCCACAGAGTGACTCCTTTTTTCCAGCTGAATTTGAGAGGCTTCTCTGTGGCCAGCAGCTGCTGGACTGGGGTCTGTCTCCAGCCTGAAGTTGCGAGCGTTTGAGTCTGCCCCTAAACTCAAACTGAATTTATCTCAAGTTATTTAAAACCCATTAAAAATGATCAACATTATCGGTTTGCTTTAGAACTAAAAGTCTGACTTCCAAGTCATATTGTTGTGTTAAATGGCGCCTCTGAACTGGTGGGAAAAATAAAATGTGTCCATTCTTTCATGAAATGGGAAAAGAAAAATTGGCCTGTGTAGGAATGAAAGCAACAGGTTAATTTAGAAAACAACACAGCATCGTGGTGAAACAACAAAAATAAATAAATTAGGGATGCACAATATTATCGGTATCGTATCGATAAAATTAAATATTCGACATCGGCCATTTTATCAAAATAACTCACAGGTATAAAAGGCGCTGTTTATTATATATACAGGTAGTCCTCGACTTACGGCAACTCGGACTTACGACCGCCTCCCCAGTGACGTCATCACATCTCCCATTGACTTTCTGTGCAGTATTTTATGTTTTTGAGGGTACTGTGTTAGCTAACTGCTTGGAAATACAGTACTGTACATGTTTAAGGTACAGAATGTACGCTGGTGTTGTTGCGTTGAAAAAAAAAAACGTGTTTAAAAAGCCGTTTACCATTCTTTTTTTTACTTACGGCCAAAATCCGGACTTACGTTCGCCACGTGTAATGAGTTCCAACTTAAGTTCAAGTCAAGTTCAGCTCGTAGGAACGGAACTCGAACGTAAGTCGAGGACTACCTGTATTTACATATTCTGTTGTTTTTTCTCTGATATTTTAATTACTATTTCTTATCATGTGGGCTGATGGGAGCCCAGTCAGATTGTATTCTCTAGGGTAAGTGCTGTGTGGACTTTCAGTTGTGGGTTTTGTCCTCTCCATGTTCATGTAGGGTGGGGTTTATACCGGATCAGTCTTTCCGGGCTTTTTGTTTTTTATCAGCTACTGGCTTGTGGTATTGCGTCTAAATTACTTCTTGCTGTTCATCCAGGACCACCATTAAGGATTTTGGCCACTCTAGTGGCTGCCCAGTTAAATGTGTAAGCTGGAATGTGAGATCCCTTAATGGTCCAGTAAAAATCTGGAAAAATGATGTCACACCTGAAGCAGATGAACACTGATATTGACTTTTTCCAGGAGACCCATGTGTGCTGTGCAGATAGTGCAGCAAATAGAAGATGACATTAATGTAAAAATGCTATTAAACACAAGTTTTCGGTCAATGAAGCAGAAGAGGTGGACGGATATGATCCAGTGGGATATATGAAGACACTGTCACAACAGACGATACTCAAAACAGAGAAAAATGGAGAAGAATTCAAGAGGCTGACCCTGCTCCGAAAATACCTACAGCCTGAAGGAGAAACAGAGACTTCCACGCCCGTTTTAAACAAAACCCTATTAGTGCTCGATGTTTTGTCGACGAATCTCAACAACTAATATTGACTAATAATTTTCTTTTCTGTGGTTAGTTGGGTGTGGAGACCAACTTAAAAGACTGAAACTACCAGTTTTTAATCCAAACTATTTGAATTAAGACACAAAAGCTTTTAATGGGTGACATATTTAAGAAAATATCAAATTAAAGGAACATGGCATTGACTTGTATATTTAAATAGAACACAGGAGAAACAATCTAAAATGAGCAAAAATGATTTTAATCATTTTTTTTCTTACAAAAAAAAAATTTTTTTTCAGGGAGCGTTCCAAGTGAAGCGTTTTAACAGGGAACAGCAGCGACCATTTCTGATATTAAACTAAAAAAAAAAAAATGTTCGGAGGGCCAGAGTGCAGACAGAAGCCAGACACAGAGCTGCTCAGACTCGTCTGCGACCATTTATGACCACCAGTGACCAAACTGGAGAACTCAGACTGGAGTCATAGAAACTAGAGTCAAAAGAGTTCCCACGCTCACCTTCTGTTTAAATACCGAGGTCGCTCTGAACTCAGCAACAGCTTTAAAACATCAACTGCTTAACATGTTTCATCTTTCCCTACATGTGATCCAAAAAAAACTACCTGTAGTTGATAGAAACCTCTAAAGGCAGCGCTCCTTCCTTGAAAACTGCACGGTGCATCACGGGCGTACTACACAACATTTGTTAATCTTTGCTGCTGTTCTGAACCAACCCCACGTTTTAAGAAGCTCTTTTCTGCCGTTTCTCTAACGAGGGCTCCAGATGTGTGTGCTGAGGGGCAGAAGAGTCAGAGGGCGGTCAGTAGTCGTCTCCTCGGCTCACCACCTCCTTGCAGGTGGGCCTGAGCAGGATGGTGTGCTCAAACTGAGCGGTGTAGCAGCCTTTGGTGTCACAGAGAGGGGGGTAGGGGTCCACGATGCCCAGGTCGCACAGGTTCTTCAGGGCCATCAGGTACTTGCTCTAGCCAAGGCGGTCCAGCCAGCGGCGGCAGAACGCCAGCGTGCCGAAGTTCTCGTTGATCACGTTGAGCAGATGTTTCGCTCGGGGCAGCCTGGAGGAAGACAAGATGTCAACCCAACTGCTACACAAACTAGACATTTACCGACCCATTAACAACCTAATCCAACGTTTCCTGTGTGAGCATCT
>JARVGQ010000210.1:32547969-32561003 GCA_031762355.1 Hypsolebias martinsi
TCTAGGAACCACAAGTAAACCTGCAGTCTGAGAGTGAAGTGCTCTGTTAGGAAAATATGGAACAACAAGATCTGTAATATAAGATGGAGCTAGGATGTTGAGAGCTTTGTAGGTTAGAAGTGAGATTTTGAATTAAATTCTGGATTTGACAGGGAGCCAGTGGAGAGAAAATAGAGGTCACATCAAGGTGACCATGGCCCCAACCTACAGCTCCTGTTCACTCAGTTTTATGAAAAGTGATGTAGAAAAATAACTGTTCAAACGGACATGTGGACATATATGAATGGTGAACATTGTTCAAAAGTGAAGCCACAACATCAGATTTATGGCTCTGACATGGACTTTTCAGCCACGTGGTTTAAAAACTTAAGTCAAGCACAGCTGACAGTGATGTACAGCACAAGCAAAGACCTGCATTCAATTTGACCTTGATTTGTTGTGTTGACCTTGGAGCTGGGTTGATGAAGATCACGCCAAAGTGTTTCAGGTTCTGTTAAATTATCTTGAGCAGATCAGTTCTAGGCAGGAACCAGAGAACGTTTAAGAAAGTGTGCACGTCTTCCACGTGTCGATGGGTCGTGTCCAGTATTTTAACGTGATTGAGGACGTTCTCGCCACCTAGTGGTGAGGCAGGGTATGTCATTGTTTTTGTTAAACTCTAACTGGAGAAAGTATGAATAAAGGAACAAATATAAACAAAGATAAATTAAATGGTATCAAATTAATCTCCAGAGATGAGACGTTTGTCCACTTTTATGTATCATCATTGTGAAATTCCTTTATAAAGATCCTCTGCTTGTTTCAGTTTTTAATCTTTAGTCTTTTTTTCTTTGGGATATAAAATACAATCAACAAGAAACACACAAATATGGAAAGAGTTTATTTTTATTTTCAGTGTAAAACCACGTGTTTCTGCACTCGGGGGCTGAGATGGTGTAGAGGCAGGGCAGTCGATTGGGACAAGAAAGTTACAGGTTCAACTCCCTGCCATTCCCACATAATGGTGTTCTTGAGCAAGACACCCAATCCCTAGCGGGTGCTTACATAGCCGCCCACCACTCCACCTGGGTGCCTCTCAGGTGTAATGGGTTAAATGAGGAGCTCATTGTATAGAAACATACATTGATGTCATCCACATACAATGACAGCACATGCACTTTCTTATTTACCAGATTACCATCTTGACGTAATTCTTAGCTATAAAAATTAATTAATTTTAAGATTCTTTTGAATGATGCGAATCACATTTAAATAACTTGTGACCCCCACGGCCCAAAAAGGAAGAAGCGGGTCAAGATAATTGATGGCCCTCCAAAATAAAACCTTCTGTGAACTGCATCAGGGAACAACCGGTTTTATTTTCATCACGAGGAAATTAAATTAAGTAAAACTTGTTGAGTTAAACTGAAAATTAACTCTGTAATGAGGTGAGTTCTGGTGCAGCAGCTGAAGTTTTGCATTCATGAACAAATCAGACTGGGAGCAAAACCAGAACTAGGCCATGTAGATTTGTTTTAATGTAAGCAGAGAAATCCACCTCACCGTGCTCAGACCCGTCAGATTAACCTGACGTGTGCAGATTTCAGCTGTGATCTCAGTTGATCCACCTCCTGCTTCACCCGTACAGTGACGGAGCTGAGGGGAAACTGGGGGGGACGTCCCAGACGTCAGGGTCTGCAGAGTGGAGCTGCAGCGTCCACAAACTTTCACAGGATCCCAGGACAAATAAAAGGAGGAGGATGTGACTCTGAACATGTTCAGAAACTAAACCACTGAGATGAGAAGAGCGACACCTTCTGGACAACATAAACCTGCAGGACGTGGACTGATGGATTCAAGCCAGGATGTTTTATAAGAAAGAGCTTAAACTTTGCATTTGTTTGAATTAGTTTAACGTTTATTTTATTAGTGTCTTTGTGTTTTTTTACTTCGATAGCTTCTGAAGACGTGTTGGATTTATCACATCGCCGAGCTTACGCCTCTGTACCACTGCAGAAAAGTAAATGTAAACTTGCCTCTTTGACCTCATGACGATGACGACGAGCAGATAAAACGTGACGAGGAAACGATCCAAAGTTAGAAAGCTGAAATGTCTCTGGGGAAAAGAGAAATCGCCTCGAAACAGGAGGGGCAGCTTCCTAACCACACACTCTGCAGGTTTCTACGTTTGTCCCACCGCTCAGGGAAATAAAACCACATCGAGCAGGTTGTAGGACTCCAGTTCCCATGATGCAACAGTCCTAGGCTGAAGTAAGTGGAGGGTTCTTCTTCCCTGAGTTTGTTTCTTTGAGCTGAGGGGACAGAAATCCTCTGAGCTGCAGAGACACGTCACAGACTTTAGTTCTGGTTTCATCCCTCCCTCCTTTCTCTTCAGTCCTCCTCTTCATCACGGAGGTCACTTCTGCAGCTCCTGAGGTGCGCTGAAAGCCTCGTACACGTTGGCGGCAAACTCCTTCACCTGATCGTTCAACAGCAGGTCCTGAAGGACGAGCAGAAAAACAGTCAGCGGATGCGTGCGCTCGTCTTAGATAAATGATTATTATAAATTATTTTATTTGTGTCACAAAACAAATGTGCCGCACGTGACATAAACTCATCAGATATGACGCTGCTGTTTTCTCTCGTTATTAAAGTTAAACCTCTGATGCTGACAAACTTCACACAGATTATTTATTATTTTATTAGTAATCTGACCAGAAAGATGAACTCACTGCCGTGTTTGAACGTCTCATTGATTTTCTGTGCAAACAGTAAAAAGCCTCCAACAGTGAACACAACGTGGACTTTAGCACGTGCAGCGCAGCTCGACCCGCTCTGCGGTACCAGGACCGGGTCCAGCGCCGCTGACAGGAGCGACGCTCGGCTTTAAAATGTGTCGGGTTTGAAAATAGCCGGCGTTGACTGAACTGCTGCGTGAAGTTTAAATTAACGAAGGAACGCAGATGAAGTCAGGACAGAAACATGAAAAACAGAAATAAAAACCAACTTGCAGGTAAATAAAACGACCAGTTAAGAAACAAATCAAGATGTTCTGCCCAACTAATAAAAACCTAAGAAAACTGGTTTAGAGCATGTATTTATTTGAAGTGTCAAAATCTAGATCTGGCATTAAAAAAAGTTCAATTGATCAAAATATAAAGTCAAATTTAAACTAAACTAACAAGTATCTACCGATTTATTATAATCATTAAAGCATAAAACATCACTGCTTTAACTTATGCATATAATTTGATGAAATAAGAAAATGAATAAATATTTTAGTTCTAATAAAACTTCTGAAAACAAAACAACGAGTCTTTTACAGCCTAACTGACCAAAACAACAAGAATAAATATGTAACTTTAAACTAGAGTGACTAAAATAAAAGGTTCAGACATTTTCATTAAAAAATATATTTTTTATTGTTACCTAGAAATAATCCCCTTAAACTGTAGTTTTTTTTAGTTTTATCTATGCTTTGCATAAAAACACTATTCAGAATTATGAAGATTTATCTTTTATTTATTTGTCAGTAAAGTTCATTTTGCCTTTTAAATTAAAAAAAAAGTTTTAAAGTGTTAAAATCAGACGTTTCAGCTGAAACTTTTTCTGTTAGTTTAAAACTGTTTGAAACTTTTTAGTTAATAAAAATGTTTTTTACGGAGAAGTCCTTGAGCCTGAGTTTTTATTTTTATTTTTAATAAATCATGATGTTTCTTTTTGTCCTTTTAGGCCACCATAATAAAAACACAGTGATAATTTAGTTTAGAACAAATAAACTTGCAGCTCAGTTTAAACAAACTTAAAGCAGAAAATAAAAACTGATTCCATAAAAACGATACATTTTCTTGTCATGTTCGTCGTCTGGCTCAGAGAAACGTTCTGAAGCGTCTGCCGGACGCAGTCTTTGTTTACTTCCTGTTTGTGTGTGTGGTGAAAACAGCCGCAGCGGTTTGAGCGTCACCTGAACGAAGTGGCTGGGCGTCTCGCTGCAGATGGAGTTGATCTGACCGTTGACGATGGGGATGATCTTCGCCAGCGGCAGACTCACAACAGACAGGCTGAAAACACACAAGCACCTTCTGAAACGTCTGTTTGGACCCAAACCACCCGAGATCGTCACATAAGATCAGATAAAACTTGAATTATTTACTGAATCGACAGTAAAACGTTCAGTTTGATCACAGCCGTCACTGTGAGGAAAACCACGACACGACGAACGGAACCAAAACAGATGATTTACCACACACACACGAGGCTGAAACCTTCAGAATGGAGACACACAAGCAGAGGAAGCTCAGCTTGAAACAGATCCAGCCTGCAGGAACCGCTCGAGTCTCCAACGTGACGAAACAGCAAAATGTTTGGAAAACAATTAAGATTAAACTTGGTGATCAGGAAAGTTTGTGTTTTTAATTGAGGACTGGATGAAGGCAGCACCCTGTTATTATCCACTGACAAGGGTCGTGCTCGTCCTTCAACTTTAACGTGACCCAAACCACAACGTGTCCACACCACAGATGTTACATCAAAACAACCGGCTTGGCGCTGTAATGCATGCTGTTACTTTTACTGGCATTTTGAGTTAACATGGCGACGTAATTTTCAAACAAAGACGCCATTTTTCTCATTGAAACACAGACAGAACTCTTTAACAGCCTCTAACGGCCACAGTGAGGTCACATGACCTGGAGGGAAGAGGCCTCTGAACAAAACACTTGTTAACCTTTGGAGCCATTTTGGTTCAAGATGGCTGCCACAGCTATCTCAGAGAACTGCAAATTGTCTGTAACTCAGTCATTCTTTGAGACATTGAGCTGAACTTGGGTGCGGTCGTAGCTTAGAGGGAGTTGTTATACATTCCTAATGCGCATTAATAATCCAAGATGTCCACCTTAGCTAATGGGGGAAAAAATATGATAACTCAGCTATTTTAAAAAATATTGAGCTGGAATTTGGTGTAGTGGTAGCTAGGAATGTGCGATATAAACAGAACATGGTAGATACGACAGACATTTAGCCTACGATAGAGATCTGTCTTCTACCGGCTAACTGCAGTAATGCTGTGTCTGATGTAAAATCAGAGTTGGCAGATTTAATCTAATAATTCTCAATCAGGTCATCTGGACAGACCTGATTGAGAATTATCAGATGTGATACCTGGATTATTGAGCATGAACTTTCTTGACAAATAAAGAAACTTTGACTTTGACTTTTAACTTATAATAGTAAGACATTTTTAAAATACATTTTTATATATTCACACACATTTGAGCCTACCTGGTATAATAAACAGAACAAAATATTCCGTCAGTATGTGTGCGACAATTGCATGCTTAGATCTGTTCAGGGCAAAATGATAAAGAACCTATTACTATAAAAAAAAGATTAGCAAGCGGTTAGCTTCTGTTAGCTTAGCATGCTAACCAAAATAAATCTTAGCAATAAAGTCGTTATTTTGACAAAAACAAGGCAAAGCCTTCACTAAATACACTAACAGTGCTCATACACCTGTGACATGTTTTATGGGTTAGTTAATTCAGCATAAATATGGTTTTAAACCAATGTTTAATGTAGAGTGGTTCCGCTTGCACCTACCACCAACAGCTTCCATTATCATTTTGCTGTGAGAGTGGTGCACGCGCCTAATGGACCCTTTGCATGCAACTGTGCCAAACAACGAGTAGGTGGCTCCCAAGAACTAATAGCTGCACATCAGTTTTGGTGAAATTCATTAATCTTTTCATCTCTGTTACACCCACCCCTGCAGAATTTCAGCCAAAATGATCAAAGTGCAAAATCCATCACCATAACAGAAAACCTTACATAACATGGATATACACAGTCCAACTGAAACAGTATCCTCTAAAAAGGACGAAGTGGCAAGGAAATGGTGCTGTATTCCCTACCAGCTCCTGGAAGCAGGATGCACCCTACATCCCAAAACAAAAAAGAGGTCCATAAACACAAACCTGTACCAATTTGTGGTGATATACATTACAACCAAAAGAGAAAAAAAAGGCAACAAGGGACAGTTAGACTACAAAAAGTGCATATTATTGTAAATGCCTCTTTTGGAACATCTGTGAGTTAGAATATCAATAAGTTGATTAGAATCATCACTAACCGCCTGGCTCGACTATCCTACCAACACAGGTTCTGACTGTGTGGGCAGCGTCAAAGTCAATAACAGACTGAGCAACCAGTGAAGCATGTGAGTGAACACTGTGTATCAGCCAAACTAGCATGTGAAGGATTATAGTCACAGTCCATCTCACTAGGGGACAACAGAGATTCCTCGTCTGCCTCTACTTCAGAGACAACATCTCCAACAAAGCCGTTCATATGAGGAACATTACAGGACACATGATATATAGGGAGCTGACCCACTCTTGTGTTCTGATTCTTGAATCGTTTTCAATGACTGATTCCAGACCAACTGAAGCAGTAGCAACATCAGAGCTTTCAGGTGTTACGTTGGGAGAGTCGACAGTTGACAGACAGACTGGATGTATTAAGGGGCAAAAAGTTCACAATTATCAAAAGGTTATGATGCGCAACTCGGACCTGACCGGTGTTGGGGTGTTTTATCCAATATGTGTGGGTTGTAGGATTCATGTCCATGACACTGTAGATTTCCAACAGTCAGCAGTCTTATGTTTTCCTCTTTCATGCTTGTTTGAGACTAGGACACGGCCTCCAACACCAATAGGTTTTCCCTTTTTGCGGTGGTTGTAGAGACCAGCCTGCCGATCCTGTTCCATGACTCTGAGCTGTGGCCAAAGCATCCTGAAGGTCTTTAGTTACAGACTGCACATACTTGTCATCACAACTTATTCCAGGATCTCTAAGAATGATCTTAAAAAGATAGTTGATGGGGAGGTGTGACACTCTCCCTTACATCAAATAAAAAGTCTCGTTGACTGTGCAGTTGTACATGAAGGTCAACGTCTGGAGTTGTTTTGGCCAGTGCTGCTTTGCAACAGGCAGGAGGGCTCTTATCGTGTTTCCCAGTGTTCTGTTTCCCAGTGTTCTGTTGAAGTGTTCCTTGCTGCCATTGCCCATTGGATGGTACAGGGTCATATGGGATTTCCTTACACCTGCAACTTTCAACAGTTCACTTATAATATATATTTCCAGGTATCTCTTGTAAATGAGTCCTAAAGGCTCATTGGGATTAACATGCCTAAATAAAGGTTGAATGAATGAATGAATAAGCTGACTTTCAAAGGAGGGATATTGGTCCAAATGGATCCTGATGGAGTCTTCTTGTAAGCTGGTTGAGTTGTAGCTGAATATCTTCCAGGCTAAGCTAAGGTGGAGTGTTTAAAATGTCCAACAGTATGACAGAAACCACTTTAGCTACACTCCTCAGAGCTAAAAGCCCCTTGGATATCATCACTGCATGTCAATTGTCTGGAGCTATTTCTTCATGTTTCTGGAGAACTTGCTACAGCATTGGTTGTGAGGAGCTGCAAGCAGCTGCAAACTCTTTAAACTCCACCTCCTTTTCATCTTCAGGTATTTAATTACTTGTGTTGACACCGCTGTTGTTAGCCCCTTCTCTGGACAGTTTAGCTGAGCACAACAGAGAATTTATTTTTTAATATAATCCGTGTTTATCTTAAAATATCTAAAAAAAATGCAGACATTTTTTAACCTTAGGTCACTTGTGCAGTGGAGGCAGAAATGGTGCCACCCAGTGATAGTATCAGTTCCAGGTATTGTGGCATTTTAAATGAGTATGAGTACTTATAAAAATGCTGGTATCTGGCCCGATTCTGATACCAGTATTGGCATTGGGACACTACTAGTTGTTGGTGCTTCTTCTGATGGCCATTCTCAAACTTGGTGGTGGCCACCTCGGGTTAGGAAGACTGTCAAGCTGAAGAAGGAGTCCTATCAGACCTTGTTGGCTGGTGGGACTTCATAGGTAGCTGAGGAGTAAGGGAGGGCCAAATGGTCTGCAGCCTTGGCTATTGCTGAAGCAAAAGCTCAGATGTGGGAGGATTTTGGTGAGGCCTTGGATAAAGACACTTGGCCAGCTCTGAGGAGATTCTGACAAACCATCAGGTGGCTGAGGAGAGGAAAACATCACTTTACTAACACTGTTTTCAGTGAAGGTGGAGTGCTGTTCACCTCAGCCACTGATGTCGTTGGGAGGTGGATGGAATAATTCTTGGACCTTCTCAATCCCACTGGCATGTCTTCCATGAAGGAAGCTGAGTCAGGGGTCTTAGGGGTTGGTCTTTCCATAACCATGGCTGAAGTCCCCGATACAGTTAAAAAGCTCTGAGGTGGCAAGGTTCCAAGAATAGATAAGATTCACCCTGATTTCCTTAAGGCTCTGGATGTTGTGGGGCTGTCTTGGTTGACACACCTTTGCAACATTGCGTGGACATCGGGGGCAGTGCCACTGGATTGGCAGACTGGGTTGGTGGTTCCCCTCTTTAAAAAAGGGGGACCGGAGAGTATGCTCCAATTATAGGGGCATCACTCTCCTCAGTCCCCCTGGTAAGGTCTATTCAGGGATACTGGAGAAGCGAGTCCGATCGTTGGTCAAACCTCAGATCCAGGAGGAACAATGTGGGTTCCGTCCTGGCCGTGGAACACTCGATCAGCTCTTTACCTCACTAGGGTCCATGAGGGGTCATGGGAGTTTACCTATTTTGTCTACATGTGTTTTGTGGATTTGGAGAAGGCAATCTCCAAATCTATAATCGTGCTCCTTGGGGTACACTGTGGGGGGTGCTCCGTGAGTATGGGATTGGGGGCCCGTTGCTACGGGCTGTTCAGTCCCTATACAAGCAGTGCGAGAGCTTGGTTCCCATTGCCACTAGTAAGTTAGACCCCTTCAGGATGGGATTTGGACTCCGCCAGGGTTGCCATTTGTCTCCAATTCTGTTCATAACTTTTATGAACAGAATTTCTCGGTGCAGCCAGCTGGCAGAGGGTTTCCAGTTCAGTGGCCTCAGGATTCCATCTCTGCTCTTTGCAGATGATGTGATCCTGTTGGAGTCATCATGTCATGATCTTCAGCTCTCACTGGACCGGTTCACAGCTGAGCGTGAAGCGGCTGGGATGAGAATCAGCACCTCCAAATCTGAGGACATGGTCCTCAACCAGAAATGGGTGGATTGCTCTTTTAATGTCGGGGGTGAGGTTCTGCCTCAAGAGGAGGAGTTCAAGTATCTTGGGGTTTTGTTCACGAGTGAGGAAGAATGGAGCGTGAGATTGACAGACGGATTGGTGCAGCGTCTGCAGTTTTGCAGACTCTGTACCAGCCCGTTGTGGTGAGGAGAGAGCTGAGTTGTAAGGCAAAACTCTGTTTACCGGTCAGTCTACGTTCCTACCCTCAGTTCCTACCCTCACCTATGGTCACAAGCTCTGGGTAGTGACCGAAAGAACGAGATCGTTGATACAGGCGGTTTAAATGAGTTTTCTCCGCAGGGTATCTGGACTGTACCTTAGAGATAGGGTGAGAAGTTTGGTTATCTGGGATAGCCTCAGATCAGAACTGCTGCTCTTCCACATCAAGAGGAACCAATTGAGGTGGTTTGGGCATCTGGTAAGGATACCTCCCTAGGGAGGTGCTTCGGGCATGTCCGACTGGGAGGAGACCCTGGGGAAGACCCAGGGCATGCTGGAGAGACTATATCTCTCAATTGGTCTGGGAACACCTTGGAATCCTCCCAGAAGAGCTGGAAGAGGTGGCTATGGAAAGAGATGTCTGGGCTTCCCTGCTCAAGCTGCTGCCCCTGTGACCCGACTTCGGAACAAGTAGAAGATAATGGATGGATGGATGGAAAGCAACAATTTTGATTTGTCCTTTTTAACACAGCTTTTTGTGGAGCTGCTGAGTTGATTACTCTTTATCTTTGTTTTATCTTTGTTCCTTTTTTCAAAGGTGGATACAACTTCTGCTCTGAAGTTTGATATTATCTCCACTGGACTAAAAGAATTGCTTTTATTATCTTAGGAGTTGGATTCTAGTGTGTTTATTAGATGATATGCAGTGAGACATGGAAGAACAAACACTTTCATATTTCCTCATTTATGTCTGCTACAGTAGAAGTTCCAGCTGAGCGATAAGTTGCAGTCCCCCTTGCATCTATATAATGGTTATCATGTCATTTATACTCTGCTTCACAAAGAAAGAAAAAGCAGCATTTGTTTCTTCATCGCCCTCAGGGAAGAGATAATGATAGCAGGAAAATGGCTTCTGTCCTAGTGAGATGGAAGAGATAAAGACAAAGTATCTTCCTCGGGGGATATCTTTAATTCAGATTATTGGCATGTTTATGTGCATGTAGAAGACATCGGAGGATAGAGTAGAAGACATCAGAGAATAGAGATGTTGACTTGTCATGGCCTCACTTTTCTCTTGTCCCAGGCTGACCACTCTGGATCTTTATACAGTAGAAACTTAATATTTGCTGATTTGGCGTATAATGAGTTTGCGCTGGTGGACAAATTATGGTATAGTCTACATCAATATGTATGTGAACTTTCTCTTGTACTGCACATAACTTCTGACACACTTCTGAAATTTGACTTTCTGTACACTTTTCTTAACCCCAGCTTCAAGATCACGGTCACGAAGCAGGGGCAAAGTTGAAACTAGGTATTTGCTTATCTGGACATAACTTCTGATCCACTCAAGATAATTTAACAACCCTTGATACACATTTACCTCCACTAGACAGCAGGTCATGTACAGTAGTTCCTCAGTTATCTTGGTTGTTACGTTACACATACCACTGTGATGGGTGAAAATCAGCGAAGTAGGAATGCTATATTTATTTTAGTATTTATATATAAAGGCTTTATAAACCCCACATTCTTGCAATATTTTTAACAGTGTTCTAAAATCTTAAACCTATGTAATTTTAGCAACATAAATATATGTGCTGTACAGTACTGTAAAATTTTATCCACCAGCTCTACAGAACAGCAGTTCAGTTCTGGTCGAGCTCAATACCGGTTCAGCAGACGTACCCTGCAGCGATGAAACCCACCTCTCCGTCCAGGTTGATGTATGGTAGCGCTGTCATTTCTAACCCGAGCCCGAAGCACAGCCGACCTGAATTTGGGGTGGGCCGGACCATGATAATGTGCTGGATGGGCGGGCTGGGTCGGTGTCAGGCTTTTGATTGTCAGCGAATCAACCGCCATCCAATTATATGGCAACATGGCTTGCCATAAAATTCAATTATATGACAACATGGCTTGCCATACAGTCACCAGCAGCATGCAGCCATTTCACCACAAACTGACCACCCTTGAAAGAGGTAAAATACAGTTGAGTTAAGCTTCAGATGTGACTATACTGTCAGGCAGCGATCCATTGCCCAAATGGACGTTCATTCAGCCGCTGCACCCAGAGGACGCACGTGGCCAATGACCCAAACAGGTGAGATCCTAAAGCAGACATGTCAGAGCAGGGTCCGTGTCTGAATAAATCAGAATGCAGGCAGAAGCAGAGTTTTAATGCTCTTTGACGGCCATGAAAGTACAAACACCCCCTCAGCTCTGATCTTCTGCCCCTTTTATTCAGCCGTGTCACTGCGGTAAAGTTAGTTTTACGTTGGACATTCGAGCTACGTGGCTTCAGTGGTGTGTTCCTCTCATTCGATCTGATGCAGGCAGACTGATGACTTTGCTTGTCTGGGCTATTATTGTATACTTGCTTGTTGACAGGTGTGTGATGTGCCACATGCAGTACTTTTGTATTTTAATAGCCCAAACAATTTACATTAGGCTTTAATTTTCAAAAACATATTTTTTACATAGCATCCCTTGTTTTTCACCCCAAATGCTATTCACTCAACACTCCTATTCCATGCTTCCTTTGTGAGCTGTACTTCTGTCTGTAGCTCATTTACTTTTTAATCCACCGCCATCAAGTGCTCAAAAATGTCATTTTCTGAATCCCCCTCAGCCCTCCCTTCCTCATTAATGGATCTCACTGAAACAGACGGTAAAATGCTAATGTTCCCATGAATCTTTAAAAATCTGCTTGAAATTGGCCCCGCACATATGCTGGTGTTTTGACCCGGATTCTGCTCTCCTTTTCCACTGCTAGAATCGCGATGAAGCTGCTTGACTTTTCTACTTGAAGAGTAATAGATGTGCATTAATATGAAAAAGAGTAAATATGCCCATTATCTGTTTAAATAGCCGCTCTGCCCACAGTGACACATATGCTAAAGACACATTATGTGCACAGATTCTCATCACCCTATTAACCAAACTTTCAAATACAGGATCTACGGGGAGGCAGATTTATAAACACATTCTTGGAAAAAGTGATTAATATTTCAAAACTTTGGAACGTTTCGTCCTACAGGGACAACTGAAATATTTCACTCAGTTGTCTACTCTGGAAAGAGACAGTAGGGAGGTATAAAAGAAAAGAAAGTCACGAGCAGGTTGCAAACTGAAAGATGAGGAGAAGATATACGAGGAGCAGAAAAAGTGGAGGTGAAAGACTGTTTACCAAAACGCTGACACAGAGAAACTCAACATACCATCAGAAAGTAGATCAGGCAAGCGTCTGACACTTGAAATAATAGATGACTTCTTTGAAAAATGAACAATAATCCAAAATGTTTTTTTCCCCCTCATGATTAAATGGTTCCCTGAAGATTATCCAGTGTGCAATATGTCAAAAATAGTCAGAATTAAAAATCATTGGGTTTTATAGTTGTACAATTTTCCATTGAAAAAGTATATTTTATAGACCTCCTCCCAAACACCCATGCATTTCAAACCCTATGTATCTGATTTGTCAGTATGATCCACATTAAAATTATAATTCTTTTGGGTCTGTTTGCTGTTTTGAATCTCAATGAGCTCCATGCAAAACTGCAGAATAAAGTTTGTGTAAAGTTTACATTGAAAATGCTCTTTGAAACGTTCATTCTTTGCTGTTCAAACTCTGAGAATGAGATTTTACGTACAGCGGCACCTAATTTTCAGCTATCACTGAGCTGAGAGCTGCAAGAGGAGCATTGTTTAGCTGGAAGATGTTCATTGGCAACATTCACAACACA
>JARVGQ010000210.1:32639393-32651070 GCA_031762355.1 Hypsolebias martinsi
TTGTACAGCACTTTGGTTACCCCTGTGGTTTTTAAAATGTGCTTTATAAATAAAGTTGATTGATTGATTGATTGATCCCTCCATCCTGATTCATTCTCTCTCCACACAGATCTATCTGTCATTTGTAGCTTTTTAATCTCTTCTTCAGGACTTTATATTCTGTCGTTCATGCACTTTCCCCATTTTTCATTTTTCTCTCCATCTTCTCATTCTTTCTCAACTCATCCTTTTCTTCCTGTCCTAATTCCTCCAGAACCCGCACTCCTTCTTCCTCATCGCTTCTTCTTCGTTTCATCCTCTGCAGCCTCCTCTCATCCTGACTCCTCTCCCTGCCGTCATCCTTTCATCGCCCTCTCCATCCTCCCTGATCTCTGCCAGGCAGGAACAGGTGGCTCGCCTCTGCTGCGCCGCTCGGTGGCTTCCTGCCTGGAGCCGAGAGCGACGGAGAGGCTGTCGCTCACGTCCCCCTGCCTCCCGGCCTCAAAACACGTGACGGACGGAAGGAGGAGGAGCAGGAGGAAATGAGTGAGGAGGAGGAGGTTGAAGGAGGAGGACGGGTCGTCTGAAGCCTGTGATTTTAGGGACAGAGGAGTGAAAGAAAGCGGCAGGTGCTTCGCTGCAAAGACGCACACGAGCACTCACAGATGAGCACTACCAGGATTATTTGTAGGCCCAAATCAGGATGACATCATTTCCTGCCCTCGCACAGGAAACGTGCATCACAAAGCAGCACATTAAACACTCAACGTGTTATTTGTCTCACGCTTTGGTTTTTTTCCCTCGCTGCACCTTCAAGAAAAACGTATTAATGCTAAATAAAAATCTCTATGTCGACATTATGCTAGTCCTCTAATCTCTAATCTCACGCTGCCATTTCTGCACTTGACATATTTGGTAAAAACGGAGGATTGAGCGCGTTCCTGCAGCTGCCGGGATTAGCTGCTGCAGCAACTAGCCGTCTCCAGAGCTAACTCCACACGCGTGGCATTAAGAGTGATTAGCTTCGACGCTAGCGCTCTCTCAGAGAATTAAAGCTTAAGAGCTAGCGCAGCTGGCTAGCACCTCGGCCTTACGTCCGTCAGGAGGGTTGGGGATTAGAACATGCTAACGATGGCTGGTTCAGCAATCAGGACTTAGCGCTTTGACTTGAGGAAATAAATCTGGCGTGAGCTGAAAGAAGTGCTTCAGCCAAATGTTTTTTCTTCTTGCAGTTAGAAGGTTTTAAGTCAAAAGTGGAATGAATTTTAAACACAGTGTAGGAAAAGCAAGGCTAAAGTCTTTTTTCTCTACTGTTCATCTTAATGTGTGTTACTCTTTGGTTAACACTCACCCCTTAATCTCTTAAAACACGTTCCTGCAAGACGAACGTCTGAAAGTTGAACCAAACAGAGACAAGGTTTGAAAACTTCTGCAGACGTTGACTTCATTTGATCATAACAGATGTTCACAGGAGTCTTAAAAAATGTCTACACAACACTTAATAGGGAATTTCCAAATATCGTGGACGTATCATCATAAAAGATTTTGACATCTATTGGAATAAAATATTCCTACGCCTGCAGTCCAAACTATAGAAGCAGTTTGGTGTTCGTTGTCGTTAAGGGAAAACATTAATATTTATAAAACCAGTACAATGAAAACCAAGCAGAATAAAATCGGGCTGTCTTGAGGGAGTCTCCTGAAGGTCTCACCACTTTTGAGTCAAACCGGTAGTTGAGTTTTCTACACGTTCGAAACATTTGTGCGGCTGTCTTTCTCTCAAAAGAGTCACCAAGTTGTTGTAGCCATCTCCAATCTTTTCCAAGAGCTGTACTTTGACAATGGTCCCAAACACAGCAGCTAATCAACAGAACATCTGGAGGAGTAAAGAATCAGTGTGCCGCAATGGTCCGGTCCAAATCGTGAAAAATTGTTTTTTTATATGGAGGCATGATGGAGAGTAGAATCAGGACCAGGAGCACTCCGGTAATCAGAGAAAACCCGTTTGTTCAGACGGCGTGTTCAAACATGTTGGTGTCACATCAACGCAATGTGGAGTCACCAGTTTCCAACATTTCCAGCATCCAGGTAGTTTCCTGCTACTGGTCAGCTACAAAGTACTTCAGGAGTCCTCCAGGACAGTCAAGTCCTGAAGGACTCCTTTTTCAGCTTGACGGCCTCCATCACTGCTGGTGACCACCCGTGGGTTCTTTGGTTGCCATCACGACAGGCACCAACAACCTTCAGGCCACAGCTCCTGGAAACTTCATCTGCAGTAGAGGTCCTGAACATGGCCCATTCTGATTCCATGTCCCCAACCTCCCCCAGGACATGTAAAAAACTCTCCTGGAGGTGTTGGTTGAAGGTTGCAGTGACAGGGGGCTCCACCAGAGCTTCCCAGTTTGTCTTCACTACACGTCTGGGTTTACCTGGTCTGTCCGTGGTGATCACTTGACAGCTATGCTCCTCTCTTCAGTGTCCAAGACATTGGGCCACAGGTCTGATGACAACATTACACAATACATCATCGACCTTTGTCCTAAGACGGCCTGGTACCAAGAACACATGTTATAGACAGCCCATGCCTAGCACACAAGTCCAATAAGCAAACATCATTCAGGTTCAGATCAGGGAGGCCGTTCCTCCCAGTCACGCCCTTCCAGAAGACTCAATCAGTGTCCACATGGGCATTGAAGTCACCCAGTAGAACGAGGGAATCCCCAGATGGCGCCCCTTCCAGGACACCATCCAGAGACTCCAGAAAGATGTTTGGTGCACATGCACAAACAATCAGAACCTTTCCTCCTGCGGCCCGAAGTCGCAGAGAGGCAACACTGTCATTCACTGGGGAGAGCTCCATCTCCAAGGCGTTCAGCCGGGGGCTTGTGAGTGTCCCCACACCCGCCCGACGCCTCTCTCCCTGGGCAGCCTTGGAGTAGTAGAGAGTCCAGCCTGTCTCCTGGAGTTGTTTTCCAGAGCCTGAGCTGAGTGTAGAAGTGAGCCCGTTTCTGGTTGGTACTGCTCAACCTCACACACAAGCTCCTGCTCCTTACCCATCAGTGAGGTGACGTTCCACGTGCCCAGAGCTGCCACCAAGAGTCATTAAGGCCAGGGACCCTCCCTCGCCTGCCGCCCTGCATCTGGGGTGGTGGCTTCCTGTATTTCATTTTAACCATTATTTAAAAAAACATTACCAAGAAGGATCAGGTCATAAACCCAAACCCAACCAGGCTGTGATGTCATAACCTGGAACAAAACCAGCTCTGGACTTAGGAGAACCGTGCAGTTCGGTTAAATTAAGTTTTCTACTCTGTGGGCTTTGAGGTCAAAGGTCATCTTATGTGGAGCTCAAAATGTCAAGAGGCTTTGAAAAAAGGAAGTTTGATTCTTTGGCAGTAAAAACACCAATTCATAACTTTTTATCATTACCTTCCGTCTATTTCCCTCTTTGTTCCTGTGGAGGGTCATGATTGTGTGAGTCGCCTGTAGTTGGGGGGTTTGCTGGGAGGACACCTCACACGCTAACATCATGCAGAAAGAGCCGACACCCTCCCCTGAATAAATAATGATTATTTCAAAGATCTTCGCAAGACGTTCTGAAAACATGAAATGTGCCTGATGGTGTGATGCTTTCCTCCCAGATTCACTCCTCACGCCTCACATCGGTCTGTCGTCAGTGTTGCTTGGAAACTGTAGCTTATAAATATTGCTAGGATTAATTTCAGGGTATAGATTTTTGTTTTTAATCACTTGGATGGTTTAAAACCAACAGGAGGATCAAAACTGGTCAGCTGGTGTTAATTTAAACTCAGGTCTGGAGTTTTAAAAGATTGTTCTGACAGATTTCAGCACATTGTTACTAAAAACTGATGATGATGATGATGATGATGGCCCAGAAGCTCCTCAGTGTTTGCATTGTGTCATCGCTGAGACAACTTTTCTATTTTTGGCTTAAATGGGAACAATCTGACATTTTGCACGTATTCATTTAAAGCTGCCACAGACGGTGGCACACGGCTGAAACTCTTCAGAGTCTTGATGTTTGTTGATCAAAGGAAAGTTTTTGAGTTACTTGAACTAATTAAGGTTTTATCTTCCTGAGCTGCAACTGGTTGAAGATGTCGAACTGCAAGAAAACACATTTTTATTTGGAGTCTGGATTACTCGTATACAGTTACAGTTGGATACTCGCTGTGGAAAAACTGCAACGTTTGTATTGTGGCGGACACATCAGAATGTGCTCTTATTGTGAAAGGGACAGAATATAAAAGAGCAGTTCAACGGTTGTATAGTTAGTTGCTCTCCTGAGCTTTCACGTAGGAAGACGTTGAGAATAAATCGAGACTCAAGGTATTTTTCGTCTCTTTCTGCCGACTTCTACCGTATCATTCCTGTAAATGATGTGATGTTTAATCACAAATTGTCTCAATGGGAACTGCTGGGGCAGCACCTGTTATTATCCACCTGACAAGGGGTTCTTAACTTTACATCGTAGTCTTCCTTCAGCAGGTGTTATATCAAATGGACCAGCTCGGCACCATGATGTGTGCTTTTACTTTTATTGGCGTTTGCATTTACCATGGCAACGTAATTTGCAAACAAACAGGCCATTTTTATGCGTCATTTTTCAGACTCTGGTTGCAAATCAAATATCCAAGATGGTCACCTGAGCGAAAAAGGAAGAATACAGTGTTTTTAGAGATATTAAGCTGAACTTTGGTGTGGTGGTAGCTGAAAGCAATGCCCAATAAGTGATTAAAACAAAATCCAAGATGGCCACCAAAGATACATTTAAATGGCTTTAACGCAGCTATTTTTATACATACAGAGCTGAAATTTGGTGTGATTATAGCTGAGAAGATTCCCCATCACATACTCAATTCAAATTTAAAAACTCCAAGATGGCCACCATAGCTTAAAAGAAAAAAAAAATGACTAACTCATTGATTTATTTTTTTTTAGATGAAATTTGGTGTGATGGCAGCTGAGAGCGAACCCCAACATATAGTACTGTCAAATCAAAATTTTAAAAATGGCCGCCACGTGACAGTCCCCGTCATAGTTTCTCCAGGAACTTTCTAATTAATTAAAGTTTATTTTATTATTCTGCTTCACTCAGTGGCAGTTTGCTTTCTCAGCTCACCAAACCCTCCCACAGTGGTCTGATCTGGTGCACGTCTGCAGACACTGCAACCGTTTGGAGGAGAAACATTTTAAAAACGGCATTTTGTAGCTTGAGGCCAGCCGTCGCAGCCCAGAGACGAGTTTCAATCAGACGTTTGTCGGAGTCCCAGGATTTTAGTTTTAATTCCTTTTGTTTTTTTTCTGGTCACAGTTTTCCTGCATCTGATGACTCTAAAGGAAGAACTGTGTTTCTATTAAGACTTTAAAATGCTCCCTTCTTCTTTGTCTTTGCAGAAATTTTCTTTTGTTCAGAATTTTGAAGAAGCAGAAACTAAACACGGTGGCTGAAAGCTGAAAAAGTAGCGTGCACTAAATAACAAACTATAAATTCCTAAAATAAGTTTAAGCTCTTATCTCCACCCACCCTTTGCCTCTCCAGTGTTAAAGTCTGAATGCTACAAGGCCGTCTACAACTCCAGTGCAGGTCTCGTTTTCGGTCCTGGTTCCAGTTCAGTGTGACTGACGAGGCAGGAGGGGACAGGAGAAGACACGTCGCTGTGCTCGCGCTTTGTTTTTAATGCTTCACCCATAAATTTGCACATTGATGGTGTCAGTGACGGGACTGGGGCGACGGATCGGTGATCTCTCTGTTAACTGAAAGCACGCAGGAGGATCAGAGGCAGCTGTCAGCGTGTTTTTACTCTGTCCACCATCTTTTTAATTCCCCCTGGATGTTAAACACACAGCCGAGGGACGCCACACATATCTATGCAAATGTATTCAGATGAGCGCAGCTTTCAAAAACATGGAAATGTGCTAATGCTGCTTGGGAGTGATGCTTGGCATCAAAGCTCGGTGAGGGGAAACGGGAGGGCTCAGACTGATCTGAAGGAGCTTCAGAACACCCAGTTTTACAGACAGAAGTTCTCCGGAGCTGCTGCAGAGCTAAAGCTGGAGGCCGAGTTGGAGAAAGGTTCGTTTCAGCACATGCAGAAAATAAAACACATGTCCACACATGCACACATTGCAAACAGGCATGTGCTTGGACACCCTCAAGAAACTAAAGAAATCTTTTTTGTGCATCTTAACATCAGAGAGTAAAGAATATAACAGAGCGTTTAGGAAGCATTCACTCTGTTGTGATCCTGTTCTCATCCGCAGTTTTCAGCTGTTTCTACAAACCATGAATCAAAATGTTCAGCTGTTTTAGCTGTGACTTTTGGGATTGGTGCAATTTTAGCTTTTTGAAATATTTAACCTTTTCTGACATTTTTTTCTATATATAAAATGAACTGAGCTCATTTTCCATCCTTCGGATCTTTAGATGTGTTTACAACCTTTTACTGCTCCTTTCACTTTTTGTTCTGCTTCAGCTTCTTTCAGCTTCCTGCTGCTAATTTAAACTTGTTTTTAGCTACTTTCAGCTATTTTGAACTTTTTTAGCTAATTTACTTTTTTTTTTTGCTAATTTCTGCTTATTTAAACCAAATTCAGTAATTATGTGTTCATTCAGCTTTCTTCTACTAACTTCCATTTCAGCTACCTTTCAGCATGCTTTTAGCTAATTTCAGCTGTTTTTTCAGCTGTTTTGTGCTCCTTTAAGTTTCTTTCTGCTAACTACAACATTTCTGTACTTTTTCTAACTTATTTCTGCTAATTTCAACTTGTCATGCTCCTTTCAGTTTATTTCTGCAAGTTTCAGCTTTTTCTGCTATTTCAGCTACTATATAACTGTTTTATGTTAATTTTAGCTTTTTCAGCTACTTCCACTTTGTTTGCACCCATTTCAACTTTTTCAGCCTAATTCAGCAAAAGTATGCTCTCTCCACCTCTTGTGATTTCAGCGCCTTTCTGCTTTTTAGCTACTTTTCAGCTGTTTTTTGCAATTTCCTAGTTTTTGTTCAGATAATTTCCTTCTATGTTGCTCTCATTTCTGCTTCTTTTAGTCTAACTGGGCAAACATGCTCCCTCCACTTCCTTCTGATAATTTAAGCTTCTTTCTGCCTTTTCAGCTAATTTTTGCTCATTTCAGTTTTATAGCTAATTTACTAATTTTCTGCTAATTTATGCCTAATTCAGCAAATATGTGTTCTTTCTGCTTTCTTCTGCTAACTTAGGCTTGTTCTTCCATTTCAGCTACATTTCAGCATGTTACTTTCAGCTGTTTTTCAGCAAGTTATTCAGCAATAAGCATCCACACTGCATTTTTGCATGAAATATAATTTCTCTAGTTACCTTTAAATCAAAAGTAAACATATTTAATGCAGGATAAAGGAAAGTTGGGACTGTTTCACATGAAGTGCAGGAAGTGGGAAACGGAACAAAGAAAGTATTTCTTCCTCCTGCGCTGTTTGAATTTGTGCCGTCACACAAATTAATCTTCACTTTAACGACCAAACATCTAACTTTGCTTAAAGCTTGTTTGTTTGCTTGTTTGTTCCCCACATCACTCATTGTTTAACATTCTTTTTACAAATTCAGATTTATTACAAGCTAGACTCCATCGGGAACGTAAATTAAGAGCTAAATTTTAATTCGCTTCCTCGTTTATGACCTTTAACGTCACTGAAAATGCTCTGCAGAGTGTTTGGATGAATGAAAATAACTGTTGCTGAGTGCTTTGTGATTTAGTTTGCAGCTTTAGGCGTGCTATAAATAAAACAAACCGTTCCATGTCCATTGGTTGTATTTAAATTATATATTCTTATAGACAGGCTCTAATCCAGATCAGCTTTTTGCAGCGGGTCTTGTAAATTAATCATACGTATATTGTGTGCACTGCAGTAATCCTGGAGCAGCCTGCTCAGACACAACCACGCATGTTTCATGTAAACAGGATTCCTGTATGTGTTCGCAAAAACCCACTCAGTTTGTGCACGTGAACCCGCTCACTCTCGCTGGTTCTGCGCTCATCTCCAAACCCAGAGCTGTAATTTGTCTCCATGTCTGTCTCAGTCCGAGTGGTGGGCGGGGCAGGGAGGCTGCTTGATGATCCGAGCGGCGACCAGGCAGGATGATGGACGCTTCTTCATGAATGCAGCATCAGACCACAGCAGAGCACCCAAACCTGGCAACCTCACTTTGTGTCCGAGCTGCTTTTAAACTTCTGGCTCACGGCTTCCAGCTCCTGAGCAGTGCAGTTCGAGAAGGTGGCCTGTGATCGGTTGGTCGCCGGTTCAACTCCCGACCAACATCAAAATGTGGGTGGGGAAAGCTGCCTCCACCCTTATTTGCCCCACTCTGGGCGATTGAGCAAGGCCCTTAACCACCAACATCTGCTCCCCTGGGTGCCTCGATGGCAGCCCTCTGCTCCACACAGAGGGCTGTGGTAGCTCGGTGTCTGTGGTCGTGTCAGGAAGGACATCGGGCGTGAAAAGAATGACAAAGTCTTCGTGTGAGTTAGTTCTCTGTGAAGAAGGGAGCAGCCGAAAGAAGAAGAGAAAATGATCTAAAATAAATCCGTTTTTCTCATTTTCCTCCGTTGTCGTCACCTGGTGAGGAACCTGGTGTAGTTTATTTAAACCAACTTCATCTTTTGTGCATGTAGTTTATTCCAGCCACTCTTTTAATTTCACTTGGTTAAAACTTTTTCATTACAACATGACACTCCTGAAACTTATCATCCTGCTCTGTTAGCAAAATATGTCTTAAACTTCTGTTGAATTCTTTTCTTTATGATTGAAACTACGTAACTAGATGTGACTTTCCTGGAGGATTTCATGCAGAAACCAGAGAGTCTGCAAAATGTGCGAACCTCTTGGAACTGTCAGCCATTTTTACTTGATTCAAACTAAAACTGGTTAAACTTTGATCCCATTTCTTCCTGATTTCTTCTCATTTCTGCCTGGAATTGATCATAATACCAATTATTTCTTCATTTATTTGGATCAGCTCAGACCTTTATGTATTCTAAAGTCATGCGTTAATATAAATCCGAGCTGAGACACAGTTGGACTCTTTTCTTGTTCCACTCGTTCGTTCGAGTCTGCTCTTTGCTGCTGTTCAAACAGCCTCCGTGCACGTTGAGCTCCTGCTCCTCGTGAAGTGGTCTGAGGGGAACTGGAATGTGAAAATGCACAAAAGAAGGCATGTGGTCAGACTAAAAGAATAGTTTTTGTGTTGCAGGGTTTAACGAGTGCGTTGGCTCTGCACCAGGTCCTGGAGAGCAGTCAGACAGATGTGTGCACGTCTGGAAACGTGCACGCTGTCCTCAATAATGCTCATGTAAAAAAAAAAAGGACTAGTTAGCCGTTAGTAAATTATAATTTGATCATTTTACAGCAACTGTACGTCTTTGCTTTGTATTTTTTCCCACTTGGAACATTTTTCCTCCCCTCCTGTTCCTCAGATGCTGTAAAAAGGAGTTATTTTTAGCGCTCCTCCTCCTCCTCCTCCTCCTCCTCCTCCTTCACACCCTCTGTTTCTGTGTTTTGCCCCAGCAAAGATGGCTCCTTTAGCTGCAGACCTCAGCATGAAAGCACACTCCGGGGTCGAGTCTGTTACGTAATGATCTTGCTTATATAATTTGATGCTGGATCGGTGCAGCGATGGACGCAGCGAGCAGTCCAGGGGTTTTAAATCCAGATGTTTGTTCAGTTGTTGCTCTTTGGCCTCGTTGAAGTGTTCGGTCAGTGCAGGTGAATAGAACCTGATTAATAGATCAATAATTTGATCTAGAGTTGATAATTGGAGTGAAAGTTAACAATTTTTACCTGGGTTAACCTCGTCAGCTGTACAATATTTACCTGTAAAAATATATATATATATAGAAACTACGATTTAATTGTTCCAGAAGTTAACATGTGTGGAGTTTTTCTTTGTTTACTGGTTTCTAATCAGATATTACATGAAAACTCTGAGTAATTCTACTTTTAAATTAAACAAATAATGTCATAATTACAATAATAATTGCAATAATAATTATTATAATAATTGCAATTTTTTTCTGTTAGCAACATTACTGAGCCCCTTAGATGGCATCGTCACAATGTTTTGTTAAAGATGTCTCACACTGAGCCCATAAAACAAAAGTTTGTTTCCTCTTCTGTCTGTTTTTGCCTGTTGCCTGTTTATGTCTGTTTGTGCCTGTTTGTGTCTATTTTTGCCTGTTTGTGTCTGTTTGTGCCTGTTTGTGTCTATTTTTGCCTGTTTGTGTCTGTTTGTTTCTGTTTGTGTCTGTTTGTGTCTGTTTGTGTCTGTTTGTGCCTGTTTGTGCCTGTTTGTTTCTGGTTATTTCTGTTTGTGTCTGTTTGTGCCTGTTTGTGTCTGTTTGTGCCTGTTTGTGCCTGTTTGTGTCTGTTTTTGCCTGTTTGTGTCTGTTTGTGCCTGTTTGTGCCTGTTAGCAATCTACAACTACTAACATTCAGGGTCAAGATGGCTGCCACAGCTAATCAAACATAATAAGGACAAACAGAGCTACCGAGCCCAAACCTGGCATGTTGGTAGCTGAGAGTACTCCCAACCACATCATGTGCAGTCTTTGTATAAAACTTTATCGGAGGTGGCGGGCGATAAGCATTTCATGGAAGTCTACTTTTTACTTACATTTCATGCATGAAACAGAGAAAAAACAACTGAATGAACAACTAGCTGTTTTCTTTATGGCAACATTTGCTCTGTTTGTCTGAACGTGACTGTTTGACTCAACCGAGACTGTTTTACAGGATTCAAACGACTCGTTTTGCGCCTGTTTCACAGCCTTTGTTAAGCCAAGTTTAAAGTTTTTGGTGTCAGTGGTGATCCATTAAATTCAAACTTAGAATTTCTGATTCCAGACAGTAAAGAAAGAACACAGGAAATAAAAGTTAAAAGTATAGCAGAGGAATATATAATGTTTGTTCATCAACAGGATAGTTCCAGTTTTCTTGTCTTCGATCGTACCGGACGTCTGCTGGCTTCATCAAACATTCCCACTTGTTGTTTCTGGGTTCCTTCAGACGGGCTCTGCCGTAAACGTCCTGCTTTGATTTGTATTTGTCAGGAAGTAGAGGGTGGCTCGCCAGCTCACACTTTGTTGTTCAGTTGAGTTTGTTCTTCTTTTCAAATTCTGGCTGGAAGTCGCTAGTTTAGGGTGGCACGGTGGCTCAGTTGGTAGAGTTGTTACCTCTCAGCGAGAAGGTCCTGTGATGGACTGGAGATCTGTCCAGGGTGCCCCCGCCTCTCACACAGTGACTGCTATATTTGGGCAACCACTGACCCCCGTGACCAGTAAAGGAAGAAGCCGGGAAAAAATAATGGATGGATGGATGGATCGAGTCGCTGATTTAAAAGAAGGGGGCTGGTCTGATTAGTTAGGAATAAAGAGATGAATCAAATCTAAACCAAATACAGGTAGTCCTCGACTTACGGCGCCCTCGACTTACGGCAACTCGGACTTACGAACGCCTCCCCAGTGACATCGTCACACCTCCCATTGAATTTCAATAGCTCCCCACAGTGCCGTTTCTTTTGTGGGTGTTAATACAGACCCTGCTTTCCCTTTAAGACCCTGTGGACTCGGCGTCCATCTTGTTCTGTGAACACAACACCATGTGGCTGGAGGAGGCTGGAGGAGTCCATTTTGTTTGTGCTCTGA
>JARVGQ010000210.1:32729286-32743184 GCA_031762355.1 Hypsolebias martinsi
GTGTATATCTACCATGTTAAAGATATATAGATATGATCTAATTTGTCTTGGTTGTAACTAACTTAAAGTTTCCCTTCAAATGCTACAAAACATTGAACATCCGTATTGTTGCATGTGAAAATTCTACTTCCTGTTTTACTTCTTCTAGTGCCACTTGTGCTGTTCTGATGTTTTATTTCTCAGTACTGACAGCTGGGATTTAGGAGGAAGGTGAGCGTCCTCGCATCGATCGCTTCACAAGGAGAATAATCCACTTGTAATGTGAACTTTTACAGTAAGAGTAAAAAAAAAAAAATACGATCTGTATCTGCATAAAGAGTATTTTATGATCAACGTGCAGTGCAAGTGTTGTGAAGTTGTGTTTCAGTTCCTCTGCTGGAACTGACGCTGCTGTTAAAATAAAAAAACTGACGTCTGCAAAAAGGTCTGTGTGCAATCCTCTCACGTCTGTCAAACGTAGGTGCCTCTCGTCGAGAACACCAACCGCTTCAAAAGTTTGACCAGTTGAAACGAAGAAGCATCAGGTTGATAAAGCTGCTGCTGGTTAGAGACCTCCCTCGTTCTCGTGCACGGCGTCTGTCCAGCGTGCAGAAAGCATCTTCAAAATGTGCTTTAACAGATTCTAAAATACGCCTTCATTTCAAACTGAGTCCGCTCTGTAGGCTCAAAAGTCTCCAGCTGCCGCCGCCGTGCTTTTGCACATTTTGTTTGTCTCTTCAAAGAGATTTGAATGGAAGTTTAAGAAAATGTTACATTTTACTGTTTTGTCCATGAGAAACGCACTTCCCCAAACTCTGACAGAGTTGTACATAAACGTTCTTATCTAATCCAGTTTTTCTCCGTGTGGCTTCAGGTTAGAATCACAACAGATTTTAGCACATCCTGCTGCACCAGAGCTATTCAACTGGTGGCCCGGGGGCCAAATCAGGCCCACAGGTGAGCCCAGTTGGGCCCACCAGTGGGTTCATTTTTAATAAAACTACATTTTAAACTGCAGCACAGTGGCGCAGTTGATAGAGCTGCTGGTTCAAATCCTGGCCAGGTGGTCTTTCTGGGTGGAGTTTGCATGTTCTCTCCGTGCTGCGTGGATTTTCTCCGGGTACTCCAGTTTCTTCCCACAGATCAAAAACGTGCATGTTAGACTGATGGTGACTCTAAATTGTCCCTAGATGAGAGAGTGAATGGTTGTCTCGTTTGTCTCTGTGTCCCTGTGATGGACTGGAGACATGTCCAGGGTGTCCCCCGCCTCTCAGTGATAGCTGGACATGGGCACTGGTGACCCCCGTGACCCGAAAAGGAAGAAGCGAGTAAAGACAATGGATGGATGGATTTATTTATTTATTTTTTTTAATTTATAATTTTATAAATTTTTTAAGCCGTAAAACAGGGGTGTCCAAAGTGCGGCCCGGGGGCCATTTGTGGCCCTTGTAGTGATTTTGTGTGGCCCACAGCTGCAGTTTAAGGCTGGTATAATTTTGGCCCATAGGCTTAAGAGACTGACCTTTTGCAAATTTAAGGATGATAATTTTTTTTATATAATTGTTAGGTTTAACAGCAAAATGGGTTTAAAAAAATCTCATAATGAACAATATTAATTTAATACAATCGTTTGGCAATAAAGCAATAAAATCAAATAAATTGAATTTAAAAATAAAGTAATAAAATGTTAGTGTTTATCAAGCTTTTAATGTTTTGGATCTACAATAATTTAGAACACCTTCTCCACCAAAATTAGTTAATTTTGTCCTTTCTCCAGTTCTGTTTATGCTGAGTTAAAAAACACACACACACACACAAAATGATGTATGTTTTTTAATATGTATTTGTTTAATTCACTGTTTTTTGCTCATAACTCCTTTCATCTTTAAGGTTTTGGTTCACAAATATAAATGTTGGGTCACCGCCGCTGTAAAACAAACGTACTTCATGACGAAACAGTCGGCCCTCGCTGTGTTGCCGTTCACTTCTTGTGACTTCACTGTGTTGCAGGTTTTTTATAGTGTGCACTTTTCATGCTGTGCAGTAGCACATTCATCTCATCGTCATCATCTTCATCACCAAAGTGCTGAAGAGTTGAAGTGTTTAAAAGAGAGTGGGACAGGTTTGTAGGGGTGTGGGCAGGATTTATAAAGCCTTAAACCTATATAAATAATGCAGTAAATATAATACATGCTACTTGGTGGATGTTCACCTGCCACTGGGTCTCTGGAACGTAACCCCGTGACGGGTGAGGGATCACTGTACGGCCCTTGAGCTCTTGGCTTCCAGTAGCTGTGGCCCCCTGCTCAGTGTAGATGAAGAACCCTGAAGGAAACGTCAACAGACGCTAAAGATCCTGGTACTACAATGTCTCAGCCTGAGGGAAGACAGCGTTTGCATTTCTAGTTTAATGGAAGGCCTAGCGTTCCTTAAAGGAATGCATATCACCCGCCGCCTTCCATGCCGGAGTTTTAGGCTACAGTCATCTTCTGTTGAGAAAGGATGAAGTTGTTCTGGTCCAACCATGTGAAACAGCATGATGTGGGACCACATTATGAGATGTGTTAGCACTCGGGGTACATGTTGAGGATGACTCTCAGCTACAAACACACCAACTTTTAGACTATTATGTGTAAAATGGCTCATGAGATATTTTGCTAACAGACATTCTTACCCTTTTGCCAGCCATAAAACCTGCTCGGCCTTTCCCAATCCTCAATTAATGCGTCAGCTGACCCTCGTTGTAACCGTCCAGCGTCGTTGCGCTCATAGATACTTTATTTATCACGGGGAGGGAATTTGAGGTGATGATTCATGATGAGCGCTAAACTTCATCTTGAACACTTTGTTTCTCAACAGGAATCAGTTTTGTTTTTTGTTTTTTTTTTTCTTGCTGGTATGTGTTTATGTGCTCACAGGGAGTATGTTTCAAAAGTGCAACGTTGCCCAAATTCACCGTTCCTGCTGCTAAGAATAAAGTCTTCTTCTATTTAAAGCTCTCACGTTGGGCCCCAAGACACACACGTCACCGAGTCTTGCTTACCAACACTCGGGCCACAATGCTTATGTGTGTGTGTGTGTGTGTGTGTGAGTGTGTGTCGCAATGCGAGGGAGTTTGTTTAAAGCCCAAGATGAGGAAATACGAAGCAAAAGTGCAGCTTCAGCAGGGATGTTTACGTGCGGTCCGCAGCACTTCCTCCACGTTCAGGTGTTGGTGCGGTTTGGAAACGTTGAACAGAACATGCTGCAGTTGTGCAGCTTCACTGCAGAACCTCAGAGCTTCTGTACCTGTGTGTGTGTGTGTGTGTGTGTGTGTGTGTGTGTGTGTGTGTGTGTGTGTGTGTGTGTGTGTGTGTGTGTGTGTGTACGTGCGTCAGCTTTTTGATGGGGTTCGTACTGAGCCTCGACACTTGGAGAGGAAAGGTGCTAGCACTGACGGCTGCTCTTCCACTTGGCCTTTTTGGACGCCCACACACGTTATGACACTTCAGCGTCACTTCCACAACACTATTTATAAACCCTTTGTGTCTTTTTAGGAACAGCGTGGGTTTGCTTTTCACCGGTGACTCACCGAGTGGAGGGAGGCGAGAGGGATGGAAAAGGCAAAAAGTGCAGAAGGATTCCAGCATAAAGAAACAAATGAAGCAATCGATAACGTTTATTTTCATACATAAGGCGTGTGGTCGACAACGTAAAGGGTCCTCTGTGTACGATAAAGTATTTAACAGGATCAAAATGTCCTAAAACTAATCCAGTTTATACTGAGGAAGAGGTCATGTGACTTTTAAATGTTGACAGATATGGAACTAAGCATTTCTCTCTGTTGTGTTGCTGCAGGTCTTTTGGCGAGAAAACTGACAAACGTTTGAAACAACAGAGATCTACAAGCAAAAGTCCTGGAAACTGGTATTTATTTTTGCAACACACACCATGAATCATCACAACTAAAAATGAATCTTGAAACGTAAATCATACGGATGACCTAATTCATTCATTCAACCTTTATTTATACAGGCTATAAGTACATGTTTCATGTTAAAATGTTAGCATTATCTTATTTCAAATACAGGTAGTCCTCGGGTTACGACGGTCTCGTCTTATGACGTTTCAAGTTTACGACGTATTTTCCTTATTCACGTTATGCGGTTATGTCGGTTTTACGTCGGTTTTACGTCGGTTTTACGATGGTTTTACGACGTTAAACGTCATAACACGGCACAGCGGCGTAAGAATACAGTTACGCGGTGCAGCAGCGGAGGAATACTTACTGTACGGAGGAGGATGGCGTCGCTAGCATCCCGGTAGGCCATTAGCTTTTCATTAGCTCTTCATTAGCTCTTCATTATTGCTCCCAAAACGCAAGGAGGACTCTTCTGATGGCAGTGCATCGAGGAAAAGGAAGGCCATCACCATGGACTTACGTCGAAAGTCGGTTTACATGCTTGGTGAAACAGGTACGTCACATGTATTTACGTATGTTCCAACTTACGTCAAATTCGGTTTGCGACGCCGTGTAAGAACGGATCTCCGTCGTGAGTCGAGGACTACCTGTAGTTCAAATTGTTTGGTGCCATGCGAACAGGCTCGGTATTAGTCTGGTTCTGGTTTCTCTTTTATGCCTCGTCCACACCAGTGATGATTTTAGCCTTTTTGGGTGGGGTGCTCAATCCCCCTTAAATTTTAACTCAGCCCACCTGAAAAATTAAGAAACCATCGTTATGATTTTATAAAGAAGCTCAATTCTCAAATCTTAGATCCACCAAAATATTTAATAAATTTTAAACAAAAATAGAATAAATGGTGATAGTCTTAAACAGACCAGTAAAGCCTATGACTTGTTTTGCACCAGTCGGATCCTCAGCGCCACCTGTCAATCAATCCAGTACGCTCGTCAGCAACTGACCAATCAGCGACCTCAATTTGTCATGAAGTGAACGCCCCTTACCTGCAGGAGCTCCACCCCCTTTCCCTCCAACTCATTGTTGATGTTTTGCATTATGAACGCTCTGCAGTCAGAGGTTAATAGTTAAATTAAAGGTTAATGCTTAAAACTCTTTGTGTTTTGTTTTGTGTGTAGATATATGTTGTAACTTCTGGCTGCACATGTTCAGTCTTTGTTTGTTATGATCCTTTAGAGTCCTATTTGTGACTGAACTCCTCGTTTATGGCCATACCACCCTGAACACGCCTGGTCTCAAAAGCTAAGCGGGGTCGGGCCTGGTTAGTTCTTGGATGGGAGACCACCTGGACATAGCAGGTGCTGTAAGCTTTTGCAGCTTTTTCATGGTGTGTGATGTTTGAGCCAAGAGACATGGTCAGTGCTGGGGGCTAAGCACCCCTAAAGGTCAGATCCTAGAATTGCCCCTAGTCCACACTATTCCAGATATTTTTCAAAGCTGAAGGTTTGTGTCTCCCATCCACACACAAACAGAATGAAGAAGAAAGATTTGAACAACTCTTGAGCTCAACCTTCTTCAAGAGAAAAAGTTCTGTTGGACTAACTGAACTGTAGTTTGGAGTTGATTTCTGTTTGGACCAAATCTGCATATTTTTGTTTGTTTCAGATACATATTTATTTACTTTAATCCAAATTAATAAATGCATGTCTTTTGTTTCTCCTTTCTTGTTTTCTCCAGATCACTCAAGGATTCTGCTCATTTGAGGAAAAATAGCAATTAGGTTTTTTTCTATATAATGTCAAACGTTAACACGCAACTCTGATGTTATCCACTAAAACTTCCCTTCTTGATCCTATTTCCGGCTCCAAGTCTGACTTGACAGTCTCAGTCAGGAATGGATGGACTGTTCCTGCCTCTGTGAACTTGTTGGCAGACCTCAAAGGTTCAACCGTCATGCTTGGAAGCTTTTGGACCTGGTAACCCTCCTCTACCTGCCCCTATCATCTCCCCCCACTGAGCCCACTTTTATCCCTCTTCTAAACCACAAAAATGGAGGCCCGTGATTCTGCTACCACAGGTCAGAAATGTTCAAACAAAGAAATAGTGAAGGAGAAAGCAACTCTGCAAAGAAAATGGGCATCTGAGCCTACTGCAAACACCAAACAAAGCACTTTTGCTGACCAGGAGGTTAAACATCGGGAGAGTTTGCCTGGTGGTGCTACGGGAGGATCAGCGCCCCAGCAGAAGTACGCAATCGCAGGGAATTCTGCTAAGCTGCTGCGTGGACCTTCTGCAGTTGGAGCCATAGGTGGTCCACCATCCCATGACTCTCAAGGACCCTTTGCACAGGCTTTTCCAAGGGGCTACTCCTTCCAGCTGGGCCAGCCCTACCCTCAACATCCTCAAAGTGAGCGCTTTGTCTCAGGAGCCAAACCACAGCCTGGCCTAGAGGCTCATGCCTGGCCATTTGCTGGCCAATTACCTTCAGATGACCTGTACCCGGTAGGACATCCAGGCCATACTCATCCACATGGGGCAGGGAGGTTTCCCCGACAAAAATCTCCTAGTTTACCATGCTCGTTTGGACAGTATTCCCAACCAGGGTCCGAGCCTGCAGAGGAGGGCTATGGAAAAAAAGAGCAAAAGCCAAAAAAGCCTGGCAAATATATCTGTCCCTACTGTCATCGAGCATGCGCCAAGCCCAGTGTCTTGAAGAAACACATCCGCTCACATACTGGAGAAAGGCCATATCCTTGCATACCCTGTGGCTTCTCTTTCAAAACCAAAAGCAACCTTTACAAGCATCGCAAATCTCACGCTCACGCCATTAAAGCTGGGCTTGTACCTTTTTCATCAGAGCTGTCTGTTGCCCGATGTGGGGATGTGGATCACGCATCCTCAGTTGGAGAAGCAGAGGTGCCCTCAGATGGGGAACAAAGTACAGACACAGATGAAGAAGGTGTTGATGCCTCCACCATGTTGACGGATAAGAACAGCCCTATCCCGCAGATTTCATTTGACTCTGACAAGAATGCAGGTAATTTATTTTTACAAACCAGACAAGTTTGTATTTTTGATGTAAAAACTTTGGGAGAATAGCTTTTTTTTTTGTTTTTGTTTTTTTGCTTTGTACTCAAAACTAGGAAAACAGAACTGTATCAGTCTTCAGCATTGTGCATTTGTCTTAATCTCTTTCATGATGATGTGTTTTATTTTTATTTATTTTTTTGCTACAGGTGGTGCTGAGCCAGCATACGCAGATTCAGCTGAAGAACTCTCCATCGGATCTATGAAAGTGCCTATCCTCATTTTTCCTAAGACTGGGGGCATCCCTCCCACTGGGATGGAGTGCCCTCCGTTTCATGACATAAAAGGGTCACATCACATGTTGGGGTCAAAGGCAGGTGGAAGAGCACGCTCACTGGATGACTCCCCCACTGTTAAACAACGTTTGGCCCTGAAACTGAATGACAAAGGGCAGGACTCTGATCCAGGCATGTCCCAGTCCCTTAACCTCCTCAGTCCTCATAGCAAAGGCAGCACGGACTCTGGCTACTTTTCTCCCTTTGACAGTGCCGAGCTCCAGATGAGCACTCCAAATACTAACGTCAAGACATATGAAGAGATTATGTTTGGGCGGACCTGGTACAACCGACCCAATTCCAGGTCAAGACAGCCTGTCACAGTGGGCATGGCAGGGGCAGACCCCAGCAGCCTTGTAAGCTTAAAGCAGTCAGGGGCTGTCCCAGATATGGGTAAAACAGTTGAAGATCATGTCTCTCTTAGAGGAAATCAAGCAATCTGTGGAGATGCCAAGCAGTATCCAACTGGCCCCTGTCAAAGCAATACAGGACTTCTGGAGCCTCCATCAGATTCTGCGACTCTCATTAGGAGCAACTCCATGCCAAGTCCATCTCCTCCTAACCTTAGTGCTCCTCAAGGGATTCGAGGAAGTGTCTCCTTCGATAATATGGCAGCACCTGATGATGTGTTTTACCCACCAGGTCACCCCAGACTCAAAAGACAGACTGCATTTGAACAACCAGGTAATGAAGCCCACATAGGAGAGACTGAGGCTTATGGACACATGGTCAAGAACTTTACCTCATCTCTGGGTATGAAGATAAGTGAGCGCAGCCCAGGAGTCCCAGAGCAAATTGCCTATAGCCCATATGGTACTAAAGTCAGCATGTCAGAAATAGCCACAAGAAAAAGGCGAAAAGAAAAGAGTGTAGGAGATGATGAAGACAGCCCTGGACATTGTGACAGTAGCTGTAGTGGTTCGGTTGAGATGATGGGGGACTATGAGTTTAAACAGGGAAGTTTTGATGGATCCAGAGGAACCCCTACAGGTAGAGGCTCTTTTCATAGTGCTCACAGCCAGTCTGACAGTTTTGATACCTGTGCCAGTATGTGCTCTGAGGACATGGCATTGTTCACTGACTCAGAGGGCAGGAAAGCAGCCAAGAATGCCATATCAGTTATCCTGCATACAGACTCTCTCAGGCGTCCAAATTCTTTTGAGAAATCAGAATCTTTTGAGCATCCAGGAAGCCAGCCCTCAAATAAAGCTCCAACTAGTCAGTACTCAGAACAGTCTGATACGGATATCTTTGAAGATGCTCTGAGTCCTGAATCCGCACTTCTTAAGACTGAAAGCATGGAGCAGCAGGTACAAAGTGACAGTGATCTGGCATCCCTTTCGTCTTCTTCAGCTGCTCCCTCACCTGGCCAACCGTACCCCAATGCACACAGACTGGTCCGGCAATCCAACATACAAGTTCCTGAGATTAGAGTGACAGAGGAGCCAGACAAGCCAGAGAAGGATGCAGAAGCTTCAGTGACCAAAGAAGCAGAGAGGCAGCAGCAGCATGTCGAGGAGTTCCAGCTTCCTCAGAGAAGTGACACTTTGTCTCAGATGCCAACAGAAAAGCTTCCACCTAAGAAGAAGCGGCTGCGCCTTGCAGATATGGAGCACTCATCTGGGGAGTCGAGCTTTGAGTCCACCTGCACCGGCCTTTCCCGCAGTCCCAGTCAAGAGAGTAATCTATCCCACTCGTCCTCTCTTTCCATGTCCTTTGACCGAGAGGAGGGTCCCAAGTCTGTCTCACCAACCAAACAGGTACCCAGATATATGTCTATATGCATGACAACTACAATAATAAACCTAAACCTTTTGCCTTGTTACTCTGTATTACAACTGTATTGTGGTAATTATCTTTTTTATAGTGAGGAGCAAGAAAGCGCCTTTGTAGATTAGATTTGTTGTATTACATCCAGCAGATGATCTAAATGGGATTTTGGAAGTGTGAGGTCCCCCACTGCCTTAAAAATGTTTAATAATATCCTAATGCATGCTCTATAATCCAGGTACAAGAACAATATTCATGGATTCTTCTTTGTTGAAACATTACGCTTCAACAAAGAAGAACCCATCCAGAGAACCTGACTCAACCTTGTTAGTGTTAGTAATATTGTTCTTGGTATTAAAGTCTGTTTAATTATAGCTCTATGTGTCAAAATAAGACCCAAGTACAAGTCAGCACCCAAGATTTTTCAAGTAGAGGTCTCTGGAGAAGACAAATGGGACAGTTTTTCCCAAAATGTGAGGGATTGCATGGAATCGGTGGGTTGGATTCACAAAAAAAATGACTGGCTTTGTCAAAGTCAGGTAGTGTGTTCCAGTAAAAGTAGAAGTATCTTACATTCGCAAAGGCTTAACAAGGTTTTTAGCAATTCTGAGGGTCTCCTTTTGTGGTCAGTGCACGTCTTTGGTTTCTGCCGAGATTTCTTGGGTTTTCTTGCAAGACATTTACAACAATGATCTGTTCAACATATACATCATCTTCCATTGGTTTTGTTCTTGTGGCTCATTTGTCTACCTTTTGTCATCTCTATAACATTGCATGTTGCAAAGCAGAACTTGTAAAAACCGGAAAGTTAAGTATACGTTCCTCTCTTTTGGGTTTTGTCTCTTTTTCAGGAGGACTCATTGACTTCTGGAGGTGGAGCGAAGCAGTCAGAGTTCCTGACTGTTCCCGGCAGTGGCTACTCCAGCCACCACCAGCAGAGGGAGATGAGGAGGTCTTCGTCAGAGCAGGCGCCTTGCACGCTGCCCACAGAGTTGCCTGAAATGCGCAGCAAATCTTTTGATTACGGAAGCTTGCCCTCTTCCAGACAGGGGGAGCTCTACAGCAGTGCATCTGCAATGAAGGAACGTCGGCGTGGATATCTTGTTCGACAGGTACTGTGAAAAGAATCATGTTTCGTTCAACCTTCATTTATACAGGTTAGTCTCATTGAGTCACGATGACGATGATACCAAGAGAAAACTTTGATTTTTATATGATTTATTGATTTTTGGGGGTTTGTTTTGCTCACCATGTAATTACAGTAAAGTAAGTAATTCCACACTAAAGCAAGTGGTTGTCTTTAAAAGACAAAGCCGAGCATCTTGAAACCCCTTGTAGATAATCCAGGTGATTGTTCCTGTACGCAGTGACCTCACTGTGAAACCGTTATAAAGGGTTTAGTTTGAAAACATCAAATGACGAAGCAGCTTTTTTAAAGTTTGCCATTTCTGACTAATCAGACAAAACCTTTTGGAAGTTGTCTTAAAGCCACGTGAGCTAAAACAAAGTGTTTCTGACCAAAGGTCACAAAAAGAAGTCCTACTGCAACAATCACTGTGGGAGAAAAAAAAATTAAAACATCCGAATCTGTTTTTATGGATCCCCAAAATAAAAACAGTATTGAATTAAAGTGAAACATGTAGTTGTCAAAAGAAAGGTTTTCAATTTGTCATTTTTTTAATTACCTTTAGATTATGAGCAGTACAGTAGAGGAAAAAGGGGATCATTATCTTTTGTTGTTGTATCTCATTTATTTTTTGACTCACACGTTCTTATTCCATTATTTTCGACACATTTGACAGGCTTCGCTGAGTGTTTATCCAGAGGCAGTCCTCCAGGAACCAGGCGGTGCAGAAATGTCAATCAAACAGGAAAGTTTTGATCATGGGACGTGGCCTAGCTCATCTGGATCCCCACACAGTAGCATTGACCAGCCCAACAGAACCAAGAGAGCTGGAGGTGAGACTCAGAATGATGTACCTCTAAGGTGCATCAACCATGTGTTGGCCGTGCTGAAGTTTTAGTGCAACCCTTCTTTGGGGCCTTTTTCTGTCAAGTGTACAAGACAAGGTTGACAGTTTCTTGACTCACTGAGGTTTACTTTTTAATATGCATTGTTTTCTGCACAGCTGTAGGATCTCACCACCAGCACAGCCTCCAGCAGAGCATCAGTGAGGACAGTCTGCAAGATGAACCTTTCTATGGAAGGTGAGAAACATGGTTTGATCTACAAGATGGAGACATAAAGAAAGCCGTATTTCTTACAGCTTTCGTAAATACTATTACAGTATTATTTCTACATTTATTCCTAATACTATAATGTATACTATGATTTAGGTCCCAGCAGCATCGACTCCAAGCTCAGAGCTCCTCATCTGAGGGAGAACATCCAGGCCATGATGGCATAAACAAGGATCCACTCCAGCAGTACCAGAGTGGCACCCCATTCTTTTCCAGCTCCCAGCCGGGTCTCTTCTGGAACCAGGAGTCCGAACAAGCAACTCGACAGCAGCAGACCCTCCAGACTCAACAGCAACTCCTGAAGCTGCACAGCAGATCACAAGGCAGCCTGCACAAACAGTCACAGCAGCAGCTCCACCACGACACACTGCCGTACGACGGAAAAGCCGAAAGCTCACAGATTTACACGCCATCTTTCTCGTCTCGCACCTCGCCTTTGTCGCAGCAACAGCAAAATGCAGGTGCGCTGTCCTCTAAGCCCTCCAGCTCAACCACCCCCTCCTTGTTTCTGCAACAGATTCAGCCGGTGTTTGCCACCCACAGTCTGGGCTCCCAGGCCTCTCTGCCTAGTTTACTGGTTCCTGTGAGGATCCAAACCAACACGCCATCATTTGGTAGTGCAATGTATACGAGTGTAAGCCAGCTGATAGGTTCCTATGGTGCAGGAGTACAAGCCTTACGCCCGGACGGTGCTGGTACCAGCAACATGTCTCCTCCACTTGGTGCTGCGAGCGTTGGCAAGTCGTCTGGAAGAGTAGTGGGAGGCATAAGTGGAGCAGGATTCAACTTGTCCCTCCTCCTTGGTCAGGTCGATGCCACAGCACTGCGCTACCCTCTGCCACCTGAGCAACACCTGAACACGGGCATCCCACTGTCGCTTACGTCAGGTACCATATCCATCACCGACGCCTCAGCATCTGGTGTTGTAGCCAGCAAACGTATGCTCTCCCCTGCCAGCTCACTCGAGCGCTTCATAGAGACCAAGCAGCAGAAAAGAGTGAAGGAAGAGAGGATGTACGGGCAGATCGTCAAGGAGATGAGCGCCGTTGAGCTGAGCGGAGCCAAACGCTGTTCCACATCTGAGAAGCAGCAAGGGCGAGGTAAGAGTAGGAAGAGTGGCGATTCAGTTGAAGAGTCTGAAAGGATGTCGTCCTCTCCTCCACTAAATGATACCCCCGCCAAAATTGCCATTCCTGTCCGTTCCCCAGCCCCTCACCTTTCTGATGTGCCCCGGGCTGAAAGCTTCACCCCACCCCTCCAGATCATCACAGATCATTCACTAGTTCCAGATGGACGAGAGTCCCCCGAGGAGCTCGATGTGGACAAATCGCCCCAAGAGTCCAGCTCCAGCCCGGAGCCCATGCTCTCCTGCAACGACGCAGAAGACGCCGACACGCAGCCCGCGTTAGTTAAACCTGCTAACATTCAAAGTGCAGGAAAACCAGGCGCTCGGACTCTGCTTCCTTCAAACGTGGCTGACGCGCCGCCGTTTTTCCAGTTCCCGAGCCTGCGCACCACGAGCCACGTCAGCTGGTGTTTCCGAAACTATACCAAACCCAACAGCACCCCGTCTGCAACTCGTGGCTCCGTCTACAGCTCGTGGTGCGTCAGCTCGTACAATCCCAATCCTCTGAACCTCACCACAAAAGCTGCACTGGCTCTGTTCAGGTCCAAACAGAGGAGAGACACTGATCTGACATACACGCTGGCGGCCATATCCTCACCCAGCTCTGGGAAGCTGGTTTCATCCGTGGCCTGGAAGCTGCGGTTTGATCAGGTATCTTTAAGTGTTTTTACACAGCCGTCAATCCAAAACACACCAAAGAGCTAAACCGTCTTCAACACGACTCGTTTCTGTTGTCGCTGCAGTTAAAGCCTGAGCTGATGCCAGTCGACGTAAGTCATTTTGGAAGGAAGATGAAGGGAGTGACATCATGGGACCGCTCCAAGGACGAGCAGGTAGAGAAGGAGGTGTCGGTCAAGCAGCCGTCCGCTGAACCGACTCGCATCAAGATCTTCGAAGGCGGGTGAGTCCAGCAGAGTCACATGCTGCACCACAGGCGAAGGTTTTCTCGCACTAGCATCACGTTTTACTGCAGCTCTGAGAAATCAAAGCAACAGGTTTTGAGTTCAGTTCAGTTTCTGCTTTGAAGGAACGATCATTCCCTGGCTTGTTTTATCTCAGACCCGTGGAGTAATAACACAACTCTGCAAACGAGCAAAGACAAGGACGCAATAAGAAGTGAAACACAACGTGCACACATATTTACTAACCAACTCATTTAGATCAGTGCAAAACGTTCAGATTTTCCAGTTTCTTTTACTTTCAGTCCTGCAGCTTCCCTCACTGAGCTTCTTCATGGGTTTGACCTTTTTTATCCAGCGCTGTTCCATACATGCTAGGTTCCCTGTTTGTTTTATTTATTTATTTATTTATTGTCATATAGCCCAGTTACAGGACAAATTGTACTCCCACCAAAATCATATTTGGCAGCTTTGGCTATGTACTTTTTGGGCATGTAGAGGAGCCATCTGCCACATGCTTTCTGCACAAAGATGAGCGGATTTTAATATATATATATATACAGGTGACCCCCGGTATCCGGCGTTCCCGGTAACCGGCGTTTCACGTATCCGGCCCCCCCCG
>JARVGQ010000210.1:32743284-32759152 GCA_031762355.1 Hypsolebias martinsi
AATCATTTTAATGTGATAGAAAATGTGAACCCTGTGGACAAAATGGCATTAGCAGGACACAAAGTGCTCGTCACTGGGTCTGAAGTTGAGCACAATTTGGTGGAGGTATGGTTTGACCCATTAAACCTTTAAATGAACCCTTGTTTGTTTGTTTTGTTTTTATTTAATATCTAAATGGTCTCTGACAGAAACCTCCTTTTTTGAGGTGATGATGTTCAAAATAGAAAGCAAGAGAGAAGTGGCCAAACAAGCAGCTTTAGAAGCAGATGTTTGACTCAGCCAGCTAATACCAACAAGCTAACGTAACATACAAAAGATCTGAAGTGATGAAACAGCAGCTGGTGAGTGAAAGAGTGCCTTGGGTCAGTTCTGTGTTGACCGTGAGCTTTAGAGGAAAAGAAATCTGCAGCTGCAGCAGATGACTTTTGTCGTCTTGATTGGTCCCAACAGCTGAGTTTCCTGTAGAAATGAGCACCAGTGACCATGATGTGAACTGTGAGGTCATGTGATTAGATTGAAAACACTCAAAGGTGTAAACTTCTCCTTTTCCATCCCTGAGCTTGATTTTTGTCTGAGATTGAGGCCAACAGCCCGAGTCTGCTGAACTCCTCAGACTGAGGACCCGAGCTGTGCTGCTGCATGATTTTATAGACGGGTCTGAGGTGGGATCCCTTTTCATGTTGTTGTGTGGACGTTCATGAAGCGTTCACAGGTTGGGATCTTATCGCCACTTCTGAATTATTCTCATCCCGCAGTTTTCAGTTGTTTCAACAAACCATAAATCAAAACGTTCGGCTCTTTCAGGACAACCCTGCTATGACTTTTGGTATCAGTGCAACTTTAGCTTTTTGAAATATTTAGCCTTTTCTGCCATGTTTTCCTCATAGAAAATGAGTTTAGCTCATTTTACATCCTTCAGATCTTTGGATCTGTTTACAGCCTTTTACTGCTCCTTTCACTTTTTGTTCTGCTTCAGCTTCTTTTAGCTGGATTTTTTTTAGCTGTTTTGAGCTCATTTCACATTCTTTCTGCTAATTTCAGCTTATGTTCCTTTCAGATTTTTTCTGCAAGTTTCAGCTTTTTCTACTATTTCAGCTATTATTTAGCCGTTCTTATGCTAATTTGAGCTTTTCAGCCAATTCCACACTCTTTGAACTCATTTAAACTTTTTTTAGCCTAATTCTGCAAAAATGTGTTATCTCAAATTTCTTCTTATAATTTCAGCTTCTTTCTGATTTTTTTGGCTACTTTTCAGCTGGTTGATGCTAATTTCAGCTTTTTTCAGATCATTTTCTCTTTTTAGTAGGAATTTTAGAGTTTAGAGCAGAGAACTCTACCGTGAGGAGCATTTCTGCAAAGCTTTAAAGTTTTATCGTTGCTGCTGATCCTGTAAGTTTAGTGTGTGGAGCAGATGCAGACGAACAGGATAAGATATCGTCAAACACAAAGTTATTAAATGTGTTTTAAATTGCAGCAAACGATTAAAAGCGTGTAAAACTGCAGGTAACAAAACCCTCCGCAATCAAATTAAAACAACGAGTGAAATCATCTGTAAAAAAAGAAATTTGACTAATAAGGTTTGAAATAAATATCGAGCTAATTTATTCCCAGCCCATGAAAGTTTCCGATGTTCTGAAGCTGCGTGATGATCTTTCAGGGTTTCTGTGACTCAAACAGAATAAAATCATCGTAACTCAGGTTTCCACCGGCCACAGCTGTGTAAACGTCTCGCTCAGACGAGCGGCGGAGGTATTTCCCAGCCCTCGCCGCAGCTGAAAGACAAATTTCCCCTCGCCTGTGCCGCGGGGCGTTTGATGTGCCTGGTATTTGACCGCCTTCATCACTCGAGGCCCTGAACTCACCGTTACCTCCAGCTGCTGCAGACAGGGCTGGAAACAACATAAGACTCAGCCGTTTCTCCAAAAATCCTCTTCTTTGACACTTAAATTAAAAAAAAAATGTTGAATTAGATTCTGCAGCAGAGCAGAGACAAAAATGTAGCAGATCTTTTCTGGAGGTCGGTGGTAAATTCCCTCCCTGACAGACGCACACGTGATCCTGCAGGCGAACGTCCAACACTGCAAACAAAAGTCGTGTCTGACGGTCAAAGTCTTGCAGAAGACGCAGAGCCGGCTGCAGGACGGTGATCGTCGTATTTTAAACTACGTAAAGCAGGACAGGGGTCACCAACCTTTTTGAGACGGAGCTGCTTCAGTGGGACCGAGAGACACGAAGGCAACTTGTTCAAATGTACACAGCTCACCTTTATCTTTAACACATTTATGTGAATATATGACTTCCTGATCACATCTGATCTGATCTGTATTATGAAAGACGCCCCACAGTGATTATCAGTCAGGGTTTAGCTTGGTAAATATGATCAATTTTTATTGATAATTAGTGATTAGAACTCTCAATCGAGAACTTGAGTCCTCAGTTTGAATATTTTTTGGTTCTTCTGTAAATTGTTCATATCTGTGACTGAGACTCTGGATGGTTGTTTGTCTCTTTGTCTGTCTCTGGGACAGACTGGAGACATGTCCTGGGTGTCCCCTGCCTTCAACCAATAGCAGCTGATTGGCTCCAGTCCCAAACAAAGGGGACATAACGGATGATTTACTACAGCAGAAAACTCATATTTAAACATAAAACACTATTTCTTTTATGTTAATCTCTATCAGTAACATTAGATATTCAGTGTATTTTATAAATATTTTATTAACTCTTTTGTACGAATGAGCACATTTGTAACATTCATTCAAAATGTGCGTTTTATTAACAACTTCTGTAACATTTTAAGAACCTCTTAATAAAATCTTCCAGTCAGGCCTTGTTTGCACTATCTTGCTTTGTTTATAGCACTTCAGAAAAACTTTAACTTGTAGATACAAATGATCAGTAACGTAAAAAACAAAGTGACATTTTTAAATGAATCATGTGACGTTAGTGATGGTCCTCCCATCTGCAGCATTTTTAATAATAATGATAATACTTTATTTATAAAGCCCTTTAACCACAGAAAAATGCTCAGTCGCTTTCCGTAGAGCTCATCAGATCTTCTGGACGACTGGGAATTAGCACCAACAACCCTGAACGTGGCTGACGGGACACGTTTACAGCTGACACTGTTGTCTTTAATGAAATAATCACATTTTGATCTTATTCGACTGAAGCGCTGACGCAGAAATGAACGAGCGCCCGTCACACTGCGGCTTCTTCTCTTTCGCAGGTATAAATCCAACGAGGACTACGTTTACGTCCGAGGTCGCGGCCGAGGTAAATACATCTGCGAGGAGTGCGGGATCCGCTGCAAGAAGCCCAGCATGCTCAAGAAGCACATCCGAACGCACACCGACGTGCGGCCGTACGTCTGCAAGTTCTGCAACTTTGCATTCAAAACGAAAGGTACGGCTTCACGTTGTCCGCCTGCAGAGTTTTTACTGTAGCATGAATCAAACCAGCTGAGGTCAGACAGGAACGCTCATCGTATCAGGCGTTATGGAAGCTGATGCGCCATCTTTAATCAAAATGTACAAAACTGTCTGCGACGTGTTTGGATCTGCGTTGACATTCAGCGAAGCAGAGCAGAGTTCTGACCAGACCCGCTCATGTTCTCATTCAGTTGACGTATCGTGTGTAAATTGCACTTGTGGTCTCGCTCGTGAATTCTCCACTGCCGCTGTTTTCATTTCACCCTCGTTCATCCTCCGGTGTCGGAGCAAAACGAGCTCTGGTTTCCAGTAAGGCCCGTCGGTGGTCGTTAAGCTCTTCTCGTCTGTGTTCTGCAGGAAACCTGACGAAGCACATGAAGTCCAAGGCGCATATGAAAAAGTGTCTGGAGCTGGGAGTCTCCGTGTCCTCGGTTGAGGAAACAGAAGCAGACGACGGAGGTAGGGAAAACGCACAACCAGGAGCTGTGGTTCAGTCCTGCAGAGATTATCCTCTTCAGCCATCATGTCAGAGGAAGATGTAAATTATCTTCATAAATTATTAACAAACATATTTTCTTCAGCTGTCTCTGGCGGCTGCGTCAGTTTCAGTGTGGTGGTGTTCAGGGTCTACTTGATAATGAAGCTGGAAATTAGTGAGATTATTTTTAGTCCCTTTGCAGCTTCGTCAAATAATATATGGAGCCCAGTAAGTGCCAAGTATAGAAATTAAATAAAAAAATAAAATAAAAAAAACAGAAGTTGTGAAATCCACTTTTTCACTTAAATAAAATCAGATCTTTCTGATCGGAGCAGCCGTCTTGTGTCGAGCTGTTGGGACAGAGCGGGAAGAGGTAGATCTAAACTGGATCCAAGGGCGAGCAGTGATGGTTTACAAACCAACCAACCAAATCATTTTATTGCAACTACCATACAAAAACAGGCATAGTGTCGATTTGCAGCACCACAATTATTTTATCTCTTAAATTCAACACAAACATTTGAAGAATGTGGACTTTGTTGACTGTTTTTGGTTCAAATTATCCGTGTGTTGTTCTATAAGACTTGTCTGAACTCAAATTATTATTTAATTACTTCATCTATAATGGAGAGAAATACTCTTATTTAGTAAATCCATATTAAAGAAAATGATTTTCTACACTTTTCTCTACGCCAGGCACTCTCCAGGCTCTGTACTTTTCTTAAACACGTGATCTGAGTAGTTTACGCATTAATACAATCATAATGCTGACCCTGAAGTGGTTTTAATGGAGGGGGTTATGATTAATCAATACTTGCTTTAGACCAGGGGTTCCCAAACTTTTCCATGCCATGGCCCCACTCCCAAACCCACAAACAATGCTACAAAATAAACATCAACTTTTAGAATGTTTTAACATTTATTCACTATATTCAATTAATTATTACAGCTGCTGAGCATAAAAGTGTTATTAAGCAACATGTTTTAAACACTGTATTAAATTCCCGCTGAAAACAAAAACTTTTCAACAAACTGTTGACCAGAAGGACAAAACAAAAGAAATCCAACATCTCTCCAGCGTGTTTATCTGGAAATGGCCGATACAGATTGACTTGGTGGGGAATTTTATTATTATTATTAAGGTACTACTTTTTATTTTTTGCTTTTTTTTTTTTAATCTTCTTTTAAAGAGGAGCGGCTCGTGTTTTCGGCTTTGTGCGGGATCTTCTGTTTTCCGACACCACAGCACACGTTTATGATAAAATCTTTTATTTATTTATTTTTTTAGAAGCAGCAACTAAATGAGTTAAGAGGCTGCCAACCAGTGTCTCTTACTGTGAACAGGTGTTGAACAAAACACTGAACAGGTGTTGAACAAAACACTGTGAACAGGTGTTGAACAAAACACTGTGAACAGGTGTTGAACAAAACACTGAACAGGTGTTGAACAAAACACTGAACAGGTGTTGAACAAAACACTGAACAGGTGTTGAACAAAACACTGTGAACAGGTGTTGAACAAAACACCGTGAACAGGTGTTGAACAAAACACTGAACAGGTGTTGAACAAAACACTGTGAACGTGAACGTTACTGCTGCACTGAATCAGTAAGTTATTTATTTATTTATTTATTTATTTATTTATTTATTTATTTATTTATTTGGTCAGTGAGTCAATGAGATGTAAACCTTGGCGGTTTGCACGAGAACTGATTTATTTAAGACACTAACTGGAAAAGTGATCATGCGTTAGTGGATCTGTTTTTCTAAATACCATTGATTAACTCCAAGCTGCTAACTCGAATAAGTTTTACGGCTGTTAAGTTTTAAAACGTATCTGTGTTTTTGCGTATTTTCTGAGACGACGAGTGGTTTTGCTCAGAAAAGACGAAGGAGCGTAGAGTTCAGCCAATCAGCTGGCTGTGTTGCTCACTAGCTGCTGCTCCTTTACGGCGAGAAGCTGCCAACGTTTGGCTGGAGTTCGTCTTGTGGAGGAACTGGAGGTGATGGATTTCAGTGTGTGCGTCTCATAAACTTTTATTGTTTTGTGTTTTATTGGTTTGAGCTGCTGGGAACGGGTTTTCAGTTTAATTTAACGTCCAAACTGTTTCACCGCACGTTTATAAACTTTTTATTTTCCACCTTGGTCTTCGTCCTTTTCTGTTTTTTTTCCTAATCTTCTTTTTATTTGAACATTTTCTTTGCTTCTGTTCTACAGAAGACGAAGGCCACAGACCGTCTGAGAAGATGTCCAGAGTCCCCTCGGCCGAGCACCAGTTCTCTGACGCCGACGAGTCGGAGGGCGGTGAGGATGACGAGATCGATGACGAAGACGACGAGGACGACGACTACGATGGCGACTCCACCCCTAAGACTCGTTCGCGCTCCACCAGCCCGCAGCCGTACAGCCTGCCCTCCCTGTCCATCACAGCCGTGGCCGCCTCCCACTCTGGTCCTCACCTGTCTCACCAAATGGCGTCCGACCTCCTGGGACACGCCAACAAACCGCCCCTGTTTGGTTACTTCACCACCGTGCCCAGCATCCAGATCACCCCACAGGCTCCGCCCACCGACCCCTTGAGGAGGGAGCGCGGTCTTGACTATCAGCTGGGTCCGGAGCGAAGCATGCTGCAGGTCCCATCCTCCTCGTCCATGGATGAAGAACTCCCCATCCCCTCTCCGGATCTGTCCTCCCCCTCCTCCCGCCTTTCCTCACCAGGGTTGGACCACTCCGGCTGCTCCTCCCCCATCTCCCCGTCATCGTCCCCCTCGGCTCGCCGTTACCTGTCACCCCGTGCAGGACACCTGTCACCCCAGCGGGACGCCTCACCTCTGCGTCACATCTCCCCCAAGAGGGACCTGGGATACCGTAGAGACCTCTCCCCAAGGCGGAGACACCTCTCTGTGCTGTCCCCCCTGTCCCAGCCCATGTCTCCAGGAGGCCGAGACTACAAGCGTGACCTTTCACCTCGAGGGCGTCCCAGGGGGATAATGCGGGCCGTGTCTCCTCGCCGAGGGCTCCAGCAGCACCTCCACCAGCAGAGGTGAGGCTGCGCCCGTCACCGAAGGCTTGAAGCCTAAAACGTTCAGAACACGTGACTCTTCAAGGTTTTTGTTGGATTTGTTGAGTGTGTGTGTCGTCCACAGTAAAAACACTCTCCTAACCTGCATGAAGTTCCCCTAATTAAAAAGTTTCCAGAGGTCATCAAAGGTCAACCAGCCCTCCCCATTTAAAAATTGGTGTCAGTAAACTCTACTACGCTTGTTTTGAACATATGACTGAAAGTTTAAAGGTCAACCAGCCCCCTCTGCCCACCCCTGACCCATCTGACCAAATGAAATGCACAGTTCCAACATGAACACATCTTCATTGACCTTTCATGACCTCTGGAAACTTTTTTAGTAATATCTTTAAAAGGATAGCGGCACATAAAAAAAAATTTGCTGCACAAACGTTCGACCCAAATTTCATTAGATTTGAAGAAGGTGGTGGGGGGGGGGCAACTTCACTCAGGTCCTCTACTAAACCAAAACCATCCCATAATCTGTATTAAATCAGCAGAATCATGTTGTTGATTCGTTTGTTTACAGTCAAACATTAACAAACACACTTTGGACAGTTATGTCGTTAAATTTCACTGAATTTCACAATAAAAGACTGAACTTCCCTATAGCTCCCTGAAACAGTAAAAACTAGTTCATCCTAGCTCAACGTCGGCTGACTTCATCTTTCTGCTCGTTTGTGCTTCAGCCAGCAGAGCGGAGCTCGAGGTTCGAGACCGGGTCATCAGGCGGGGGTGTTGGACTTCACTCTGGGTCGATGCAGCGCCGGTGCAGAGGTGAAAACGGTAATCTCCTGATTTAAACTTTTTGTTTTGGCTCCAGTCGGCCTTTAAGTCTCTCCACCTCTTTACCACACTGTCCCTGAGGGTGTGGTAAAGAGGTGGAGAAGACGAAGCTCAGAGACTGAGACCAGTTTCGGGGCTGTCACGTCGACTTGGAGTGTTTCGAGACAGAATTAGTTTAATTATTTTTCCCAGCAGCAAACTGAGTCTTCCCAAACATTTAGGACATTCTTGAAGCGTCTTGTCAGATGTCGTTTGCCAACAGTTGCAGAATAGTTTGTTGCATTAAACAAACCTTGAACAGGATCAATAACACATTTAATGATTCCACCATTAACTCTCCAATTAACAGCTTTGATCAAGTGGAAATCAAAATTCATCTTCTTGCAGGACAAACCAGACAGATCAGTTTTTTGGGGTTGGGCTGTGGAGATTAATCCCATTAGAACGTGTTCCATGTTGTGTCTTTTAAGCTGATTTACCAACAGATTTAAACGTTTTTCATTTAGTCCCGTCAGGAAAGTGGCAGATCCTCTTTAGCACGTTTATGTGAACTCTTTGGCTCCTAACAGATTTACTGGGGTTTAAGTCTGAAACAGAATAAAACCCTGAATACAAACAAGAGCAGAAAGGAGGAGAGTGAAGGAGTCGGAGGGAGGGAAGTCCAGCTCGGCTGCTGGCTCTCGGCGGTAACGGGATCTTGGCTGGCGGTGATGTGGTTAATAACGCGGCTGTTTTTCTTATTAAGAGCTTCGCTTCAAAGCCCGGCTGCTGCCGTCGGTTCCACTTAAACAAAACGTGAGGCGGAGAGCGAGACGCTCTGCAAATAGATTCAACGACCGCGATTCAAACCAAAACTCTCAGCTTTCGTCTCTCAACTCTATTTAACGTCTTTTTTTTTTTTTTTTTTTTACCAAACTGTTTTGTCTGGGCAGAAAGTTGTGCCATCAGAAACCAAATTCATTTTTGAAACTGTATTTGGTTGACTTGAAAATTCAGTTTGCCTACTTTCATTTTCAGCTCTATAATTTTTAAAGGTAAAGCCTTTAAGACTTTTAAAAATTTTAATAGAATCAATTGGTTTTACCCAAAACGTCCACACATTTACTCACTCTCATCATCACACTCTTGATCTGGTTCCGACTTATGGCGTAGAGATTAATAACTTAGTAATATTTCCTCAAAATCCTATTCTGTCTGATCATTTTTAATAACCTTTGAGTTTACATTAAATGACTACACAGTCACTAGAGTAAATTTTATTGTAGCAGGTGTTTATCAGAAAGCGCTTTAACTAAATTTAAAGATTCTCTTCAGTCGTTTGCCTCTGTCTTTCAGAGTAATACATCAGAGAGCAGTGACTTGGATCGTCCAGTTCAGGGGTCTGCAACCATCATTTATTATTATTATTATTATTATTTATCATTTATCATCAAAAGAGCCATTTATGCCCCTTTGCACACAAAATAAAACATCTATGCTAAAACCTGCTAAAACTGATAATTACTGTAACTGGTGGCCCATGGCCCCCTTCAATCTTGTTAAGGGGGCTTTTCCAGCCAGTATGTGTGACATTGTGAAACTAAAATATCAAATTATTAATATTTATTAATATTTTTATATTTTAGGGCAAAAGAAAATACTGGATTTATGGAAAGAAGATTTTTTTAAACACTTTGATAAAAATGCAAGCACAAGTTTGCAGGCTTATGTGACTTTTCTTTTTAATTGTGGAATCAATTCATGAAGCATCTTATTATGAAGTAATAAAGTATAAAGTTAAAAATTAGGCCAGTTTGTTGGGTAGAAGTTGCTAACAAACTCCTAGCATGATGTAGTCAAGTTTTACTCCTTATGTTAGTACCATCATTCATATGTAGGCACAATAAATGACTGTAAAACTGCTAAAACTAGACATTTCTTGTTTGTACAACAACCAGTAAACTTCGGTTTTATGTTAGTTTTAGTCAAAACATAGAGCCGCTGCAGAGGGACCGAAGCACCGCATGTGGCTCCAGAGCCGCAGGTTGCAGACCCCTGATCTAGTTGATAATTTTACAACTTCTTTGCGAACTTCACTTGATAAAATTGCTCTGCTGAAAAAAGAACGTAATCAATCAGAGGAAACTGGCTCTTTGGTTCAATTCTGTCCGTCTGACTTTAAAACAGACATTTAGAAAGCTGGAAAGAAAATGGTGCTCCACTCACGTTGAATAACTTTATTCATCTTGGACAGCTGCTTGATAACTTATAAAAAAAAAGCTCTCTATAAGGCTAGAACTGTATATTATTCATCTTTAATAGATTAAAATTAAAATAACCCTAGGTTTCTCGTCAGCCCTGTAGCTAAACTAATAAAAAGTCTTAGCCCTATTGAGACATGTACCTCTACAACTGCAAGCAGTGATGACTTCATGAGATCCTTTATAAATAAAATTATTTCAATTAGGGAGAACATTCAAACCAACATTCCTACTATCACCTCTGATTCTGTGTCAGATGAGTCAACTTAAAAAATGTCACTAGAAACTGATTTATGTTTGGACTTTTTGTCCTGTTGAGCTCTGAATTGTCAGAAATAATATCTTCATCCAAACATCCACATGTCTGCTAGATCCCATCTCAACCAGACTGTTTAAAGACGTATTTCCATTTATTAATAACCACGTGTTGGATCTGCTTAATTTGTCTCTTAATAAACAGTTACGTACCACAGAGCTTTAAGGTTGCTGTAATTAAACCTTTACTTAAGAAACATAACCTTGACTCAGGAGTTCTAGCCAACTATAGATCTATATCTAATCTAACTTTCATCTCAAAACGTCTAGAGAAAATATCGAACAAAGTTCATTCAAGTCCTCTGGACGGATGCAAAAAAAAAAATTGTTAAAACATCATGGGCAGAAACTGAACGCACATGAACTTGGCATGAACTCACGTGCACGCCACAGCCCCAGCTCAAAATATGACGTAAAGAAGTTCTTCTTCTTTGGTGTTTTACGGCAGATTCTGTTGCATCACCGCCTCCTTGAGACTGAACCCCACGCCTACATTTCCGTAAAGGAAGTTTCACTGATGTGAAGCGTCAATCTGTCAATCTGCGTTCGATTACTCCGAGTCTTTCTCAAGGACCCGGATGTGTGACACACAAAACTGAATTTTGGAATTGAATTAAATTATGAAACTGAAAATGAAAGTTGTCCAACTGAATTTTCAATTCAATAAAATACAGTTTCAAAGCAAAATAATCCAGTTTCAAATCATTAAATTCAGTTTCGTTAGTGAAGTTCATGTTCAGACCGATGAATTTAATTTCAAATTACGTGAATACAGATTCAGTCTGAGCAATTCAAATTCATTTTCTAATGGCACAAGTTTCTGCCCGTAGTTTTGTACCCCCAACTTAATTCAGTTTTTACACTTTTTATCCAACTTTTTAAAATAATTTTAGTCTTTTCTGGAGCCATAAAATAGTTTATCGTCTCTGAAAGTAACCGGTGGGTGAGCGGTTCTAGTGGAGAAAACGAGACGTATAGAAACACATCGAGCATTTTATTTAATGTTCTCTTGTTCTTTCAGGATCATCATCCTGGTTCTTTGTTGCCCGGGGAACGAGACCAGGGTTTGGGTTGGGGGAACCAGTCGGGTCTGCCCCACCAGGTTTTGTTCAGTCATCTTCCCCTCCATTCTCAACTCCAGGTACTTCTTTTATTTAATAACGTGTTAGAAACAAGCTCTTCATGAGATTTTATTTATTTATTAATCACTTATGAGACACTGATCTCACAGCGACTCCATTTAATTAATTTCATCCTTTAAAATGTAAATTTCAAACATGTTGGTTACCTGCAGAAGCATTTCTTCATATTTACCTCAATGAAAGCAACGTTTCATTTTGCGCTGCTTCAGCGTGTTTGTTTCATTTATAAATGATTGTAAAGATCTATAATAACTTGTGAATAACTTATTTATATAATGTTATTTAATCATTTATAAAGGGAGCCTGAACAGGAAGTGGTATTTATTTGTTTGGTTGGTTCTATTTGTAGATGTACATTCCTGGTCTTAAACCTAAACATTTATTAATTTTCTTAACTTTGTTGAATTAGGCTTTTTTTTTTTCATCAATAATGTTAATTTTTACACTTTTTTATGCTTTAGTTATATTATTATACGTTTAAGTTGATCTGTGTCAAGAGTTTTTGCATTTTTGTTCTTTTTTATTTTTAATATGATCATTTATTTTTACATTTATTTTTCTTTATTTTTTTGCATTTTGCAATTAAAGTTTACATCGCCATAGAAAGTAAAACTTACTACTTTAATAAGATGTAAAATTGCTATAAATTTTAAAGCGTTTAAAGCAAAAGTCGATGAAAATGATACCTGAGTCAAATAATATTAACATGAAACTTGTGTTAGAAATGTTCACTTGTTTTGGGACATGGAGCGTGTTGGATGTTTCGTGTTGGACGTGGAGAATGTTGGATGTGGAGCGTGTTGGATGTTTTGTGTTCGACGTGGAGAATGTTGGACATGGAGCGTGTTGGATGTTTCGTGTTGGACATGGAGCGTGTTGGACGTGGAGCGTGTTGGATGTTTTGTGTTAGACGTGGAGAATGTTGGATGTGGAGCGTGTTGGATGTTTCATGTTTGACGTGGAGAATATTGGACGTGAGCATGTTTGACATGGAGCGTGTTGGACGTGGATCGTGTTGGATGTTTTGTGTTTGACGTGGAGAATGTTGGACGTGGAGCATGTTTGACATGGAGCGTGTTGGACGTGGAGCGTGTTGGACGTGGAGCGTGTTGGATGTTTTGTGTTTGACGTGGAGAATGTTGGACGTGGAGCATGTTGGACATGGAGAATGTTGGACGTGGAGAATGTTGGATGTGGAGTGTGTTGGACGTGGACACCAGAGTGTTGGACACCAGCGTGTTGGACGGTGTTGGACACCAGTGTGTTGGACACCAGTGTGTTGGACGTGGACACCAGTGTGTTGGACGTGGACACCAGTGTGTTGGACGTGGACACCAGTGTGCTTCAGCGTCAAAACAAACTTGTGTTTTACATTTTGTTTTTATAAAAACTAATTTTAAACATTTAGACTCGACGTGTTCTTTTCATTTTAAAACTGTTTTTCTTCTCGCTCAGGTGCGTTCTCCGTTCCCGATGATCCCCATCGGGGGGATCCAGATGGTGCACTCTGTCCCGCCCGCCGTCACCACCCCGCTGGCCCAGCAGGGGGCGGAGCCAGCCGCCTCCCGCCTCCTCCTGCAGAAGAGCGCGTCTGAGGACTCCATCGGCGGTGACGAGTCCTACTTCTCGGAGCGGGGGAGTCGAGAAGGAGAGGTGGGTGAGAGGGGGAGGGAGTTGACGTCTCCTCACCCCTCCTCGCAGGAGAGGGAAGGGGGAGGAGTCCGGCAGGAGCAGGAGGAGACCATCCGCACCTGCACCAAGGCCATCGCCTCGCTCTGCATTGACTCCCAGGAGTCTGTCACGAGAGGAGGAGGAGGCAGCAGGGGGGATGATGGGAGAAACGGAGGCCGAGCTCCTCCCTCCTCCTCCTCCCCCTCCATGTTGTCCTCCGACTCCCATCAGCAGCAGAACTCCACATCGTCCCCACCTCATCCCTCCCCGTCTCCTCTTCAACCTCCTGGGATTCAGCACTTTAGTGGCCTGAAGCCGAGGCCTCCCCACCCAACCATCCCCACCGCTCCTCACGCCTCCGCCTCCTCCTCCCCTCACCCCTACAGCCAAGGACCGGACTCCTTCCCCCCTCCGACAGCCTCCATCAAGCTGGAGAAGGATCCGGAGGTGGACAGCACAAAAAGGAACAGGGACGTGTCGTAGGACGAATCGACCTGTTGGTTTTTCGTCGCAGGACGGGGGAAAGTGCAACGAGGAGAACGGTCGAGACTTTTGCACAATGTGAGCGACTCCTCTGAATCCAGGAGGAGCAGCTCGTCGAGCAGGAGCCGGGCGGGAGCTCTGCTGTTAGAACGTGCGCACGTGCCCGAGAGACTCTTCTTCAAAGAGCAAGCCTGACCAAAACCTGCTCGCACGCGTCTCATCCAACGGTACATCCAACCAGTTCTACATGTGTGCCTTTTCTTTCACTCTTCTGTTTTTTGGGGCTTTTATTCTTTGTAAATATGATCAGCTTTGTAATAAATGCAAACCCCACCCCGCCCCCTTCTCTCTTTATTTTTTTTTTTGGACACCGTAAAAGTTGATGTGAAGTTCTGGATATTACTATGACGTACGGTTGCACTAAAACTTATTTTTATATGAGTGACTTGGAAAAAAACGATTGCATTTTTGTGTACAGCTGCGATTCTATAATACTATTTATTGTTACCATGTTTCATAAATTGTACTTTCTTTTCTTAAACGTCGTCCAGGCCTTTTTCTACGTGAAGCATGGCGTTTGCTGACATTAGGGCGATGAATATTTACACTGTACCACAGCTTCATGCGTTAGACTTATTTATATCCAGCTGCAGAGGTTTGTGTCACTGACGGGCGTGGACGCATTAACTTTGGGGCTTTTATCGATTTAACTGAGCTGGTGGGGGGCGGGGGGGGGGGATATTTGTACAGTTGAGTATAAATGAGTTAAAAACAAGATGCACAAGTTTGAATTTGTTCTGGGTTTTCTCTGTCCCTGTTAACTTCTGGTTAAAGGTTTTGTGCAGATATCAAGAAGGTTCTGGCTCTGACTGGTAGAAACGATGGACGCTGGTTGCTTCCTGGCACAGACCACCTTCATTTTTATTATAGTTCACACAGTTTCCCTCAGGTAGAGCCCAGGCTCCTAATATTGGCTCCGCACATCTGGGATCATTGTTCTGCTGGTTTGACGTGAAGAGTTATTCCTCCAATTGTTTTAGTCCCTCTGCCCCACAGCATGAGGCTCCCACCACCGTGCTTCAGTGTTCTGAGGTCCGAAAGCCTCGCCACGACTCCTCCAGTCACTCTTCTTCTTTGTCTCCAAAGTGTCTGGACGTCAAGCTTGAAGGCGTGGCTTTTGGAGTCTTCGTGGTTGCCGTGGTGATCAGAATAAACCTGGCTTCACCGTTGCAGGTCGGAGATCGTGGCCTTGGTGCTTCCTGAATATTCTCTTTACCGGCTTCTTTCTGTGTGGTGCAGTGGAGCTGTTGCCTCTCAGCGAGAAGTTCGCCGGTTCGAATCCCGGCCGTGCTGCGTGGGTTTTCCCCGGGTACCCTGGTTTCCTCCCTCAGACCAGAAACAGGCTGATTGGTGACTCGATGGGCGTTCCTGTTTTATGTCTTGGTCAATCCAGTGAATGCTGTTGAGTAATTTTTTATTTTTTTTTGATGGCATAGAGAACATACAAGCTGCAGTCCATCATCACCAACAGGAAGTTAACAAACCTTGACCTTTCAAAGTTAAAGCACACTTTATAACCTTCATTGGCAATCCTGTAATGGTTTAGGTGATTATTTGAGCCGGTGTGGATTAGAGGAAAATTCCTAACTACGAACTTGTGCACCCATTTTTGTTTTAAATCGTTGAAGTTGTAAGTTGCATCATTCCACCACGGAAAAAGAGCGGCTCAGATAAATCCTTAAACGTCCAGCATCGATGTGGCGTTCGTGGTCAGGATGAGTGGGTGGAAACGTTCCACCACAGCTGTGTGTGTTAGTGAACCCTCTCCCCGCGGAGGTTCGTGCTTAAAGATTTATTCTAATATTTACTCAGCATATGAACACATACAGTATATTTATATTAAACCCACCTGTTTGTATCTGCACTCACCTTTTAGGAGACGTTCATGTTAAGGTTCTGTAGTTCGCTTGTACATTTTGCTGCTTTTCGCCTGCCGCTGCTTGGGGTTCTTCCTCCCGTTTTATTTTCCTGTTCAAAGAAAACACTTTATTGTTTCAGTTCATTGGGGGGTTTTTTTCAGCTTTGAGACGTGCGCTCAGCATTAAGTGATGTCATGCACCGTGGCGCTCTGCTGAAACGCTTCACCGTGCACTCCTCCTCAGCAGCATTCAAGACGACGACACAAAAAAACATTCCAGTCCGTGTTAATGTCATTTTCTATGGGGTGCCGTTTGTAAAGTTACACAGTCAAAATTTAACA
>JARVGQ010000210.1:32762557-32780651 GCA_031762355.1 Hypsolebias martinsi
GATGGATGGATGGATGGATGGATGGATGGATGGATGGATGGATGGATGGATGGATGGATGGATGGATGGATGTTGAATGGATAATGGATGGATGGATGGATGGATGGATGGATGGATGGACAGATGGATGAATGGATGGATGGATGTTGGATGGATGGGTGGATGGATGGATGTTGGATGGATGGATGAATGGACAGATGGCCGTGCGGATGAATGGATGGATGGATGGATGAATGGATGGATGGATGGATGGATGGACTGACAGATGGGTGGATGGATGGATGTTGGATGGATGATGGATGGATAGATGATGGATGGATGGATGGTGGATGTTGAATGGATGATGGATGGATAGATGTTGGATGGATGGATGGATGGATGAATCAATGGATGGATTGTTGGATGGATGGATGGATTTTTGGATGGATGGATGGATGGATGAATGGATGGATGGATGTTGGATGGATGGATTGTTGGATGGATGATGGATGGATAGATGTAGGGTGGATGGATGGATGGATGGATGGACAGATGGCTGAATGAATGGATGGATGTTGGATGGATGGATTGTTGGATGGATGATGGATGGATGGATGGAAGTTGGATGGATGGATGGATGTTGGATGGATGGATTGTTGGATGGATGTTGGATGGATGGATTGTTGGATGGATTGTTGGATGGATGTTGGATGGATGTTGGATGGATGTTGGATGGATTGCTGGATGGATGGATGTTGAATGGATGTTGGATGATGTTGGATGGATGGATGTTGAATGGATGTTGGATGGATGTTGGATGGATGTTGAATGGATGTTGGATGGATGTTGAATGGATGTTGGATGGATGTTGGATGGATGTTGAATGGATGTTGGATGGATGTTGGATGGATGTTGGATGGATGGATGGATTCTACAGCTGCTGCTTTAATTGAACTTTTTTTAACAATAAACAAAAATAAAAAGTAATTAACGAGTAATTTAATAACAGAGGAGTTAAAGGGATAATTCCACCATTTTCGTGAGGTGCAGTGTTTCTGCAGGTGAAGCTAACTCTGAAGAGGACGGACAGCTGCTGGTTCATTCAAACTGACTTTAACCTCCTGGAGGGAAACATCTCCTTCATGAGGAACTGTCGAGCTGCTGGTTTTAAAGTCTCATCCTGAGCAGGTGCTGGAGGTCCGGCTCTCCATCAGTATCCAAACGTCTGCTTGATGGCCTGGAAGTAAAACCGGTTCCAGCCCTCCCTGGTGGTCTCCACCTCGCCAGCAGGAGCTCCTCGACACTCCATCTTCAGCTCGGTCTCGTCTCCACGATCCTCCAGCTCCAGACGGACGGTGGCGTGGTGCTCTGATGGAGAAACCTCAAAGATCAGTCACTGAGTCACAGTCGGGTTCAACAGACGAGGGACGCGACCTCACCGCTGGGCCACGTCCTGAAGCGCCACCTCATCTCGATCCTCTGGTCTGGAACCTGCACAGAGCAGTCTGGTTACCATGACGACACGACTCACACTTCCTTACGTCTGATTGGCTGCGTGCACGTGACCTGACCAGCTCTGTGAACTCCCCGCTGACGCTGCCGTCCAGGAGCTGGAACCTCCCCCCTCTCTGGCCGTCCACTGTGGCTGCTGAGCGAGTGAACACCTGAACAAACTGCAGACAGAGCGCTGCGGTGACGCTGCAGCCTCACATCAACACTGTGCTTAATTAGATCATTATTAATTAATTAATTAGATAATCAATTAAGTGTCATGGAAAACAATGATGATCTGCCTCCCATCCCTCACTCATCCGCATCATGAACCTCGATTTGTCTGACTTCCATGTTCCATAATTTAATCTTCTGATTAAGACTTTTAATTTTTTTAAATTATTTGAGATCCCATCTTAACTCAACTTATATTTTTAGCGTGTGGCTGCTCCTTGAAGTATGAAAGTTTTTTTTTTTGTTGTTTTGTTTTTTGGGATTCCTATGCCAAAATCCAAGATGGCTGCCACCATGTATGTCCATCTGCCTTGTGATTTGGATAACTTGAAAAATAAGAAACATTCCGACTTCCATTTTGGTGTGGCGTAAGAAATGTCACTATGAAAAACTGGGCCACATCAAAATCCAAGATGGCCACCACCGTGTATATAACCAGCTGTTTTAAGCTGTAAACTAGCCACCCCAATCATCTGACGAAACCATGCTTTCTAGATTTTATATTGCCTTTCTTCCCAAATGATTGAATTGATGAAGATTAATCTATGGGGGCCAAGGCCACCACTGGCCACCCCCTGGTTCCTCCCTCCACTCACCAGGATCCATCACTCAGTGTTGCCTCGGACAAAAGTAAATAAACAAATAAACTAAATCTGTTGTTTGCAGTGTAACTCTTACCCACTTGAACTTCTTGCACCAAAAACTTTAAGCTTCAAGAATAAAAACATGCATTATGAAATAATTCTACTATTTTGCAAAAACTTTAGAAAGAGTCCTTAATCTACAACTCAACTATAATCAAGCTCAGACTGCAGAAAAAGCTCAAGTTCAGTAGAATAACACAAGAACTAGAGAGTTCCTGGAGAGACTTTGACGGGGGCTGCCAGGCTGCTGCGACTTAAATAATTGATTTGACAATAAAATGTGTTGAGGTTCTTTCTCTGCATCAAAGCAAATGTCAGCTCAACAGGGCAAAAAGTCAACGTTATAGTCATTATTTTATTTTAAGCTTTAGTGTCCATCTTGCATTTTTGATTGTGATTTAGTAAGTGATGGGGAACAGTCTCAGCTACTACAAACGTTTAGCTCAATAGCTCTAAAATTAGCTGTTCTAGGTATTTTAACTTTTTATCTCAGGCGGCCATTTTGGATTTTTGATTTGCATTAGGAATGTATGAGAACTTGCTCTCAGCTGCGACCAGAGCACATGTCAAATAAATATGTCGAGGAAGCTGTTGAGTCCCGTCAGGTGTTTTGAACGAGGAAAAGGGCGTCTTTGTTTGCAAATTACGTCGCCATGGTAACACAAAATGTCAGTAAGGGTCATGGTACACATCACGTTCGTGGGGGTACACGTTGCGATTATGGCCGCACTAAAGTTGACAGAAGAGTAAGATATAAATAAAGTTAAGAAACAGTCCCAAACAACAGCAATGTGTGTGTTCTGTCTGGTACCTCCTGGTTGATGAAGGTTCTGTAGAGCTCATCAGCAGATGTTTGGAATGTTTCCTTCAAGCTAAAGCTGCAGGTTTTGATACAAACACCCGAGGGACAGGCAGCCGGGCCAGACGAGCACTTCACATTAGTGCTGATCTGAAGAAGACCACGGAGGGATGAGTCAGGTCCACTCAGCAGTAACAGCACATGGATCAGAACCACTGGTGGGATCTACCTGGGTTTTGCTGGTTTTGACCTGGTTCTTCGTGGTCAGCTCAGGTGCAGGAAGCTTCTGTCCATCAGTGGTGGGAAGGATCATCCCCTGACTAAAATCTGTTTGTTTAAAAATCATCATTACCTCAAAGCTCTCCTCTGACTGGGTGGACCTGTTGCATTGTGGGTAACTGACCTGATTTAAGCTCACGGACGTACTCTCCCAGAACTCTGCGGACCTCCTTGATCCCAGACCTCTTCATTAGGTCCAGGAGTGGTGTGCTGGGCTGGTCCTTACAAAGACACACTGATATCTGGACAGAAGCATCCTCGTTAGTATTCTCATCTGTGCAGGTTGTCATCAGGAGGAGGAGTCTGACTCACGTCCAGGTCGTCCTCGTCGTTCTCATCAGACAAGTTGGCCACATCGAGAGTTCCTCGGTACTTCACTCCACTACAGGAAGTACCTGCAGGCAGAAACAGGACAGAGATGGATGGATGGATGGATGGATGCAAGGATGACATCATCAGTGACATCACTGACCTAGCCAGCTAGCCTTTAGCTGCCACTCAAAGAAGTAGAAGAGTTTTCCCTTCCGGTTGTTGATGGAAGCTTCTCCTTCCAGTTTGTTGACGTCGGTCAGCTGACAGGCCCCCTCTGGTCCCTCCACCTGGACGCTGAGCAGAAGCTGACGGAGACGCTCTGAGGACCAGGCAGAGACATCCCGTTCTGTCCTGAAGGGACAAGTTAAGACTCTCAGCTGTTCCTGGCCCCACCCACCTGTGACGTCACCGCCTTTAAAAATAACTCATACATGTGCTGGACTGCAGTGTCACATAATACACACACACCACACACACACACACGCATGCACATACCAAAATAGCTGCTCCTAATATATTACACCGATCGTTCTGGAGGATTCTTCTGCTTCAGAAGTTATTGTTGTCATGGAAACCACCTCAGTGACAGATCTGATAAATGCCACGCCCTCCTAATGACAGGAGGTTAACTGAACTGTGGTTGCCAACAGGAAGTGAGGGAGCCACAACAACTTTCAAAATAAAACCTTCCTGCGTCCTGAAGAAGAATGTAAGCAGCAATAATGTTCATAAATAAGAAGTTTATAGTTTAAAACAGTTAGTGATAAAGATTATTTCTCACATTTGGTTTGAAATTAACTGTATTCTTCTTTGATCTTTTGTTTGAAGCAAATTAAGAGCGGCGTTCAAAGAGTCTAAAACTTCTACATCAAGGATCAAAAGTAGAAGAGTGGTCCACTGACCAGTGCCAGTTGTTGACGTTGGTGGCATCAGCTCTCTCCTCAACAATCCATCGAGGATCCCCTTCTCCCCATTTGGCCATTCCGATCACTTATCATTAATTTTTGATCAATGCAGGCTGAAGATCCAGACTTCGTGTTGCCTTCAGGTTCTGAGGAAGCCCTGAGTTTTAACCACTGTCACTGCAGAGAGAGAGTCTGAATGAGTCTTCTTGGCTTACAGCAGCTGAAACATGAACCTTCAGCTCACATGGGGGGGACTTTCAAAATAAAGTCACACACACACTTCAACAAAATAAAACGACAGTGATTAGATGTTTTATTACAGTTTGTTCTCCTTAAAGAAAAACTGAACGTAAACCACTCTAGAAAAGATTGTTAGAACTAAAGTGAAGCATTAATAAAGTTTACAAAGTAAAAGTCTTTTTATGTTACCATGAATTACAAACTCTAAAATAAAATTCTGATTAAATTAATAAGATCACGATGAAAGAAGGCGATTGAAAGATTTAATATGGATTAGTCTGTTTCTCTACTGATTGAGTGATTGTTTTCCACATGGCCGTTTCTCATAGGAAATGTAGAGTTTCAAAATACTTTATTTTCTATCGTTTGAACAAATCATTATTAGTTTCATATCTTAATGTGAAAGTTTGTTGATTTCGTTCAATACTGTACCGGACAAATCAGCGTGATAATTTCATGCAAAACAACATTTTAATTGAAAACATCGGTTTCTTTAAGAAAGCACGTGAAAATATATTTATCTTGTTTTCTTTGCTTTTGTACGTTTCAGATTTAATAAAAGTCACATCTCCACATTCGTCTGTTGCTCTCACGCAACAACGTGCCATCAGAAAACACAAATACAACCACAAATTATAAATTTGTCTCATTAAATCTTTACAGTTTGATGTAAAACATTGTTTTATCCCGGTTCAGCGGCCTCAGGATTCATCTCTGCTCTTTGCAGATGATGTGGTCCTGTTGGCGTCATTGTGCCGTGATCTTCAGCTCTCACTGGAGCGGTTCACAGCCGAGTGTGAAGGAGCTGAGATGAGAACCAGCACCTCCAAATCTGAGACCATGGTCCTCAGTTGGAAAAGGGTGGATTGTTATTTTCAAGTCGAGGGTGAGGTTCTGCCTCCAGTGGAGGAGTTCAAGTATTTTGGGGTTTTGTTCATGAGTGAGAGAAGAATGGAGCATGAGAATGAATGGATTGGAGAAGCATCTGCAGTATTGTGGACTCTGTGCCGGTCCATTGTGGTGAAGAGGGAGCTGAGTTGTAAAACAAAGTTCTCTGTTCACTGGTCGGTCTATGTTCCTCCCCTCACCTCTGGTCCTGAACTCTGGGTGGAGACTGAAAGAATGAGATGGTGGACACAGGAGGTTGAAATGAGTTTCCTCTGCAGGGTAGCTGGACTCTCCCTTAGAGTCATTGAGTGAAAAGTTCATTTATCAGGAGATACTGCTGCTCCTCCACATCCAGGAGCCAGTTGAGGTGGTTAGGGCATCGGGTACAGATGCTCCCTGGGCACCTCCCTAGGGTGCGTTGGGCATGTCCAACTGGGAGGAAACCCTGAAGAAGACCCAGGACAGCTGAGAGACTATAGCTCTCAGCTGTCCTAGGAATGCCTTGGAGTCCTCCCAGAAGAGCTGGAAGTGTGGAAAGAGATGTCTGGGCCTCCCTGTTCAAGATGCTGCCCCAAGACCTGAATCCAGAACAAGAGGAAGATGATGATGGATGGATGGATGGATCTGGATGGATGGATCTGGATGGATGGATGTTTATGTTTTTAAAAGGCAAGTAGCTAATTTTAGTCGAATCTATAGTTTTTCTCTCCCGTTTATTCTCCAGATCCACTCCAGTGTAGATGGTGATAAGAAACACTCCCAGAAGCCCTTGCGTGACCGGAAGTCGCAAAGCTTCCGTCAGAAAAAAAAGCAAAAGGAAGCGCAGCTGCGGCAGCTGAAGGTAAAAACATTAGGTGTATTCTGATCGATTGTCAGCTTTATATTTAGTGTTTTGTAATTTTTTGTAAACCGGATTAAAGTTTATATATTTACGGAATCGTATGACTTTTCTCTCCGTTTGACACTTCTGGAAAAACAAGTTATTTTCTGACGTTTGTTAGCATGCTAGCATGCTAACAAACGTCAGAAAACTACAACAGCTGCAACAATAAATAATCAAAGTTCAAAGAGATGAGTCTGAATGAATTAAGAATTATTATAACACTTAATAAAAATATGTTTGTAGACAGAACAGTGTTTGATTCTTTGTGTCCAGATGATGAAAAGCAAAGCAGATGAGGAAGACTACTGGAACAGCTCCAAGTTTAAAGCCTTTACCTTCGATGATGAAGATGATGAGTTCAGCAGGGTAAGATCTACTTGCTCTCTTTTGACTGGTTTGAAGATTGATTCGCTGGTTCTTGTCATTTAAACCTGCTGAGAGGACACTGCAGTCATGCCGATGATGATTTATTCTCTATAGTTTGTGGTTCAGTTAACAAAATAGCTCTTTCTGTTGGAATTATGAAAACGTATGACATTTCTGCACTAATGTAGATGAGCCTGGATGTTTTATTTTTCAAATTAGCAGAACTTCTCTTTAAAATGAAGATCACCTGATGACACCTCATTACAAAATGTATCACCGTCTTGTTAAAGAAGGCTCTGATATGCTTGTTTTTAAAAATAGAAGAGATAAAAAGTGACAGAAATCTGCTTAGCAGATGAAGGTAGCAGCACATCATCAAAACAAACAGTAAAACATCCCACATTCATTTTGTTTTTTAACTTAGTTAAAAGAATCGAGGCAGGCGGTGAACAGTATTCGACAGCTGGTGGACGATGACGACGACGAAGACGAGGTGGAGAAAGTCAGCTGGAGCGGCGAGCCGGTCGGCAGTAAGTCTCGTTCTGTGAAGAATCCTGAGCTGCGATTGGCTGATGACCTGTGCCTCCTGTGTCCTCAGGTATTTCCTGGTCCGTCAAAGAGACGGCAGCATCCAATCAGAGGACAGAAAAAGAGCCCGCCTTCCCCAAGATCTCCACAGAGAGGCCGTCACTTAACAAAAGCCAATCAGGACTCTCCCTGAGCTCCCTCTTCAAAGGTGAGAACCTGACGTGGTGCATGCTGGGTAGAAATGATGCACAACCATTCCTGGTGCTGCAGACCATAGTTATGCATTGTGAGGTTAAAATCTTGTCAGGAGGAGGGTTCTGCAGCTCTCCTCTCCGTTGTAAGCAGAAAACGGGTCACATGTCCCAGAAAAAGAAGCCTGATCATGTGACTGATGCTTAACGTGTCTGTCTGCAGGAAAGAGTAAAGGAGGAAACTTGCAGAGTTTCACTGACAGTGAGTGTAATCAATAACTGAATGGTTTAATTAACCAACCGCCTCAAAGACTGAACCAGATGTTGTATTTTAGCGCTCGGTGACCCGTCCGTCAGGCTGTTTGCTCCTGAGCTCCGAAAACCAAAATCAGAGTACAAGGTAACTACAGTATAGTTCTGTAATCTGATTACAATTTGTAGTCATATTTTTTGTGTTCATGTGACGTTTGTTATGATGTCAGGATTTTGTTGGTGATTGGTCCCCTGAAGAGACGGTTCAGAGGCTGCAGCAGGGAAAGGTAACTCACCTCCACTCTTGTACTCACATTAAATATCTTTGCAGTATTTTAGTGTAATTGTAAACTGCAGTGTTTCTGTGTACTTGTACTGCAGGCGGTGTCCCTGGAGAAGTTTCGCTCTCTGCAGGACAAACTCCTGCTGCTGGACTTCGCCGTCGCTGCTCACGATGGAAACGTCATCACTGCAGTAACTTTATTTTCACTCCTTACGAACTCAACAATCAATAAAACTCCATCAACATCTGGATCTCATTGTTTGTTTTCAGGTTCTGATTTATTTAAAGCGGAGTCTCTGTAAAGGTGAGTGGCTCTGGTCCTGGTTTGGTTCTCCCGTTGTCAGAACTGAGAGTTGGACTCTTACTGTGTGGGGTTTTTTCCTGATTAGAGGTTTTATTTCGAGAGCTGGAGTCCAGACAGACGGCTCTGAGACATTTTATCCATTACCTGACAGAGACCAGAGACCAGAGGTTGCTGCTGGAGCTGCTCAGGTCTGAACTCACCTGGACTCACCTGTAATTTTAGCTCTTCCTCATGTCTGTGTTTGTTTACTTCTGGTTTCTTCTTCTTCTCTCCAGAACTCTCGGCAGGACGGAGGATGTAGCGGTGCGTAATGCTAAAAACACAAACACAACATCAGTACACATGAAGGTTGATGAGGTGCAGGTGTAATTTAACATCTGTTTCCATGGTGACAGCTGTTTCAGTATAAAGAGTACAAAAGCATCAAGGATGAAAACAAGAGGCGGGACTTCATAAAAAGCTGTCTCAGGTGAGTCACACCTGAAGGAGAAGGTGAAGGGCTTCGCAGAGTTGTTAAGGTAGTCCTGAAAGTCCGGCCCACATGTGTTTTGTAGATCTGAAGACCTATGGCTGAGTACTGGGTGCTGGGGGGGGGGGGGGGGGGTGTCCCATTTAAGGACTAATTAGTCTCTGTAGAAACAAAGCAGGAGCTATGTTGGTACAAAGTCGAGTTTTATCCAGATTGGACTCCACCTGGGCTCAGTCATGGGGAGGAGGGGGTTCTGTCAGTGTCTTCCAGTCATGAGCTTCAGCTTCTGACATGAGCTCCTTTAGGTCTGAGGTCAGACCTTCCAGGTGTGTTAGGGGTGAGCGTTTGCCTCGAGCAGAGGAGTTTCAGTAATAAGGGTGTTGTTGCAGTCCGTTGTGATGAAGAAAAGACTAATCAAAAATAAGTTTTCTATTTACTGGTCTGGTCATGGTCCACCCCTCACTGCTGGAAGGAGATCCTGGATCAACAAAGTTCATGCTCAATCATCCAGGTATCAAATCCAGTAATTCTCACTCGGGTCTCCGGATAGAGGGCGAAATGTTTCTATAAAAAATAAACTGTCCAGATGATCCTGGATCTAAACAACTGAAGTAAGGATCGATGAGGAGGCCATCATCTGTAGGAGCTCAGTGTGGAGCTGCTGCTCTTTCTAAGATGAGGTGGTTCAGACCCAGACATCTGATTAGGATTGATGAAGACCCCAGACCCAGGACTTACTGTCTGGGTTTCTTTCTGGACCTGTTGACTCTTTGAACCTTCCTTTGGATGGATAGATGTTTGCTTTGTTTGTTATAATTGTTTGTTTATTGTTTGTTTTCAGCCTTCCGTTTTCTGTCGAGGACTCTGCTCATGTTCAGGACCACTACACTCTGCTGGAGAGGCAGATCATCATTGAGGTCAGAACCGGTCCAGACTGGACCAGACTGCAGTTTAAAACGTCTGTTCTGCTGTTTACCAGTGGAACATGAAATATTTTACTACCTGTCTAAATGCTTCTATGTCATTGTCTGTCTGTCTGCCTATCTGTCTGTCTGTCTGCCTATCTGTCTGTCTGCCTGTCTGTCTGTCTGCCAGGCAGCAGATCAAAGAGCTGAGCGTGACGGAAAGATGGAAATCTTCAGAAAGTTTCCCAGAAAAGCACCGATCCTCTACATGCCTCTGATCACAACACTGTACTACTGCTGCTTGTACCACTACAACGAGCCTGAGGTTAGCCCGAGTTTAACTAAACTACAACGAGCCTGAGGTTAGCCCGAGTTTAACTAAACTACGACGAGCCTGAGGTTAGCCCGAGTTTAACTAAACTACGACGAGCCTGAGGTTAGCCCGAGTTGAACTAAACTGTGACTAGTCTGAGGTTAGCCCGAGTTTAACTAAACTACAACGAGCCTGAGGTTAGCCCGAGTTGAACTAAATTACAACGAGCCTGAGGTTAGCCCGAGTTTAACTAAACTACGACGAGCCTGAGATTAGCCCGAGTTGAACTAAATTACACCGAGCCTGAGGTTAGCCCGAGTTTAACTAAACTGTGACTAGTCTGAGGTTAGCCCGAGTTTAACTAAACTACGACGAGCCTGAGATTAGCCCGAGTTGTACTAAATTACAACGATTCTGAGGATTGCCCGAGGTTAACTAAACTAAAACGAGTCTGAGGTTATCCCTACTTTAACTAAACTACAACTAGTCTGAAGTTAGCCTGACTTTAACTAAACTATGACAAGTCTGAGGTTAGCTTGAGTTTAACTAAAATATGACTAGTCTGAGGTTACAACGAGTCTGAGGTTATCCTGAGTTTAACTAAACCATGACTAGTTTGACTTTATCCAGAGTTTAACTAAATTACGACTAGTCTGAGGTTAGCCCAGGTTTAACTAAACTATGAATCTGAGGTCAGCCCAGGTTTAACTAAACTGTGACTAGTTTTAGGTTAGCCCAGGATTAACTAAACTACAATGAGTCTGAGGTTAGCTGAATTTAACTAAACTATGACTAGTCTGAGTTTAGCCTGAGTTAAACTAAATTACAACTAGTCTGAGATTAGCCCAAGTTTAACTAAACTATAAGTCTGAGGTTAGCCTGAGTTCAACTAAACTACACGTCTGAGATTAGCCCGAGTCAAGTCTGAGATTAACCCAAGTTTAACTAAACTACAAATCTAAGATTAGCCCGGGTTTTACTAAACTACAAGTCAGAGATTAGCCTGAGTTCAACTAAACTACAAGTCTGAGATTAGTCCGAGTTCAACTACACTACAAATCTAAGATTATGCCGAGTTCAACTAAACTACAAGCCTGAGGTTAGCCCGAGTTTAACTAAACTACAAGTCTGAGATTAGCTTGAGTTCAGCTAAACTACAAATCTAAGATTATTCCGAGTTAAACTAAACTACAAGTCTGAGGTTAGCCCGAGTTTAACTAAACTACAAGTCTGAGATTAGCTCGAGTTCAACTAAACTACAAATCTAATATTATTCCGAGTTCAACTAAATTACAAGTCTGAGGTTAGCCCGAGTTTAACTAAACTACAAATCTAAGATTAGCCCGAGTTGTACTAAACTACAAGTCTGAGATTAGCCTGAGTTCAACTAAATGACAAGTCTGAGATCAGTCCGAGTTTAACTAAACTACAAGTCTGAGGTTAGCCCAAGTTTAACTAAACTACAAGTCTGAGATTAGTCCGAGTTTAACTAAATCACAAGTCTGAGGTTAGCCTGAGTTTAACTAAACAACAAGTCTGAGATTTGCCTGAGTTAAACTAAACTACAAGTCTAAGATTAGCCCGAGTCAAGTCTGAGATTAGCCTGAGTTCAACTAAACTGCTGAGTTCAACTAAACTGCAAGTCTAAGATTAGCCCAGGTTTACCTAAAGTACGACGAGTCTGAGGTTATCCTAAGTAAAACAAAAATTTGAATAAACTAAACCAGACTAGAAGAAACCAGAACAAGCTGATCTGGTTTAAACCGGTCCAGTCTTGTTTGTTAGTAAACCTCTGAGGTCAAACCCAAGATTTGTTGATTAGGACCAGTTAGTCTAGATTAGTTAAACCATGATTGGTTTGTTGGTTTGCAGGGAACCTACAGCAGTCCACTGAACATCCGTCAGACTTTCAAGGTGAGAACTGTTTCGGTTTGATCTGCTGGCTGTTTAACGAGCTCCTGACGGCCGTGACCTTTGACCTCAGATTTCAGAGAAGCAGTATTTTGCGACGATGTTGGCGGCGAGGGCGAAGCTGAAGGCGTGGGACAACGTGGAAGCTCTGTTCACCAGCAAGAACTGGCTCGGCATGACGAAAAAGAGATCTCCTCTTAGCTTCCAGCGTGTCGTCGACATTCTGCAGAAAAACTCAGCCCCCACGCAGGTGAGGGGGCGGGGCCAACTAGCAGCGTCACAGGTTAGACAGTGGGGGAAGGACTCACGCTGTCGTTGGTTCCTGACAGGTGCTGCAGGAGTACGTTGGACTCGTGGACGACGCGGAGCTGAGGCTCACTTTGGCTCAGAAACACAAATGTCACGACATCGTCATCAACGTGAGTCTCATCCATGTTCCTCTGACCGAGCTGCGATTGGCTGCAGAGTCCGAATCAGAGTCCTTCAAGGTTTTTCTGCCGGTTTGTGACATGTTCTCTCGTTCTGCACCACTCAGACGTACCGGGACATGAAGGACCGTCAGCTCTTAGTGGAATACCGCAAGAAGGTGGAACACGGCTCTGCGGAGGAGATCAAGATTGACATGCTGCTCAACAACACGGTGAGGAGGAGCATAACTGTAAACATTATACGACTCGTCTTTATTGTTTTTCTTCTTCTTTTGCAGCAAATCCGGTGGAAAAACTGATGTGCTAACGTGGCTTCAGAGACATTTATTGTGAAAGTGAAGGGCCAGCTTCCTGTTCAAGACAGCCCGTTCCTGCTCGCAGCGGCAGCAGGAACGACCAGTCAGCTTCAGATTCACTCATCTGGCTAAAGAACAGTTGGTTTGACTCCGCCCACAGAGTAGGGAGAAGGCGGAGCTTCCTTTTCTGCTGAGTCGTCATTTCTTCATTTGAAAAAAAAGAAAACGTTCAGAAAACATGAAAACTACTGAAAGATGAGGGAAGAGTTTGTGTGATGAGTTGATAAAACGTTTTATTTTACGTATTTACCTGAAACAGGTGAGCGACAGGTGATCGGTCAGCTGACTGGTTGTTGGTCCTGTGCAGCTTAAAGTTCAGTTCAGTAGAAAAACCTGAACTGAACCCAGAGACCGTGTTCGTTTTTACACGACGCAGAATACAAACTTAAACTTCGTAAAATTAGAGGAAGAAACTGCTTAAATGTGACGAAATCACTTTTTGTAATAAAAGATTTTAAAATAAATGTGTGATTAATGGAGCATCAAAACAGTAGCAGAAAACACAGAAGGGAATCTGTCCGATCAATCAAAGTGTTTGTTTATGTTTATTATTGATTTTAACACCTATTTACTACCTATTACATTGATTGTCCGGCTGCTGAATCTGATTTTACTTTGGATAGATACAAGAACGAGGATCTGTCAATCATTAATGAAGCTTTGTCAAAAGCCACTGAAGGAGAGATCCAAGTGTAGTTTATACTTATATACAACTACTGTATATATAAAAATATATATACTTTCATGTTTATGATATTTTAATACTTTTTCTGAGCTGGTAATGTGCAGTTCTACTTTATGGCTTCTGATTCCTTTTGTTTTATAAAGATTTATAAACTTCTATAAACTTTATAAACACTCGATGGAGCAGAATATAGTTTTATTGTACAGTATTGCGCGGGTTTTGGGCATGTAGTTCCACCTTTTGCCACCAGAGGACGCGCTTCCGCTGCTGAATCTCACTTTAAACTCAAACTAATAATTTACTGATTATGATGAGCAAATTTTAATTTGTGGAATTTTGTTTACATTAATGAATATCATCAGTATTCATCTTTTTTAATTGTATTGTTTTAATTTGATTAGCTTTATAAACTGGGATCGATCAGTCATTAAAAACCTGCCTAGGATCGACCAGAGTATCGATCCCAATTTAAACGAGTTGTGAGTAAGTGATGCTGATGACGGGGGTCACGTGACCCGCCGCGCTCCTTCTCTGCATCATTCAGGATGTGCGCGAGGACCGAGAAGGGCGAGTCGCGTGGCTGAGGTGAGTTTTTAACCAAAACAGAGAAGACCTGAAATAATATTTAAAATTAAACCAGAATTAAAGCTCAGCTGTTTATTTGTAGCTCCGAAAATACAGTCTGTTAGCAAAATATCTCGCTAACCACTGAACGGATTTTAATAAAACTTGCAGGGATTTTTTTTTTAAATCTTCAAGTAAACACATTTAGAAGTCAATTCAAGATGACGGCCGGAATAAATGGTTACAAAAACAACAACATGGCTGTAAATTAATTAATTTTGCCGATTTTGAGCTGTGATTAGTTGTGGTAGTAGCTGAGAGTCGTCCCCAACACATACTCAAAAGTGAGTGAAATATTTGCTTTAAACTTTTGCTTTACCTGTGGGCGTCAACCGTGTTAGCAAAATATTTAACTGGTCAGATTTTAATAAAATAATCATTGACCGTTCCTCCATAACTGATTAACTTTTGTAATAAAACAATTCAAGATGGCCGCCAGAGCCAACTGACCTTAGGATGGAAAAAAACTACTGAGCTATATCTGCTGTGGTAGTAGCTGAGAGTTATTCCCAGCGCAGCGTATGAGACAGGTCTGTCAAGTTGTACCCTCCAGCTGCAGTTTCCCAACAACATGTTTGTTCTGTTTTGTTGACATGTAAACATTTGTTTACGTGCAGAAGACTAAAGCAAACAAAGAAGCAGCTCGGGCCGAATGAATCCAGAACCATCCGATCGACGCTTTGCTTCCAGGACATGATCATTGTTTCCTGTGACAGAGAGGAGGTAAAACATCTCAAAACATCTGCTTCTGCTGTGTGAAGGTGTGTGCTCCTCAGCCTGAGCACGTTCCTGTTCTCTCAGACTCAAACCGTCTCTGATCAGCTGTAAACATCAGGCCCACTTCCTGTCAGAGTAAAAGCTCGCCACACACGTGCAGGAAAATGAGGCGTTCTGATTTCAGAGGCTTCAGACCATTATCTGGTGCAAGGTTTCCACAGGAAGCACTCCGATGACGCGAACTGGCGTGTATGACCGTTGGAACGATGAGGAACAGACTAACGTTATAAAAACAGAAGCAATAAACAAAAAAAGTTTTAGAACAGCAACTTTAAACGTCCGAGCAGCTTTCACACTCACGAGACTGAAAGAAAGAAAATGTTTTCAGTCACAATACACGAAACACGTCCCCCCACCTCCATATTTACTATAAAAGGTTGCACAGCGGGCGTATTTCTGTCTCCGTTTCATTTCTCAGAGTCAGAAAATGTTGCAACGAAGAAGAACTTCTCAAAAGAGGAAGTCTCGAACAACGTGACGTTAAGATGCTTCATCTTCCACCAGAACGGAAACATCTCGCAACGAGCCCCGAGAAATTCAACAACTTGCCTAAAAAAATGTCTTAAATACGAGACCGACACCTTTGATGCATGCTTTGTGCACAGAAGCCGATGGTGCTGCTGCTACAAAATAAAACCATTACGAACACATTAATTCACCATAAATTAATTAAACTAACATTTTTAAAAGGTCTTATTGCTGAAAGTTTTAAAATAAAGATCAGTTAGCTCTGAGTGCATGTTGGAGATGACTGTCAGCTACTACCACACCAAACTGTAACATATTTGTAATAAATCCCTTTGTTCTTCGATAAGATTGATTAGCTGTGCTTTTCATTGAAATTTAGAAAGTTTAAGAACATCCAGGCTTTAATGTGTTCAAGATACAACAAAGTGCTCTAATTTCTTTTTTAGTGCATATAAAGCACTATCGTCAGCATATAGTGAGAAAAGGCCCCATGCTTTCTGAGGATTGGGCCCAAAGGAAGCAGGTAAAAAAGGTAAAGGGAGAAAAGCACAGGGACCTAAAATAGAGCCCTGTGGAACTCTAACAGTCATTGTTGATGAGACAGTTAAAAGTAAGGTAATACAGAAAATATTTCTTCTTTCAGCTTCTCCTTGCTTCAGGGCTCACCACAGTGAACTATCTCACACGAAGACCTGGCAGTTGTTTCAGATGCCCTTCCTGACGTAGCCACTCGAGGGCCCAGGGAGGGGCAAATAAGCATGGAGGCAGGTGTGGCTGCTTCACCTTTCCCACCCATACTGTTAATGTTGTCGGTCCCAGGGGTTGAACCGGTGACATTCTGATCACAAGCCCACCTTCTCTGGCCTCTGCGCCACCACTGTCCTTGTTTTAAAAGTTCAGATAATTAGGGTAAATGCACCTAAAGATTAAAAACAAAAATCTAAACTAAGATTGTAAAATCAATTACTTATTTAAGCTAAAAAAAAAAGAAAACAAAATTTAAACAGAAAAACGTTTATGATAAAAAGCAAAAACTGTTGTAAAAATACTTAAAAAATAAGAAAAAAGTTTCACGTTTTACTTTTTTCTTCTTTCTCCTTACAGACACTCATCCTGGAATCTGATTGGCCGTTCCACCCTGCAGACACTCATCCTTGAATCTGATTGGCCGTTCCGCCCTGCAGACGCTCATCCTTGGGTCTGATCAGTCATGATGCCGCCTGGCAGTGACACAGTGGTGCTCAACGTGAGCTCAGCCAGCTGTGATGAACTGCCATACATCGACGGTCGCCTGCCATTGATGGTTCTGTACATCACCGTTCTGGTTGTTGGTCTTCCTGCCAACCTGCTTACGGTCTTCCTCACCTGGCAGCAGGTGCAAAGGAAGAATGTGTTGGGCGTTTACCTGTGGAGTCTGTCGCTGTGTGACCTGACCTACCTGTGCACGCTGCCGCTGTGGACGGACTACGTCAGCAGAGGTCACATCTGGCAGTGGAGTTCTGCTGCCTGCAAACTGACGGGCTACATCTTCTTCACCAACATGTACATTAGCATCTTCCTGCTCTGCTGCGTCTCTGGCGACCGCTACGTAGCGGTGGTCTACAGCCTGGAGGCGCGCGGCCTGAGGCGACGGCGCCATGCCGTGGTCTTCACTGTCGTCATAGTTCTGGTGGTGGCCACTGGTCACAGCGCCGTCTTCATCATGAAGGAGGGCGCCGCTGCAGAAGGTTCAGGCCGCTGCTTCGAGCCGAGTCTCAGAAGCACCACGGTGATGAGCTTGAGCTACGCTCGCTTCGTCATCGGTTTCCTGCTCCCTCTGCTGCTGCTGGTGGTGACGAACCGCAGAGTCCTGGCCAAAGTGCAGAGCAGCACGGGGCTGCAGCCCGGACAGAAGCAGCGCGTCCGATGGCTGGCAGCAGCCGTGGTACTGCTGTTCCTGGTCTGCTTCGCCCCATACCACCTGATCCTGCTGGCCCGTGCCATCATCTTCCAGTTACCCTCGACTAAAGGGGATACCTGTTCCTTCGAGAGGGCTCTGTACACCCCCTACACCATCTCTCTCGGCCTGTCCACCATCAACAGCGCCATCAACCCCATTCTCTACGTCTTGTCCAGCAACAACATCCGCAAGGAACTGTACCAAGGATTGACACAGGTCTGCAGCTGGGCACCTTCCAACAGCAGCCAGAACCAGATCCAGCCATCAGACAAATCCTTAGAGCTGTTTGCTGGGACAGATACAGAGAGACAAGCCCCGGTCCAGACCTGAAAGACCAGCCAAACACTGGTCTTCAATGGACCATCCAGAGACAGACAAGCAGCTGAAACACCGGTACAGACCTGACAGACCGGCCAAACGCTGACCTGTAATGGACGACTGAATCCAGAATCTGATCTCTGGAGTTGGACTGAAAGGTCTGCTGCTTCCTGACAGATTTCAAGTGTTTGATGAGCATCCTGGGAGCAGGACCAGGTTCACGTCCAGGATGAAGACGGACACGTACCCTCAGTGAAAGCCGACGACATGTGCACAGATAGAACAAACTGAACTGTCCATCAGAACTGATATTTATAAAGATT
>JARVGQ010000210.1:32809140-32820220 GCA_031762355.1 Hypsolebias martinsi
AGGACCATGCTGCTAACAGAACCACTCTTCTAATAGGACCATGTTGCTGACAGAACCACTCTTCTAATAGGACCATGTTGCTGACAGAACCACTCTGCTAATAGGACCATGCTGCTAACAGAACCACTCTTCTAATAGGACCATGTTGCTGACAGAACCACTCTTCTAATAGGACCATGTTGCTGACAGAACCACTCTGCTAATAGGACCATGCTGCTAACAGAACCACTCTTCTAATAGGACCATGTTGCTGACAGAACCACTCTTCTAATAGGACCATGCTGCTAACAGTGCCATGCTGTTAACAGAACCACTCTGCTAACAGTACCATGCTGCTAACAGAACCACTCTGCTAATAGGACCATGTTGCTGACAGAACCACTCTTCTAATAGGACCATGTTGCTGACAGAACCACTCTGCTAACAGAACCACTCTGCTAACAGTACCATGCTGCTAACAGAACCACTCTAACAGTACCATGCTGCTAACAGAACCACTCTGCTAACAGTACCATGCTGCTAACAGAACCACTCTGCTAACAGGACCATGCTGCTGTAGATGCTGTATTTCTTTTTCACTTCTGGTGCTTTGTTTTGTACTCTTGCTGCATGGTTTGGTATTTCTTGTTTTTTTTGTTTTGTTTGTTTGTTTTGGTAAGTCAAGACAGTTCTTCTCGTCTTGAGCATGTCATTGCATTGTTGCCCTTGTATTGCTTTGCATATGACAATAAACCTAAACCTAATACCCTGGACCGACAACATCAAAATGTGGGTGGGAAAGGTGAAACACCCCCACCTGCCCCACCCTGGGCCCTTGAGCAATTCTTTTACGTAAATAAAAACTAGAAAGCAGAGTTTCCTTAAATTATAGCGGTGGCCAGTTTACATATAAATATGGCGGTGTCATCTTAGATTTTGAGACGGCGGCCCAGTTTTGTAAAGGAACCTTTTTGCACCTAGATGTAGCCACTCACCAAAATTGAAGTTGGTACCTCACGTTTTTTTGAGTTATCTTGCTCATAATATTAACTGAGGGAGAGTATTTACATTTCCCTCTCTTCTCTCTGCCGAGAACCTGTGAGTGATTGACTCGTGGTGTTTGTGTTTATGATTCTGGCTGGTTGGAGGCGGCGAGGTTTCATAACAGTTAAAAATAACTTGGGCGCATGCAGATATCTGCCTTAAACATGCGCAGGTCAGAAGCTCCCACTGTGATCAGAAAGTTTCCACATGAACCTTACCGTGCCATCCTCCATCATCCGCAGACACGAGCCGAAGTCTGCGAGCCGAATGTGACCGTTGACATCCAGCAGGACGTTGTCTGGTTTTATGTCCCTGGAAAACAACATTAGCATATCTGTTAGCTAACATCATCGTGACAGCTGTGAAGAAAACAATCGGCGCTCTGTCCGACGACTCCTGGAGCTTGTTGTTGAACACGCAGAGCACACAAACAGCTGCTTATCAGCTGAACGTGACACAAACGCATCAGAAGGAGGACGCAAACAGAAATGAGAACATTTTGTTTTAAATAAAGTTGAGTTTGAACAGCAGCAATTTGACATCCTGCAGCTTCAGGAAGGAAGGCGAAGGCCTGAACAGGACGTGACTACAACTCCCAGAGGACACTGCTGCCGAGAACAAAACACTTCCCGTCTCTGGCGCAAAATCCCCAAGAAAATGGCCACATGGCTCAGCTGCAGCCTCTGTGCTGTTGTTACCATGACAACAAGAGGACTGGTAACTGAATGTGAACACCTGAGCGCACCTGTGGATGTAGTTCTGCTGGTGGATGGAGTGGACGGCCAGCACCATCTCTGCCACGTAGAACTTGGACATGTCTTCAGGAAGTCGATCCTCGAACTTGCTGAGCAGCGTCAGCAGGTCCCCGCCCACGTAGTAGTCCATCACCAGGTACTGCGGGACAAACACGTAAACAGGACGCCTCTGGACCGAGACAATCAGAGTTCTGCTGAACGTGGTACCAACCAGGTAGTTGTCGTCCTGGAAGGCGTAGTGCAGAGTTGTGATCCACTGACTGTCTCCTTTCACCAGGACGTCACGCTCTTCTCTGAAACACGCCGTCTGCACGGAAAACGACACGCCAACATCACGGCTGCACGTCACGTACAGCATGGCGTGGAGATGGGACTCACCTCAGCTCGCTTCAACATCTCCCACTTATTCAGGATCTTCATGGCGTAAACCCTCTCCGTGTTCTTCATCTTTACCACCGCAACCTGAGAGGAGCCAGAGGGACAGTCAGGTGTCACAAACATCTGGGCCATCAGTGAACATCTGCTTCTGGAAATGATGGACGTTGGTGACGTGTTTTAGAACAATCCCAATGAGAGGATCGTTAATCTGCTGTTCTAAAGAGTTTAATGCAAATATGTTATTTGTTAATTATGAAACCTAAAACCTAAACAAAAGCATAAATATAAAAATAATTTAAATGACATGTTTGTTTTAGTAAAAACAACTGAAGATAAAAACATGCACCTATTCAAGTTACAACTTTGTTGGAGACTAAAACGTACACAATTCAAGATGGCTGCAACAGCCTGCCAGTCTTTAAAAAAAAAACACCAAACAACCATAACTCAGTAAATATGACATCTACAGAGCTAAAATTTGAGGTGGTAGTAGCGGACAGTCATCCTGAACACGCTCTCAATGAGACATCTCAAGATACCACAAGAGATCGAGCATTAAGTTATAATCAAGGTTGAACCAAAACGGCTCCACGTCAGCCATGCTTCATCATCTGGTGGTGACATCACAGACGTGAACAGTTAAAGGCCTATTTAAATATTTCAGTTCAAGCTAAAGTGGTTGAGTCACAGTTCAAACAGTTCCTTCAAACTAACAACACTTTTAACATCAAAGTTCAACATTTTTAACAATTTCCAGTCCAGCTTCAGGGCAGGACACGGTACACTCACGAACTTAAAAGTGATGGACGATGTTAAAACAGCACTTGAAAGTAAACCTGCTTGTTTAGATTTGTTTAATGATCCATTGACACCGTGGACCATTGTCACTAATCAACATCAGACAAAAACTTGGCTTTAATACGAACGAACATGTTGGTTTAACAGCGACTTAACTAAACGTGTTCAGTTTGTTTGATTTGGCTCAGTTTTGTCAGATGTGGTCGCACTGAACAAGGGTGTCCCACAAGGGTCTATTTTAGGGTCCTTGCTTTTTTTTTTACTCTATATTAATCAAATCTGTGATCAGCTTAAATTCTCCTCTTACCATATGTATGCAGATACAATTCTATACTTGTCAGCGCCCTCTCTAGATGCTGTACACTCAAATCTTCAGACTGATTCAACACCTTACAGAACGCTCTCCACGATTCAAAATTAGCCCTAAATACTAGCACAACAAAAGTTATGTTGTTTTCCCGTAATTCTGTGGTAACCATTCCTTCCATTAAAACACTGAATGGTGATATAGAGCTTTTAGACACATACAGTACAAATATCTTGGTATTTGGATGGATACAGATCTTAGTTTTAAACATCATATTAAAAAAGCAAAAATGTTCAAGTTTTGAGTACAGATTGCTTTCAAGCTGCTTGAAACAAGTTTGTTTTTATCACAGCTGGATTACAGAGACACAATCTATAGACCTCACCCTCACTACATTAGCTAAACTGGAGCCCGTTTACCATGCTGCTCTGAGCTACAACCCTTTAGGACTCACCGTTGTACTTTAGATAACCTTGTTGCTGGACTTACTTCACTCAATGTTCGAAAGATGAAGCAATGGAATATTTTCATACACAAAGCCGTTTTAGGAAAATGATCATCTTAGATCTACTCCAAGGTCATTTCACTCCAGAACACACAGTTTCAGGGCCAGGCTGTGGTTTAAGGTCAGGAACGATGAGTTAGTCCTATTTGGGCCTGTGGCCTTGGGATGATCTGCAGCTTAAGTTGACTGTTGGAGTCTTTTATTCCTTTATCTACCGGTAAGTTTGAACAAAACCTGTCAAGAGGTTTTATTCACATCTTACACGCGTCTTAAACTGTGATATTTGTTAAACTTGCATTGTATTTTATGACTTATTACCAGATGTTTTGTTGTAAATATTTTAAATATTACTGTTAGTAAGATTGTTGCTGTATTTGTAATGGCTTGTTTGCACCGTGCACATTTCCCAGGACATCTTTGTAAAAGAGATTAATAATCTCAGTGGATTTCTTTCCTGGTAAAATAAAGGTTTAAATAAATAAAAATCTCTGTTGTAAAATACAGTGGATTACATGAAATCCTTAAGGCTTTGAATTATTATTAAAGTAGATTAAACGTTAATAATTTCTGGATTACGGAGCCCTCAAAAAGAAACTGTAAATATGAGTCAAAGGTGCACGTGAAGCTTTATTTCAAAGTTCCTGAACTTTTTCTCGTTTGTGTGTGAAATAAACTCTAAATCCAGACGTGCACATTACAGGCTGTGGTGATGTGTTAAGCCGGGCCGACCCCACCTGGAACACCTGCCTGATCAGGACTCGGCTCTTGGACCTGGACACTCCTGCACCGAGCGGCTTTGAAGTGTGCCGAATGTGAATTTGAATGTTTGTGAGGACCAAGCAGAGACTGCCGGGAAGGACGGTCCTCACAGGTACGGCAACACAAAAGCATGAGTGTGTTTAAATCCTGAGGCGGCGGACAGGTGTGGCTGTGACACACCTTTCCTCTGGTATGTGGGCGATCCACACACACAGAGCAGCATAACACACGGGCAGTGCACAGCTGCCAGAGTTACACAACAGGGTGTTCGGCACACCGAGGCTTCTGCATGAATAAAAAGGGATTGTGCCATTTCTGGGGCTGGACGCACCCTGCACAACAAGCGGCACAACGAGCAGCACAACGAGCTGCAGCTGAGACAGAAAAGCTTCAGAAGCAGCTTCAGTAAGAACAGGAAGCCCCGGAAACTCTCACATCCTGTTGGAGCAGACCTGCTTCACATCCTTCCCATTCTGGGGAAGTTGATATAAAATGCCTACAAGGACGTACCTAAAAGAAATGAGAAGCTGATTCAATCTCTGCTCTTTGCAGATGATGTGGTCCTGTTGGCGTCATCGTGTTGTGATCTTCAGCTCTCACTGGAGCGGTTCACAGCGAGTGTGAAGCAGCCGGGATGAGAAGCTGCACCTCCAAATCTGAGGCCATGGTCCTCAATTGGAAAAGGGTGGATTGCTCTCTTCAGGTCGAGGTTCTGCCTCAAGTAACTTGGGGTTTTGTTCATGAGTGAGGGAAGAATGGAGCGTGAGATTGACAGATGGATTGGTGAAACATCTGCAGTATTATGGACTCTCTACCGGTCCACTGTGGTGAAGAGGGAGCTGACCTGTAAAGCAAAGCTCTCTATCGTCAGTCTATGTTCCTCTCCTCACCTCTGGTCATGAACTCTGGGTAGAGAGTGAAAGAATGAGATCGTGGATACAGGAGGTTGAAATGAGTTTCCTCTGCAGGGCAGATGGACTCTCCCTCAGAGATAATGTGAGAAGTTCAGTTATCAGGAGAGACTCGGAGTAGAACCACTGCTCCTCCACATCGAAAGGAGCCAGTTGAGGTTGTTCAGGCATCTGGTAAGGTACTCCCTGAACACCTCCCTAGGGAGGTGCTTCGGGCATGTCCAACTAGGAGGAGACCTCGGGGAAGACCCAGGACACGCTGGACAGACCATGTCTCTTAGCTGACCTGGGAACTCCTTGGAGTCCTCCCAGAAGGGCTGGAAGAGGTGACTGTGGAAAGAGATGTCAGGACCTCCCTGCTCAAGCTGCTGACCCCGAGACCTGAGTCCAGAGCAAGAGGAAGATGATGGATGGATGGCCTTAATGGATGGATGGATGGATGGATGGATGGATGCTTGAAGCTAAAAACTGGTAAAGCTGTAGCTAAAAGTTAAAATTAGAAAAACTGTTGCTAAAGGCTAAAATGAGCATAACTATCACTAAAAGATTAAATAAGCTAAATTATACTAAAGCTAAAATTTGTATTAATAATGTTTGAAATAAAAAATGCTAAACTGAAGCTAAAAGCTAAAAGAAGCTAAACTAGTGCTGAAAGCTAAAATTGGAAAATGATGCTTGAAGCTAAAATTCAGCAAAAATGTTGTTAAAAGCTCAAATTAGCTAAAATGCTGGTGAAAGCTAAAATTATCAAACATATTGGTGAAAGGTAAAATTAGCAAAATATTGCTAAAAGCTCAAATTTGAAATACGATGCTTGAAGCTAAAAACCAGTAAAGCGGTCTAAGTTTGAATTAGCAAAATACATGTACCGGTACAATAGTTGCTAAAGGCATTTGCCAAACTACTTGTAAATACTAAAATGAACAAAACTGTTGTCAAAGGCTAAAATGAGCAAAACTGTCACTAAAAGTTAATAGCTAAATTGATGCTAAAGCTAAAATGTTAAATAATGTTTGAAACATAAAAAAGCAAATCTGCAAAACTGAAGTTAAAAGCTAAAATCAGATAAATTGATGTTAAAAAGCAAAACTCTGCTAAAGTAATGCTTAAAGTTAAATTCAGCAAAACCATCCCTAAAAGCTAAAATCTGCAAAAACCCTCACAAAATCAGCTTTAGCAATGCTAAAAGCTAAAAGTCAGCGAAACTGATGCTAAGAACTCAAAATGGGCAATACTGATGCAAAACGTTAAAATCAGCTAAACTGACACTAAAAGCTAAATCAGTTAAACTTATGCTAAAGGCTAAAACTAATAAAACAGCTAAAATCAGCTATTAGCAACACTGTTGCTACAAATCAAAAACACCAGAACTGCAGTTAAAAGCTAAACCTACAGATCAGCAGGGACATTTCCAGACCCCTCAGGTACAAGTTGATGTGCGGCTGTTTAAAGTTTGCCTGCACACTGATCTACATTCAACAAGTTTCAACCAGAGCTAGACAAGAAGCAGCAACAAGCAAAATAAAATTGCAAAACGACTGTGATGAAATCTGAGCTGTCTCTCCTGCTGCAGTCATAAGAAACGAGTCGTTTTCAGTATTTATGGCACCACTTGTTGATCGTCTCCATGGTAACCATACAGGAAGCACGAGGCATAAAGACAGAGACGGCTAGAGGGTTAGCACGAGTTTTAATACATAAAAATTGAATTTGAACCTACAATAAACCCATTTATTGAACTCCAGTCATTTTCAATATTAATTTTAGGCCCATTGATGCAGCAAAAACTAAATATTTAGTTGTTTTATTGTAACAGCAAATCATCAAAGTGTTGGCATCAAATATAAATGAACAACCAGTATTGTTTTTTACAGCAGAATGACATCGTTCACGTTACGAGTCACAAGGCTCAGAACATTTAGCTTCAACACAACCAGACCTCCTGAACTCACATGAACAGGCTAAATGCAGTACACTGAAAATATTTAACTTATTTTACTTTTCACCATTTAGAAATTCATAGAGCTTTAAAAACTTGTTTTGTTTTAAAACTGCTTCAGCAGACATTTTATTTTTTGTCTTCCTGCAACCCTTTTAGCTTATACCTAGCCTTATGCTACTTTTAGTTTTTAGCTACAGGACTACTATTTTTAGCTTATACCTAGCCTTATGCTACTTTTAGTTTTTAGCTACAGGACTGCTACTTTTAGCTTTTAACTAGCCTTATCGCTTTTGGCTGTTAGTCAGCCTTTTGCTAAATTATTTATGTTTAGATTTTTTTAGATATTTGTTATTTTAAGCCAACATTTTAAAGCCTTTCGTTGTTACCTTACCTTTAGCAATTTTTAGCTTCCAGCTAACGGTAATGATAGCAACATTTAGCTTTCAACTAGTGTTTTGCTAGTTTTAGCTTGAACAAATTTCGGTCCTGTCATTCAGCGCTCATTGTTCTTGCTGTATATACTTTGTTTGGTGTCACACCAGCAGCTCAACCCTATAATCGGCGTTAATAAAGCATCTTCTCAGAATAATTTTCCATCAGCAGCTGTTGCTCCACACCACAGACCTCAGATCAGTAATATTTACCCCAGCACGTCCTCTGTTTACAACAAAACTCACATAATGCTGAATAAAACAGACAATAAAAAATGATTTACAGTTTTGTTTTTACGCAGAGGAGAGTTTGGCTGCGTGGACCTTGACTGCAGCTGTTATCAGACTGTGTGTAGGTGAGTTACTGAATGACAGCAGCTGAAGGGCAGCCGCACAAACAATGCTCGTAGAAACGTCTTTTTTTTACTCCTGTGAGTCAGAACTCTGCGCTCAGTCTGAGTAACGGCACCTGGAGCAAAAGAGTCAACAAATACTTGGTTTGCTGGTCAATTAGAAAGTTTCCACTCTGGGGCTGCCCTTATATGTCCATGTTTAATACACGCATTATGACATAATTAGTAACAGGATGTCTTTGTGTTTCCTGTCTGTATCAGATTCACATCCTCGTCAGCCGCTGCTCTGCTCATTGTTCTGGCAGCCTGCAGTTTAGTCTCAACAATGTTCGGAGCGTCGGGAATTCTCACTCACATGGCAACACGTCAGTACAAGCTCTTCTTTCTCTGAATGCAGCGAGGATTTGAAGCTAAACGTTCCTGAAGGCGTTTCATTTCATCTATCTGACATTCACAAACCGAGCACAAATGAGTTTTCAGTTGGCTCGTTCTGCTTTACTTGTTGGCTGTTAATTGTTTTGGTGGGTTAATAAAAGTCTGAAAAGGTGCTTAAGGTTTTTACAGAAACAGTGAGTTGAGGTAGTTCCTGACTGGGCTGTGACGGTCGGCGACTAGCTGGAGACTTTAAAATGTGAGAAAACAGGTGATTTTTGTTGTTGTTGTTGCAGTTTCATTGAATTTTGAGTGTTTGCAAACTCCGAGCTGTGTGCTCATGTTTATGATAATCAAGCTTATTTTTGTGCTGCTTCTAAAAATCACAGTATTAGCTTTTAGCAACATTTAGCTTACAGCCAACTGTCAGCTACATTTAGTCAGCCTTTTTTAATTTAGCTTTTAGCCAGCTTTTTGCTACATTTAGCTTCTAGGCAACCTTTTGCTATATTTAGCTTCTAGGCAACCTTTTGAAGCATTTAGCTTCTAGGCAACCTTTTGAAGCATTTAGCTTCTAGGCAACCTTTTGAAGCATTTAGCTTCTAGGTAACCTTTTGAAGCATTTAGCTTCTAGGCAACCGTTTGAAGCATTTAGCTTCTAGGCAACCTTTTGAAGCATTTAGCTTCTAGGCAACCTTTTGCTATATTTAGCTTCTAGGCAACCTTTTGAAGCATTTAGCTTCTAGGCAGTCTTTTGCTATATTTAGCTTCTAGGCAACCTTTTGAAGCATTTAGCTTCTAGGCAACCTTTTGCTATATTTAGCTTCTAGGCAGCTTTTTGCAACTTTTAGCTACAAGCAATCTTTTACAACATTAAGCTAGACTGCTCCGCATTATGGTGAATCCCGCTTGAAAAGCATCAAGAGTTGCAGAACAGTCAGATATCATCTGTGGTTCTACAAATAAAAATCATCAGCCAAAACACTGATGAATTCACATCCACTCATTTGATCATCAATGATCCTGTGAGGAAGAAGATGAGGAAGATGAGGCGTAGTGTGTGTGAACAGGAAGTCTTACCTCTCCAAAAGCTCCTCGTCCAATCACCTTCAGCATCTCAAAGTCGTCTCTGTGCAGCCGCATGTCCTTCACTCTGGAGGTGAAGGGTTTCACTGCAGACACACAAACAAAGGGTCAGGAAAACAAAAACGAGATGCTGAACACATCAGACTGAAGGTGATGGTGCTGCGGGGCCAGGGCACTAAGACCCTGCAGACTGGCAGCTCATCTTTAATTCATCTGATCAGGGATCAGATTTATCTGGGTCACACACACAGGAGGAGGAACAGCAACACATCAGAGCAGCAGCAGCTTCCTTCATCCAGAGATGCCAGCTGAACTGAACCAGGTGGACCCTCAGGAACCTGCAAGGTCCTTCAGAAGCAGAACTCAAACCAGGTTCTCAGATGCTGATGTGAGTCAGCGTGAGGGGCGGGGCTACGTCCGCCTCATCGTCCAATCAAATAGAGACCAGAAGAAAGTGCCAGAAATGTTGGTTTACTTCTGTCACTATGCAGGTATGCTGTCAGCTCTACTAACGTCTGCGTCACCATGGTAACGCATGACAAACGCATACCATACAGTAGAAATACAGGGCCGCACCTTTTACCAAATCTTTCCTCTCCAGACATCCCAGGTAAAATGAAAGCAGACTGAAAAATCTACTTTGAATTTATTTGAAGTGCATGAAAACTGAAAATGTATTTATCTTTATAACATTTTCTGTTAAAATTGTGTGAATTTCTCAGCTGAGGGACAAATGAAGCTTTAGTCTGCTCCTTCTAAATGCTGCTGACAGCATGAAAAGCTTAAATAAACCGTCAGATGACTAACCAGGGGTCCACATAAGAGGCTTCAGTTTGTCTGAGACAACCTGTCAAGCAGATGTCTCTTCGAGGTTGTTCAAGTGGAACAGACGAGTTAAAGTTCTCTGTCGCCGCGACAGATTTCTGTCATCTTTAAAAATGAAAGGGTGGGGGGAGGAACCTGTGTTTTGTTGTGGTCTTGTTAAAGACATCCGATCTAAAAATGATCCAGGGGTAAAAAAAAAAAAAATGTTTGTAAGAACAATCCTTCAGGTAGATAACCAAAAAGGTTAAATCATGCCAGATGACATGATTTAAATTTTTTTTGTGTGAATGATCCAGGGATTCAACTGGCACTGCTTTCAACCAGTAAAGAGAACCAGAGCCACAGTTTGACCCTCGGAGCACAGGAGGACGGGTCCTGCTGTCGGATGCACGGTGAGTCCAGAGCAGACACAACACAGGTGACAAGAGTTTCCTGGACTATTTTCCAAGGAGGACACCGCACCACCCCAACCGAAGGTGATGACATAATAATTATTAAATGTATGTGTTTGCACGTGATCAGTTCACTGCAGCTGGGGGAGATACCAGAACTGATAGCTTGTTGATTCCTATAAATATTTGGGTATCCTGGTCGATTCGCATCTCTCTTTTAAACTTCACGTGGAAAACCTCGTA
>JARVGQ010000210.1:32936137-32947512 GCA_031762355.1 Hypsolebias martinsi
CATAGGCGACGCGTCAGCGGTGACGCATAATAGATGCGACTTATAAAGCGGTGCGACATATTTATGGATTTTTCCAATTTATTGGACATAATTGGACAATGCGACTTATAGAGCGGAGTGACTTATAATCCAGAAAATACGGTAATTCTCAATCTGGATGCATAAAATACACTGCAAAGGAAAATTCACAGATTTTCTCACAATCCTGAGTCACCAAACGGACTCAAACAGCTACGACACTAACAAAAGGTTATACATGGAAACGAAGGACACATTTTCATCTGATAGCTCTAAAACTTGGAAAGTTGTAAAGACTGTTAGTCCCACTATGGAGTTATAAGGACCTGTGGGTTTGCACCACCAGGGGAATCCTGTGATTGTGCAAGATTCTGCCAAATGTCTGCATGGCCATGTCTCTATGCCGCCTGAAATTCAACATCACCAGCAATGGAGTATTCTCTATTTGGGACTGTGTGTTGTGGTTCTTTGGTGTCATTTTTAAAGCAGAGTTTAAAATAAAGCTTCAAACATTCAGAATAAGTTCTAGGAGCTACGATTCGCACAGCAGAAAAGTCTGCTTTGTGCTGCTTTTGTTCAAAGGAGTGCACGCCGTAACAGACAAACATGACAGTTACGTAGACGTCCTTTAACAAAGTGACTGCAGTTTTATTAGTGTACCGGTTAGATGAGCCAATCAGTGTTCTTCTACGTATGAACCATTTACTTTACTTTAGAGTCCATATTGAGCTAAAGAAAATGCACCCAATACACATACTAGTACTACAAATGCATACAGCATCAGTGGTACAAGTACACACAATCTACCTCTAATGGCCAGGATTGGATTACGTCTCTGTGGTTTGAAAGTAACTAAATATTTCAGCTGTTAATACAAAGTTATGAGTAATCTTACAGCTTGAGTTGGCTCTGGGTATCATTTAAATCCAGATCTTTAGTCTTTAATCAACCCTAGAACTGGTCTGGATCTCAGTATTTCTCTAACCAAAAACTGGGGGTGGGATTAAGGTGATGAGCAAAACTAAATAAATCCTTATTAACACAATCTTTAGGTTTATTCATTTGCGTGATGTGCTTTTAAACATTTTCACCCGCTGGTGCTCAAAAACCTCTCATACTTCCATAAAGGGTGCTAAACATACAGAGCAGTGTGCACAATGTGTTTAAAATGCCAACCAACCACTGAAAGTGTTGATTAGTAAAGACCAGACCAGGTAACAAAAGAAGAACTAAATTAAACGCATTAATTACGGTAGATTAAATATTTAATTTCTGAATACCAGTATAAAAAAGCCTACCACATAAAGAATGATTCAAAGATATCTGAGTGTTATACATTTTCAAACGAGTCAGGACTCACCACTGCTGGTGTACTTCACTCCACTTGATCGGGTCCGGGTCAGTGGTTGCTTCGTAGGAGCTCTGCCCCCTCTGCTGGTTGCTTGGCGGGCGTCACCGACTGATGTTTTCCTGGCCGTAGTAGGAGGCTCAGGATTGCGATTGGAGAAGCCAGACCGGCTTGTGGAGGTCTCGTTGTCACTGGGAGCTGTAAAGGAGCCAGTTCTCTTTCTGGGCATTGCTAAAATGTCCAGTCTGGACAGCTTCTTACCTTCGGCGGACATTTTAGGAGGTACAGAAGTCTGGTCAGAATTCTGAGAAGCCCGATCAGTCTCAGCACCCTCATTATCTGAGGCCTCCCCCAGGCGTGCTCGTCGAAGCATGGATGCTCGGGTCGGCCGTGGTGCTGACAGACTGTTGGAACGTGTTAGAACCTGCTGAGTTGCTGTCTTGAGTGTCTTTCCATTGTCTTCTTTCTGAAGAGGAGCAATAATTTTCTTGGTGCGGCTGGATGGACGGGAAATTTCCTGATCAGAAGATATCGTTTCAGTCCAGTTGGGTCCAGAAACTTGCTGGCTTTCAGACAAATCCAGAGAGCCCCGGTTGCCTGTACTGCGACGAATCTGGAAGCGCTTTGTTGCCTCTGCCTTGCTCGGTGCATCAGCTGAAGTCTGGTTACGCCGTTTCTCAGAAAGTCTTTCTCGAGCACTAAGCTGTCGTCCCTTTTCTTGAATGGATGGGCTAGAAGAGGATTTCTCCTTCTGAAGGCTACTGATGGTGGGTCGTTTCTTAGAGGTGGAGCTGATAGGGGCATTTTTGCTACTAACTTGACTAACAGTGCTAGCTGTATCTACATCTGACTCACCTGAAAGGGAATCGTCCATGTGGGTAGAGGAGCCCCCCTTCTTTGAGCTGCGACCGGAACCGGATGAGGGCAACTTTGTTTCTAGAGAGGACAGAGTTCCCTCTGCCTCTTGAAGAAAGGATTGTGTGTCCTGGATATTCTCACACCTCTGCTCCATGTCTCTAATGGATGGGTGGCTGGAGATGTGGGGAAGCTTTTTCATCTGGACGGTGTCACTGGGTCGATCTTTGGTGAAACTCTCCTGCCGGACGATAGACAACATGCAGCTATCTTTAGTGGGAACAAAATCCCTGTCCTGTGTTTGGAGGTTTGGAGCAGAGCTGTTGGGTTTGACTCCTGGTCTCTTGGGTTCATGTCCACTTAAGTGTTGGATCAGGACTGTGGTAGGAGGAGGTTTAGCAGGAAGGTTTCGAGTCCTCTCAGACTGGACAGGGCTCCGGGCTTGGTCAGGCTTGCCTGGGTAATCTTCAGCACCAATATAGAAAGAGGTGGATTTGTTGGTTGGAGAAACTCTTTCCTGAATTTTAAAGGGATGACCAACAACACCTGGAGATATACCGCCAGTCCTGGTATCATTTCTTCCTTTTTCCAGAACTGGTGCTTCTTCAGAGCGACTGGCATCACTCAGACTGTCAGGGTCTAAGTCATCCTGGACAGCTAAGCGATGGGTGGTGTCCTGTGGGCAAGGATGACCAGAAATTCTGTTCAAAGATTCCTGGCCTGGGTAAGATTCATGTCGAATCATGATGCTTGGGGGAACACTTTCCAGTTTCTCTGGAGGCACTTGAGGCAGCAACCGTCTTGTTCTGGAGCTGTGGCTCGTCTCAGACTCAGAGGTGTCATAGCTGAAACTTCCCATTGAACGGCTCATGAAATGCAAATCTGCAAAACAATTTGCTGTTATTGAAACCTGTTTCAACAGTATCTTGAAAATAAAGTACTACTTTTTTTCTGATAAATGACAAAAGACTTCAGCCGTACCTTCAATACATTCCCCTTGAGGTGGAGTGGAACCAGGTTCAGCATAGCTGTCTGCTAGACTGGCCCATCGGGAAACCCACTTGGGTCCCTCAAGACCTGCAGCCGGAACCTAGAAAAAAAAAATCACGATGGAAAAAAATCATCAAAAAAATAACAGTTCAACCAAGACTTGACCAAATAAAACAGGAGACAGGGCATAAACACCAGTTTGTATGTTCTAGGACAAAAGCATGCAACAAAAGTGTTTCTCTGGGTTCTGATCAGGGGTTACCTGTATGGGACCTGTTGGGGCACCACTGAGAGCAGCTGGGATAAAGCCATGCAACGGGTCCACAATGCTACCATCACTGGGCAGGACAGCTTGCTCATCTTTGCCTTCATTTACAACTGGTCTATAGACTCCTGTAGTCACATCACTGTACTCGGGAGAGTCGAGAACACCAAACACCTGTTGGACACAGGGCATGCATGAGGAGGGGTGGGACCACATCGACAGGAAGAAGCAGGAAGTACAAAGGGTTCCATGCATTGCTAAACATTTAGAACTGTGTTTAAGCAAGTAACTGTTAGTGATGCATACTTCAATAAATTGAAAACGCAAGAAGCTTTTGCTCTTGCTTAGCTACACAGTCTTTACCAGTGAGTGCTCAGAACTCTTTTTTTTTTACCAAAACTATGGAAGCTAGTTCACTTGAGAACCTGTGAGGCCAAAATCCCTTGTACCTAACTATGGCATTACCTGATCAATCATGCTGCGGGCCTCTTCCACCTCTTTGTCTTGAGACTCGGTCTCAATAGTGTACGTTCCAGCATCACTCTGACTATCGTCCTCCTCATTCTTCATCATCCTCTGGGAACCTTTTAGGTCCCCTCCACGAACACTCAGGGACAACACAGGAGACACTGGGGTCCCACACAGATGAACCAGAGGGGCCATTTGGCCAGGAGCACTTGGTGGTAAGGACGATTTTGAGGTTGCTTGAGGCTGTAAGGGTGATGAGGGATAGGAGACTGAAGCAGATGTTGGAGGTTCTGGTGGGGAGGGAAACTGTGCAAGAGGAGGTGACACCATCACTGGCGGTGCAGACATGGGGGTAGGTGATGTTTTGTCCCTGGTTGGGGAGGACTCCTTTTGACCAGAGTCCTTCAGGAACTCAGCAGCAAACTCTTGGGTGAGTTTAGACTTTTTACCAACACTACCAAAAGGTCTGACAATAACTCCTGATGAGGAGCGAGAGGAGGAACTCAGTGAAGCTCCTTCACCCTCTGTCTTCTCTCTTTTAAGAGAGCTGGATCTTTGGGGCCCGCTGTGGCCCTGACCCTTTAAGGGAACAGTCACCTGCTGGGTGGGAGGAATGTGTCCATGCACAGATGCCGGCCTCTCGCCTCCTTTACGTCGCTCCAACTTGGACTTGAGGGTGGAGTAAGAGTCAGCGTGGGCAGGGTTGTGCGTAAAGGACTGCGACCTCTTCTTACGTGGGTTGTCATCAAAAAACTCAATGATGAAGGCCTGCTGGGTGAGGTGCTCAGGGGGCCCCTGTTTGGGTGTTTCTGTGGGAGATGGGGACTGAGGAGGGCTCTGGGACAGGGGCCAGTCAGGGGCCACAGGTGAGGCTGGAGCTTGTCTGGGTGGAGAGTATTGCAGCACATGATGGAGCTTCTGCACTGGAGCAGGCTCATGAGCTGACTGGACCGTCTGCTGGGATGTCTCAAACTGCTCTGATTGGACAGAGAGGTGAGATTTGCTTCTGCTGTTAAGTACTGGGTCTTCTGAGTCACTTTGGGTTCCATCCTCATGATGGTGACCTGGCAACAAAAGAATTAAAACATTATGTCTGATAAGGTCAACTGGAGAAAAAATACTACTATCAGCATCTTGAAGCTCTTATAACAGTCATATTCTACCAAATTGCTAAAAACATATCCCCTGGCTGTCAATGCATCTTGGTCTGAAAACCTGAACTGGACCTTAGGGGTCACTCTGACCTTTGAGGGTCTTGATGTTCATGGCGAGGTCACTCTTTGTGCTGTAGACATCCTCACAAGGTGCATGCTTCCTTATCATGCTGACATCACTATGAACCAGCCAATCAGCCACTTTACTCTGTGCTGACATCATCTCTGCAGGCGCTGCAGTGATGGTGGTTTTAGTGGGCGGAGCCTGCGGCTTCCTCTGCCGAGTGGAGAACTTGGTGATGTGGTCTTTGATCTTGATTTTGCCAGGCATGCAGTCATCAAACTCAATGGTGAAGGAGGCGTGGCTCTGGACGATGGGCGGGGTTGGGGTGGGAGGGGAAGGCGGAGCCTTGGGTATGTCTGTATCCTTGGTGGGGATTTCGTGGAGCTCCGCCCCAGATGTTTTCTGGTGTTGGAAGTCCTTGGTGGGAATCTCAAAGTAGCTGGGCTCACGGTGGTATGAAGGAAAGACCGTCTTTGGTTGGGAGTCTGAGACAGATCCGGAAAAATCTGGATCCACAGACGAAACGTCTTTCTGTACATCTGAGGGAAAAAGAATAAACCCTGTATATGCTGGATGATAATACAAAAAACTACTGGTAATCCTTCATGCTTGATGAATAAGGTGTTTACCTAGATGAGGCTGATCACTGCTCTGGACTTTACTCCCATAATCCTCTTCTCCCCACCATGACGGCTGACCGTACAGGGGGGTGGGCCGACTCACCGGAGCCTCTGCCACAAACACACAACAGCTAAAATCTGCATTTTCAGCAAAAACACAGTACTGTCCTGAAATTTGTTAAAGCTGAAACAGTCTTAGCAAAACATTAGCTAAAAGCTGTAAAACACCACCAAACTGGAGTTTCAACCTAAAATTCTCAAAACCTTACCTAAAGAATGCAATGGTCAAAGCTATAGCTAACGTATTAGCTTAGGTATTAGCTAAAATTGGGAAAACAGTTCAAAGTTAAAATGAGCATAACAGTGACTAAAAGAATAGGGCTAACTGTAATCATAGCTAATGGCAAAAATGAGCTAAGTCATAGCTAATAGTTAGCTTAGGTATTAGCTAAAATTAGGAAAAAAGTTCAAAGTTAAAATTAGAATAACAGTAGCTAAAAGAATAGGCAAACCTGTAGTTGTAGCTAAAGGCTAAAATTTGTAAAACACTAGCTAAACAAAAGCTTAATGTAGCAAAAATGGTAGCAAAAGGCAAAAATAACAAAATAGTAGCTAAAATATTCAGTGAAACCATAGTTATAGCTAAAGGCTAATATTATGAAAAATGTAGGTAAAGGTTAATATTAGCAAAATAAATTGCCAGAGGCTAAAATGGCCTAAACCTTAGCTAAGATATACTTGAGATACATTTATCTACAGTAAGGGATCTCTGTGTTTTTCTACAGATAAACAGTTTGTAAGAATAAAAATGACAAACTTGTTAAAGCTGCACTGCACTTTTCCTAATGAGCCGAACAGTTTAAGAAACACAAACTATAAGCAGAAAAATCAACAGCAGGATGAATGCTGACGCAGCATTCACAAAAACACGCTTCTGGAAAACGTTCACGCGGGCGTTTTCTTGGTTGTGTTCCACGCTGAGTAAAAAGTTTCTGCACGAGTAAAAACAGCAGCTGTGCGTTTCCTGTTCCAGCCACCTGTCCACACGACAACACGATGAAACGGGGACAGGAAATGAAGCAGATCAGTGTAGGATCCACTCACTCTGTACGTCTGAAACCATCTGTTCATCAGACTTTTAACAGCTGAACACAACAGAATGCTGGGTCGGCAGAAGCTCCGCCTCCTGTCCGCAGGTAAAACTGAACTCAGATCAGCCGAAGCTCCTCCTCATAGTATTTGTACCTTGTGCCAGACTCTTGGTACTCGGCGTTTTGTCGCCTTTCTGCCGCTCGTCTTCATCACTCTTCTTCCCCTCCGCGGCCTTCAGACTCATCTGCAGCTGGCTGCTGTACTTCTCGTGCTGCAGCGACAAACGGGATGATTAAAGGTTTACGGGCTCGGGTCTCATCATATTCTCGCAGAACTTCTTGTACAAACAGGAAGTTTGAGAAAACATCCTGATCCAGCCCTCTTTTCTTTATAATGTAAGATAAGACATCTGTTAAATTGGATCACCTCTCTCCCTGTTCTTCCCTCCCTCTCGTCTTAAGCTGGGACCCTGTGCACACATGTTCGTTCCACCACATGTGCCACATGTGGTGCAAATAAAGAAACTTGAATCCTTGAATCTAAAACACATCTCATCATATTTTCAGTCAACTTCTGAACTTTGGGAAAGTTTGGCCACCGATGAAATCTAGAGACTATTTGGAGATGGAAAAGAGAATAAACTGCAATAGAACTGAGACATTTTAAGACATTTTGTGACTAAATTAGCAGTTACTGGCTTGTGTTGTGTCTGTTTTACCACACATGATTTTAACTGTGTGAAAGTTTATGAAGCATTTTGTGATCCTGTTTATATTTATTATTCTTCCATATTCTAATTAAACTATTCCATACGTTTTTCATCATCGCTCGTGTTCCACAATTTTTGTGCTATTTCAACAAATCATGTATCAAAACGTTCAGCTCTTTCAGGACAATCCTGCTCTGACTTCTGGTGTTGGTGCAACTTTAGCTTTTTGAAATATTCAGCCTTTTCAGCCATTTTTTCCTCATAAAAAATAAATTTAACTCATTTTACATCCTTTAAATCTTTAGATGTGTTTACTCCTTTTACTGCTCCTTTCACATTTTGTTCTGCTTCAGCTTCTTTCTGCAAATTTAAACTTTTTTCAGCTACTTTCAGCTGTTTTTCAGCTGTTTTGTACTCCTTTCTGATTCTTTCTGCTAACTACAACAATTTTGTTCTTCTAACTTCTTTCTGATAATTTCAGCTTATTTCTGCGTTTCAGCTTTTTCTGCTATTTCAGCTACATTTCAGCATGTTTAGCTAATTACAGCTGTCTCATTTTTTGCACTCCTTTAAACTGTATTCAACCTAGTTCAGCAAAAATGTACTCTCTCCACTTCCTTCTGGAAATTTAAGCTTCTTTCTGCTTTTCTTGGTAACTTTTCAGCTGTTTTTGCTAATTTAAGCTTTTTTCAGATCATTTCCACTTTTTTATGCTAATTTCAGCTTCTTTCAGCCTAATTGGACACACACATCTGTTCTTTCTGCTTTCTTCTGCTAATTTAATCTTGTTCTACATTTTCAGCTACCTTGTTAGCATTTTTAGCTAGTTTCAGCTGTTTTCAGATCAATTCAAGTTTTTGTGGTAATTTTTGCTACTTTCAGCCTAATGAACTTCTTTCTGCTAATTTCAGCTTGTTATGCTCTTTTCATTTTATTTCTGCTAGTTTCAGTCATTTCAGCAACTATTCTGCTGTTTTATGCTATTCTTAGCCTTTTCAGCTAATTCCATAATTTTTTTTAGCTCATTTCATCTTTTTATTTAGTTATTTTTATAATTTTTTTTCTTTTTTTGTGCTAATTTCTGATTATCTAAACCAAATACAGCCAATATTTATTCTTTCGGCTTTCTTCTGCTATCTTAGGCTTGCTCTTCCATTTCAGCTACATTTCAGCATGTTTAGCTAATTTCAGCTCTTTTTCAGCAAGTTCTTCTGGAATAAACATTCACGCTGCATTTTTGCAGGAAATGCAATTCCTCCAGTTTAGTTTAAGTCTGACATTTTGTTTGTCCTCTACTTTTAGTTCCTTTAGAGCCACAGCGTTCAAAATGTGCTCACGATCACAAACGTGGCGAAGCAGCCAAAGTCTAAAGAAAACCTTTAAATGAACCTTCAGAAAGGTTGGAAACATGTTCAAGAGCGTTTTAAAGGATTACTGAAAGGTCTGGCTGCGCAGGAGACGAACAGAGAGAAAAAGAGGCGACTGAGTTTTTTAGTGTTGAACAGAAAAGTGTCGCACGCCGCAGGTTAAAGATTTAAAGGTCACAAACTGAAACACTGACCTTCAGAGCCTCCTCAGGGACTTTGTGCTGACTTTTCTCCAGAACGTAGACGTGAGAATGTGCAGAGGGGGTTCAGGAAATTAACAAATAATCCACATGCACGCACGCACGCACGCGCACGCACACACACACACACGCAGGGAGTGTGTGAAGGATATCGTATCCGAAGCGGACGATGTCGGACAGTTTGAGGGTGATGTAGGTCTGATCAGGGATCCGCAGGTCGTTCACAAACGTCTGCAGGAAAAACAAACAACAAATATTTACAGTTTAAACTAAGTTTAGAAAGAAAAAACACAGGTTTGGTAACAACAAACAAACAAAGAGTAAACGTCAGGTGTCCTACGCTCCTGAACGCAGCAGAACCATCAACAATCTCAGTTTTTATTGGTCAGACTTCAACTTCTTACCTACAAATTTACAAAAACATCTTGTATCTGCAATTTACTGGTTGATGCCTGTGATGTCACAAGGGGAGGAGCCTACATTGTTGTTGTTGTTGTTGTTGTTGTCAGTATGTGTGAACTTCTGTGTGTTTGAGTCTCACCCCGTTCAGGCTGCCCAGGTCCTTCACCAGGTGCTCGTCAGTTGTTGGGTTGTAGTTGATGACAGCGTGCTGTTTGTCCACGCTGCGTGACTGCAAACACACACACACACACACACACACATTGTAAGCACACCTGCAACACCTGGAACATCTGCACCACCTGCAGAAACTCACCTGCAGCATCAGCTCGCAGTCCTCTCGGCCCACAAAGATCATCTCTCGGGGGAGCCGGTGCCGAGTGCCCGAGCTGCTCACTAGGAACCATGATGTCACGCTCATCTTCACCGACCTGCCGGGAAACCGCAGTGCATCCTGGGAAACGGAGGCCACAGAGAAAGGGAGGTAAATTACAACCGGATGTACTGAACAGCTGACGATCGGCTCACAGCTAAAAACAGAGGCAGCTGATCAGCTGAAGCCCGTCAATCTGGGATCAAAGGTCATTTATGAACTTTGAAACGTCCTTAAATGTAGAAAACATTTAGGGAGCAAATTTACCCTGAAGGTCAGACTGTGCAGTGCTCAGAGAAATGACTGTACAGGCCTCAGTCAGCAGGTCAAAGGTCACAGCCTCTTCTCTCTAAACAACATGGCAGCTCAACTTAGTTTGGAAAGTTTCATCTGAAGGAACTACAAGACTTCTGGGCCAGAACCAGAGGACAGATGTCTACCCAGAATGCACTGCAGCAAGCAGCTCCTCCCAGGTGTCAGCATGGTGATGGAGGGCTGATGGCATGGGTTCCTGTCAGCCACTGAGCGGACCAGGACCTCCTCTAAAGGGTTCTGGAGTCAGATGAGAGTCCATCAGTCCAACAGCTGAAGCTCAGACCAGAATGGGTCCAAGAAGACCATGATCCCAAACACAGCAGCTGATCTGCAGCAGAATGGGTCAGGGAGAACAGAACCAAGGAGCAGCAGTGGTCCAGTTGGTACCTTCCTCATATAGATGGGTGACATGTCCTCACATGAAAAACTTGCAGCAGGCTGCTGCCATGTGTCTGTTTAGCTGGGAACAGCCGAAGTTTAGCTGTGGGAAAAGCCAAGGTGACTAAAACAGGCCATATGACCTCCACAAGAAGAATGTCAGGTTACATGTGTTATATCTGTGCTCAGATTCAGAGTCATGCACGCTGAGCGAAGTGCGTTGTTTACACTGAGTGTGGACCCGCATTTGAAACTGCTCATCAATAAACACCAGAGTCAGCTGATCCGTTTTATGATCGATTTCATTAAGATTAGCCCTCATCACGTCCGTACCGCACGTCAATCAACCTTTATGCATTTACAGATTAGTCTGAGTCACGATTATGCCAATTTATTAAAAATAAGGAAATGAAGAAAGCTGCCATGTGTTACATCACGTGACCGGTTACGCTTCTTTAATCAGATGCGACAGAGCGGGTCCGAGCATTTAATAATAATAATAATAATAATAATAATAATAATAATAATAATACTAAAGATGCACTCCAACCGCTCCCCGTTGCCACGCACACACGCACGCGCATGGACACACCAGGATGCTGGAGGAGTCAGAGCATCCCTCCGGGCCGCAGCGCCGCATCCGCAGCTGAACCGACCAGAGGGAACTCAGGCGGTTCTGTTGATCCGGCCCGCAGCCGCAGATGGGTCAGCACGGACAGACAGGCAGACAGACAGACAGGCAGACAGACAGACAGGCAGG
>JARVGQ010000210.1:32947749-32959166 GCA_031762355.1 Hypsolebias martinsi
TCATTTCATTTAAGTTAAAACAAAACTTGTTCCATACAATTAAAATAAGATACATATAAAATGAAAGGCAGCAGAAGAAGAACGAATTCTTATCATTTCTGCCCCTTATAAACAATATCAATTCAAAACAATCTATTCAAACGATACATGACACAACCAACCACAAAACTCTTCACAGTTATTCATTATAATTCCATACCATTGTACAACTTAAATAATAATAAAGAAATGAAAATGAAACAAAACAAAAAAACAGCTACCGTATAAAGCGATGTAACTAAAAACAGGAACATGTCTGCGTTGGTTTTTGCCAGGAACTTACCAGTTGTTTAAAATCACTTGAGAGGTCATGGTTGAGTGTCAGATCTTTTTGTAAGATATTCCAGGAAACAGGAGAAGGTCCTGTTGCCTAGTTCAGGCCTCACTGATGGAACACTGCAGGTAATCATGTCCTGAGAGCGCACGCTGTAGCTGCACTGACAATGTGACATGCAGGAGGGGATGTTTGAAGCAATTGTCTGTTGTCATAATGATAATATAAAAAAACCTGAGAATCTTCACCATCATAATGGTAATGATCAAAATAATGGTTGTTTATTGCTTGTTTTGTGCTTATTGGAAAACATACACAACATGTATGTTATAAAGCACATAAACATGTAATAGATCAGTTGGAGACAAAGAGCTGAACTTGTTTCTGATCAGAATCATTAGACTTTGTAGAAAATAAATGCTTCAGTCTAGCAGAACAAATTCCTGCACAATCAATATAAATATTTTAGAAACAATAAGATTCAGACTGAACTTTGCAGCAAAACTTATTGATCATTATTTCTACAGAAAGTCAAATACATTTTTTTTTTTTACTAAAAAGGAGAATAGAGAATATAGAGGAAAAAAGAATAGTTAGTGATCCCTAATGAAGGAAACAAAACCAGTGAACCAGGACACTTTTGGACCATGTGTTTGCTTCAGAACAGAACCAGCTGATTTGTGGCCCATCAGCTGCTGTTCTAGTTACAGAAACTTATCAATGCTTTTATTGTGAAGGCAGAACGGTTTCCGGTCTGAGAGGGTGCTCTCTTCTTCAGGTGCTTTTCAACAGGAAGCAAACGCTAATATCATCATCATCGATGACACTAATCAATATCCTTATGATGATCAGCTGGAGTCACGTGACTCGGCTCACAGCTCTGCATGACGTCATCTTTAGACCAGATGACGAGGATGTTCCACAAACATGACATCACACCTGTCAGCTTCATCCAGATGTTTAAATTTCTGGTTTTCTGTGTTTGTGTGGAGGTTTACAGAAGAGACGAGACAAGTTTCATCAAAATGTTCATTTACTTTCTCAGATAAATTTACATTTTTTAAAAGCTGCTTCTTTTAGGCACTGACAAATCATACATCCAGAACATGTTTAGAAGCAGGAAAACATCCTCAAGCCATTTAGGAAAAAAAACAGAAAGTCAACACATGTTCCTGGAGGGGCAACATGCTGATTCAGCAGGGGGCTTTTATTTTGATGGGCTGCAGGATGTAGATTACAGGAAGTGAAGCGAGACCTGTTCAGAGCAGAGAGGGTCAGGTTCATCTCACAGAACATCTGTGAGGTTTAATAACGAGATAAACATTAAATATGAGAGAATTATGAACAACCGCTGTCTTTAAATGCACAACTTTTGTTTATCATGAAACAAACAAAAATAAACAACAATAAACACCTGAGAAACTGAAACGGGTCAGTGTTTTCATGTCAGTCAACAGGAAGTTGATGTGCACGGCTGGCATGTGAGTTAGTGTCAAACCAGCAGCCTCTGCAGGTAACTGAGTTCATGTGGCAGGAAGTGGACGCTTAAAAACATGAATTAAATAAAAAATATGAAGCTCCGCCCACGTCAGCTGTCTGTCCAGGTGACTGGTCATCTCACACAGACTCGTGTTCCCGAGGAGATTCAAACGTTATGAACTTCTCGTTCTTCTCACTTCAGGTTTTATTGGTTCACTTTATTTTATTTATTTATTTTCCCACACGTCTCTGCAGTCAGTCCTGTTGCCATGGAGACGAGTCCTCTGCTCACCTGGAACTGAAGAGGAGGTGACACAATCAGACATGATTTTAAAAATGAGCACTGAGAAAGAATACTTTAATAACAAAACTATAAATAAATAATATTAATAAAAAGAAGTTTGAATAATTCTTTTATTTTCTGTGCTACACCTGCAGGATCGTACGGATCAGCTGATCGTATTTATGTCCAGGTGTGGATTCACTCACCTCACTGTAAAGCGCATACTTTCTTCTTTCTGGCCTGCCTCTCTACGATGCAGTCGTTGGGCCCTGCAGGTAAACAGACGCTCTGATTGGTCGGTTTGAGGCAGAACAATGACATCATCATTAACAGACAGAGCAGGTGAGCACAGTTCAGGTGTTTTCAGAACAGACTGGGTTTAGTTAGTGCTGCTACAATTCTGGGTATCAACTCAGGATGATGAATGTTTTGTAAAGTGGGAGGGGCTTGCATCAGATGACCAATCACAGCCCGGAGCTGCTTTGACCTAAAGCAAACATGTGAGTCAGAATTTACACATTTGTTAACGTTTAATTTTTTTAAACCTAACTTCTTCATACCACCTTTTGTTGCTTTAGGCATCCATACCTCAAAACCCTCGGCTCACGTGAGAAAGGTGCTGTGACTTTTGGTTTTTGTGACTTTTAAAGTTTTCAATTTACAAATATTTTCACAAAGAAACACATTTAAAGCTTTTCACATTCTTCAAAAATGGTTTTCTTTGAAATTTTCTTCAGCTACTGTGTTTGGTTTCATGATACATCTAGCTTTTTGCTAGCCGTTTGCCATTTAGCTGGCTTTAGCTGGTTTTCGTTATCCTTCTGCTACTTTTAGCTACCGTTCTGCAACTTTTCGATTTCAGTTAGCCTTTTGCTTCAATAAACCATCCTTATGTTACTTTAGCCTACAGCTGCTTTTAACTCACTTTTAGCTAAATGTAGCTTTTTCAAGTGTTTTGCTCCTTTAGCCTTTAGCTGCTTGTTTTTGCTCATTCAGTTCCAGCCTCTTCAGCAGTCGCTCAACACAGATTCATGCTGCATTTTCACTAAATAATCCTAACTTCTTGTTTTGATTTAATTTGGTTTAGCAGCTGCAGGAAGAAAAGCTGGTAAATAAAAAGGATGTAAAGGTGAACATGTGAACATATAAACATGTAAACATTTGTTTACATGTTAATGTGTTAACATGTAAACATGTTTACATGTTCATATGTTAAACATATGAACATGTACAGTAAATGTTAATATGTAAACATGAAAATGCAGAGGATGTAAACATGTAAACATGTTCATATGTTTACATGTTAAAGTGTTAACATGCAAACATGTTTACATTTCATATGTGAACATGTTAACATATGAACATGTACGGTAAATGTGAATATGTAAACATGAAAATACAGAGGATGTAAACATGTGAACATGTTCATATGTTTACATGTTAAAGTGTTAACATGTAAACATGTTAACACTTTACATGTGAACATGTTCATATGTTAACATATGAACATGTAAACATGAACATGAAGAGGATGTAAACATATAAACATGTGAACAAGTAAATATATGAACATGTAAACATGTGAATGTAAACATGTTAACATGTAAACATTTAAACATGTGAACATGTAAACATATGAACATGTAAACGTGAATGTAAACATGTGAACATGTGAACATGTTTACATGTTAACGTGTCCACATGCAAACATATGAACATGTAAGCATGTGAATGTAAACATGTTAACATGTAAACATTTAAACATGTGAACATGTAAACATATGAAGATGTAAAAAAGTGAATGTAAACATGTAAACATATGAACATGTAAACATGTGAAAGTAAACATGTAAACATGTGAACATGTAAACATGTGAATGTAAACATGTGAACATGTGAACATGTTTACATGTTAACGTGTCCACATGCAAACATATGAACATGTAAACATGTGAATGTAAACATGCAAACATATGAACATGTAAACATGTGAATGTAAACATGTAAACATATGAACATGTAAACATGTGAATGTAAACATGTAAACATATGAACATGTGATGTGGTCAGCTCAGCTGTAAGAGACAACGCATCGACTCAAATCTAAATACGACAAAAACAAACCCAACATTCAGGAGGAAGACCTCGGCTGTTTGTTGAGAGCGGAGGTTTCCAGACCTGCTGGTACTGGTTCCATACCTGCTGAGCTGATCTTTGGTGAATCTGATGGTACAGCCAGACCAGAACCTGGACCAGAACCTGGGCCTTTACTGCTTGTCTCTTCAGCTTTTTGTACTTCTGTCGTAGTGATCTCCTCAAAGTCCGACTCCTCAACTCCACTCAAACAGTTCAAGTCTTTGTTTCCTGCTGGATCCTCTGAGCTGAGCTGGACGTCCTCCTGTCCTGAAGGACTTCTGGTCTTGGTGCCAGCAGAGTCCGACTTGGAGTTCTGGATCCCATTTGGGCTCTGGTTCTTCTCAGTATCAGTAGCAGAAACAGATGAGGTGGAGGGTTCTGTAAGATTCTGGGTCTCTGAGGCCTCCTGGTCAGGCTCAGCAGGTCCTGGTTCAGGACTTGTTTCAATGGGTGGAGCTTTGAGGACCTGGACCCCTTCTGAGAACTCTGGTGGCTGTTCAGGAAGAGAAGAATCAGGTTCGTCCATGGCCTCTGACCTCTGCATGATTGTGGGATTCCCTGAAAAACAACGACACAGTCAGGTGGATCCGGACTCTGAGGTTTCTGCAGAACCCCCCACGGTCCTCACCCAGGCCTCGGCTGCCCCTCTCAGACCGCGGTCTGGTCTTCCTCAGATTGTGGCCTTTCCTGATCTCAGCCAGCAGGTTGTCGATGATGCAGCCTTCATCCTGCTGGTTCACGTCCTTCCTGACTGGAGGACAGGGAGAGAGAGGGTCAACGTCTCACCACTTCCTCCTCCTTCACAAAGCTCCGCCCCCTTTTAGTGAGTAAACCCGCTGGCATCAACGGGAGAATACGAAAAGGCTTCTGGTTGGAAAAGTAAAATATCAGTTTCCCTCCCTGAACACACTGTGGTGGCTTCAGCCCAGCTGCAGAGAGGATTTAAACGAGCTCAGCTAAAGTAAGCTTTGATTTTTTTTTAAATTTAAGTAAACTAAAGACTTCAGCACCGTGAAGCATTCAGTCTTAAATTACGTGATTTAATTAGTTTATTGTAACTTCCACTCATGACAGCTGAAGAAATATTTTCTCTGGAGGTTCAGTTCTTGACACATTGAGGCCATTGATGATCCAATGTGATGAAATATGAACCGTATTTATCAAAGTTTTCTGTATAATACAGCTCATCGTTGACCGACAGTGATGGTACATCGTTAGCTTCTGGAAAGGCCATAAGACGTTACATTATAAGGCCTTATGGTCTTATATTATATGGCCTTATGACCATATAATATATAAGATCTTATGGTCATATTAAATAGCCTTTTGGCCATATGACCATAAGATCATATATTATATTGCATTATGACCATATGATATAAGATCTTATATTATATTGCATTATGACCATATGATATAAGATCTTATGGTCTGATATTATATGGCCATATAATATAAGATCTTATATTATATTGCATTATGACCATATGATATAAGATCTTGTATTATATTGCATTATGACCATATGATATAAGATCTTATGGTCTTATATTATATGGTCATATAATATAAGACCATAAGGCCTTACATTATAAGGCCTTATGGTTTTATAATGTAAAGTCTTATGGTCTTATATTATATAGTTATAAGGCCATAAGGGCTTTTCAAGCCTTAAAAAGCTTCAAACCCTTGCTTCACTCTTATTTGAAGCAGCTTTCTTAGCAAACATTTCAGGTTCAAACATATCCGCAGGTGGGAACATTGCAGAAACGCACAGGACCTTCAAAATAAGGTTTTATTTTAGTGAAATGGTCAAAGAGTCCCACGACTCAAAACTTTACAGTCCCCTGTCGCAGCGCAAAGAGAGGGATTGGAAAAATTGTCCGTGCACGTTGTGAGCATGATGCCATGAAAAATAAGTGATACCAACTTCCATTTTGGTGTTTGGCTACATCTAGGGGTAGCAGAGGCTGCCATGTCAAAATCCAAGATGGCTGCCACCACATATGTATATTTAAACCGGACAACCCGATCATTTGAGGAAACTATGGTTTCTAGTTTGTATACTGCTTAAAAGTATAGTTTATTCAAATGACTGGGGTGGCTGGTGGTTAATCTCTGGTGGTTAAGGCCACCATTGGCCACCCCCTGGCTCCACCACTGCACCAGGTGTTGTGTAAAATATCTCCCTCCACTCAGCAGGATCCATCACTCTGCACTGCCTCAGTTCTTCTGCAGTGTAACTCCTCCCCACTTGAATATTTTCATAAAAACATTTAGGTTCACTTCATTCTGTTCTGTTCCAGTCCAGAAAAACACTCATCTCCAAACCTACGAACGTTCGGCGTTGAGACCCTCAGCGGTGAGTGGACGCCGACGTTCAGCTCGTTGAAGGTGGGAATACTCACCGACCTTGACGTTTGTGTCTCCTTTGAGTTTCTTCTCCTCTTCTCGTTTCTTTCTCTTCGTCTCCTGCTCCCTACGGCTCTCGTTCTCCTGGATGACAAGCGTAAAAACTAACTTTACTCGACTAAATGCTGCTCACGCTGGAACTTTAAATAAAAATGACCATAGTGTGAGAAATGAAACGCGTGATGTTGTGAAATGGGTTCGTTAGCTAAATTTCAGCTCAATGGCTTTAAAAGTGACAAAGTTATAGTAAATTTTGTGTTTTCCATGTTCACTTAGCTGCGGCGTCCATCTTGATTTCATCCAGTGTTTTTTCTGAGTTTCATTAAAATCCATCCAGTGGTTCATGAGATATTTTGCTAACAGACGGACAAAGGTCCTTGGCTGCTGACCTTGAGTGCTCGGATGAAGAGGCCTCTGAAGGTCTTGATGGTGCTGAAGAGCTCGTCGAGGGAGAAGCTGCTGCCGTCCTCGCACAGGTAGTTGGCCAAGTCCCGCCTCCTGTCCTCCACCGATGACATCACCTGCTGTAGCTGCTCACACGCCCGCAGGCTCTCCTGGCAAAACACCACAGAAGAAGAAACGTCTCGATGCGTTTGCTGCTGCTTGATGAAGAGCAGAATGCTAAACCTTAGGGCGGGGCCTAATTAAGTCACCTGGATGGGGGTCAGGTACTGCTCCTTCACATCTTCAGAGGAACATAAAACTTTCTTCTCAGAATTTTTCAGCTGTGTGGAGAGAGCGTTGGCTTCGGCCTGGATCGACTCCACGTTCACCCTGCAAACACAAACGGTTCAGATCTCCTTAAAGGGACAGTTCGGCTCGTTCCCGCGGGGACGTGACGACTGTTTTTGCGTCGTCAGTGCGTGGATGCGGTTTCTGTCTGTAAATTCTGTTTCACTGCCGAACACAAGGGTGAACAACCAGTTCTGGTTCCAGCTCGTCAAACCCTGCTCCTCTGGTCAAATCAATCAATCAATCAAAAAGACCAGCCCAGCAGACAGCAGCCTGTGGAGCCCAGTCTGTTTACCCAGCAGCCTTTTCACAGATCAGCAGGTCATCGGGCAGGTTCAGCAGGTCAGGATGGTTCTCCTCCACCTCCTGAAGGTCACACAGAACCAGCAGATGATTCAGAACCCAGCTGGGTCGGGTTGAGCAGCGTGAGCGGAGCTGTCAGAGCGGTTACCTCCAGGATGTGGTGCAGCAGCGTGATCCTGGACCTGTTGGCTTTGGTCTCTGTCAGTCTGAGCAGCGTGCTGAGCTTAAAGCCTTCGGCGTTCCCGGTGTGGGTCCCCTAGTGCACAAAACATCACGTCGACACGCAACGTCACATGATCAGAGACGGCCAATCAGAGCGCTCAAAACAATCAGAGGTTTGGGTTTCACTTATTTTCTGTTAGCGTAAAGATTTTATAAAATATAAAAACTGTAGCTAAAGTTTCAAAGGAGAAAAACTGTGGCTAAAAATGAAAATTAATTAAATAGTAACTAAAATCAGTAAAACCGCAGCTAAAAGCTAAAACTAGCAAAACCACAGCAAAAAGCTAAAGTTTGCTAAACCTCAGCTATTATTTAAACTTAGCAAATCAGCAGCTGAAAACTAAAACCAGCAAAATTTTAGCTAAAATAAGCAATACAGTAGCCAAATACTAAAAATTGCCAAACAGCTGTTAAAGTCTAAAACCAGTAAAACTGTAGCTTGAAGCTAAAATGAGCAAAATCATAACTAAAACCAAAAATTAGCAAAATACAAGCCAAAAGAAAATAAATAGTAATTGACTTAGCTAGTTAGTATGAGCTAAAATGAAAACAATAGCTAAAATAAGCAAATTAGTTGCTTAAAACTAAAACCAGAACGAGAGTAGCTAAAAGCTAAATTTAGCAAAAGCATAGCTAAGGTCTATAATAAGGTAACCATAGCTTTTAAACTGAGAAAAACTGCAGCTAAAAGCTAAAACCAGAAAAATTGTGGCTAAACCTTACATTCAACGAAACGGTAGCTAAAATCTAAAACTAGTCAGAAAGTAGCTAAAAACTAAACTTAGCCAAATAAAACTTTAAAAGCTAACATTAACCAAATTTAAAACAATCTCCATTTATTTAAATGAAAACTTATTAGATATTTTAAGAAGTTTAAAAGTAAAAAAAAAAACAAACAGACTTCATAGCACCGATCTAGTCAAAGAGCCGAATGTTTTGGTTCAAACTGATGAAAGCTTGCTGAAGATGCTTACATAGTTGAGAAAGTTCCCCACACTAAGGATGAGTTTGCAGAAGCTGGGCAGCCGAGAGCTCTCCCTTAAACCTGAACACAAACAACACACTTGAACACAAACAACACACTTGAACACAAACAACACACTTGAACACAAACAACACACTTGAACACAAACAGGTAGAAACAGAATAATTCTCAGATCAGCCCAAACTTCAGGAGCTGCATCTCTTCATTTATTTGGTCACTCCACCAGCAGGAGGAGCCAAGTTTTAGCTTTTAAACTTTGCAGAAGACGGAGCTCTTCACAGAACTAAAAGCTGACCAAAACCCTGAACACATGAAGATTCAGATATTAAAGTGTCCATAAATGAACATTTGTGTTAAAACAGACATGATTACTACGTTTACATCCCGCCTGCTTCTGTTTGTGTGTTTTGTGTTTGTTGTGGGTGTTTGGTGTGTAAATGTTAAATATACAGACTCTGGCAGGCCCGGTCCAGAAGCTCGGCTCGGGGCTTCAGGGTGTCCAACGCACAGCTGCTCTCCTCACGCAGCAGCATACACTCGATCCTCAGCTTGTAACTGTAACACCGGCAGCAGACGCTTAATGTTTAACAGTTTGTTTGATTGACAGGCGATGCCAACCTCTCACCTGGGGACATCCAGCAACTTCAGGTAAAACTGGTCCGCTGACGCCATCTTGTCCAGGTCTGCCTTGTTAGACTTCAGGTTGTCTATCTGAAGATGGACAGGAGAGACAGAGGTCAATTCATGCTGCTGAGGGACAGAACAGGACAGGTAGATACTGGAGATGGACATGTGACACAAAATGAGACAAGCTGAAGGTGTGTAGGTTGTGTGTGATGTGTTGGACAGATGTGGGACACCTGTGGGACAACTGAAAGGTCTAAAACAAGAACTGGTCTGGTGTGAAGCGGGTGTTAGGGCAGGTTAAGGTGGTAAAGTTCAGACAAGAGCAGAAAAGGTTTAGATGGTTGTGGGACAAAGGTAAAGTGTGTAAAGGTACAGTAGGTTTAGAACAGGTGTGGAAAAGGTGTAGTGACAGTGCAAACAGGTGATTCCAGGTGTGAAGTAACTTTAGTGTCGAACTGGTGTCAGACAGGTTTGGAAGAGAATTTGAACAGGTCTAAAACTGGTGTGGGACAGATGTGGCACAGGTGTGAAACGAGTGTAAAACAGATGTAGTACAGATGTTAAACATGGGGAACAGGTGAATAACAGATGTGAAACGAGTGTAAAACAGGTGTGGGACAGATGTGGTACAGGTGTTAAACATAGGGAACAGGTGTGAAACGAGTGTAAAACAGGTGTGGGACAGATGTGGTACAGGTTAAACATAGGGAACAGGTATGAAACAAGTGTAAAACAGATGTGGTACAGGTGTTAAACGTGGGGAACAGGTGTGAAACGAGTGTAAAACAGATGTGGTACAGGTGTTAAACATAGGGAACAGGTGTGAAACAAGTGTAAAACAAGTGTGGGACAGATGTGGTACAGGTGTTAAACGTGGGGAACAGGTGTGAAACAAGTTTAAAACAGATGTGGTACAGGTGTTAAACATAGGGAACAGGTGTGAAACGAGTGTAAAACAGATGTGGTACAGGTGTTAAACGTGGGGAACAGGTGTGAAACGAGTGTATAACAGGTGTGGGACAGATGTGGTACATGTGTTAAACACTGGGAACAGGTGTGAAACGAGTGTAAAACAAGTGTGGGACAGATGTGGTACAGGTGTTAAACATAGGGAACAGGTGTGAAACAAGTGTAAAACAGGTGTGGAACAGGTGCTGACCTCGTGTTTTTCTGGAAGCAGTTTCATCAGCTGTTTTAGGGTTTCCACGTCAAACTTGGATCGGTCTCCCGTCCGAATCAGAGACACAAACTCCTCATGGGTACTTCAAGTGATACAGAACAGGTGAGACGGGGAACAGGTGCACGTTGCAGGTACTTACAAAACAACAGCAAAGACTTTAAACTGGTGAAGAACCTGTCAAGGTTGGCTTTAACTGATAAGACGGATGGAAGGACAGAAGTGAAGTGAGGTGAGAGGACAGACAAGTCAAAGACCTGGAGGAGACAGGTGAGTCCAGGTGAATTTGGTTCAGAGGTGTGTTTCCACTGACAGGAAGGTTTACCATTTGAAGTGTTTCAGGAAGATGTTGAGGTTCAGGCTTTTCTTGGCATCGATGAAGGAAATCTGTAGAAACAGAGATGAGACAGTGCTGGACAAGAAGAGGACAACAAGTCTTCATCACAGCATGCATCAGTGATATAATCAGTTTAATGGTTTATAAAATCAAAATGGCACCTCTTTTGCCTCTGTTTTGGTCTTGGTTGTGTTTTTTGTTTCTGTAGGGGGGAGGCTGAAGAGCTGCTCGATGCAGCAGTAATCTGGTTCCACGACGTCCGAGCCCGCCGACGACCACAAAGACCGATTTTCTGCAGAAACAGATGAAGGTCGGGTCTTTACCTGGTCCGATGCAGAACATCTGGATATGTGTGCAGCAAAACCTCTGAACACTCACGTGTCACGGCTGTGGATGGGAGTTTCTGCCAGT
>JARVGQ010000210.1:33074077-33084276 GCA_031762355.1 Hypsolebias martinsi
TTTGAATTATTATTTGAATTGATTGTTTGAATTGATTTATTTAAGAAGGGGCAGATATGATAAGATATTTTTCTTCTGCTGCCTTTCATTTTATGTCTGTTTTTTTTTGTATTTTGAAATTGTCATTGTGTTTTTAAAAATTGAAATGAATAAATTAAAAATTAAATAAACAAAAATGTTCATGAAGCCACAGACACATTATTAGAAAGCAGCACTGTGTTTACTGCCTCATGCCACTTCACCAGTTAAATCACAAGAACGACTTTATCACTCGTAAAAGCATTTAATTAACTGAACCAAACAAGACGCGACAATTATTGCCCAAGTTAGAGCTCAGAGTTTGTGTTGGGGAATATGATCAGCTACCACCACACTAAATTTTATTTCAGTATCTGTAAAACTGACTGAGTTTGATTTTTTATTTGTTAAATTTGCGTTCAGAATGGGCTTGGCTCGATCTTTTGAAGACGAACATCCAACAATTACGTTCTGAGAGTTTCTATAAAATCATTCTAGTTATTCATGATATTTTGCTAACAGACCAATGAACACACAGACACAAACAAATCCTTTCATTTTTGGTGACAGACAATAAAAAATAAAATTCATATTGAACGCAAAGCATGCTGGGTAGTTTATCAATTCACCTTAAAGGATCTCTTGTGCATTACAGCTGATTGAACTGAACATTTAAATTTTTAAAGTAAAGTTAAACAAATATTACACAATCTATTTCCCCTCACATTTTGTTGCATCATGTTTTGTTTCAGTTATTTACAGATTTTTTTAACCTTTTATAAAAATTGTGCTTTTCTGTTTAAAAGTTGTGAACATTGTTTTTTTATATTGACCAACATTTTTTTCTGTCAGCAAAATATCTCCTGCTGGATGTAATTTATTGATTTTTTCAGAAAGATGGCAATATATCCAGAGGATGACTCGCTGTGGTGACCCCTGAAAAGGGAAAAGCCGAAAGAAAAAGAAGAAGAAGATTCATTGGCAATATATCCACATTGATGGACATTTAGAGTCAACCCAGTTAAAGATGGCTGCCACATCTAACTGAAATTAGTCAACAAAAAATAGCAAGAACTTGGTCAATTCATCAAATATTGAGCTAATGTTTGATGTGATGTAGATGAGAGTCATCCTCAAAATATTGGAGTGGACGACATTGTGAATCATTTTATTTTCAAGGTTTGAACACAACTGCTACAACATTGTGAATCCTTCTAGTTTTATTTTAGTTTTAAAACTGGCAGGAACTGTGATCAGCACGCCTAAATAAATTCTTGGCCTTTAACTTCAATTGTCAGAGGAGATGCTCTCAAGCAGCAATGAAGGTACAGTACCAGTTTACACGAAGAGCTAGATCAGTGGTTATCAGCAAGCAGATAAGGACTGAATCTCTGCTACTCCTAAAATGGACTGTAACAGCCAAAGGTCTTGAATCTGCCCTCATGGTGCATTCAGGGACAAATTTAGTTCAGTAGCTGGTTTGTCCTATCAGATAAGTCCTTATTTGGTCCACAAGGAGCATTTATAAATGTATACAAGCTGCGTGAAGGCACAGTTCTTCATCAGCATCGAGAAGAAAGCACCGTCTTCTGTGTTCTTCTGACAGCTGTGGAACTACATCAACCACCATGGGTGATGGTCTAATGGCTGAGTTTGGAAAGGCTGCTCCTTTCCTGAGGAAGTCCGAGAAGGAGCGTCTGGAGGCGCAGACCAGACCTTTCGACATCAAGACTGAGTGTTTTGTTGCAGACGATAAAGTGGAATATGTGAAAGGGCAAATACTCAGCAAAGAAGGAGGGATGGCAACCGTGAAGAAAGAGGACGGGAACACGGTGACGGTAAAGGAGGCTCATGTTCACCCCCAGAACCCGCCAAAGTTTGATAAAATTGAAGACATGGCGATGTTCACGTTCCTGCATGAGCCTGCGGTGCTGTTTAACCTTAAAGAGCGTTATGCTGCGTGGATGATTTACACCTACTCCGGGCTCTTCTGCGTCACTGTCAACCCGTACAAGTGGCTTCCTGTCTACGACTCTGAGGTGGTGGCAGCCTACAGGGGAAAGAAGCGGAGTGAAGCTCCCCCCCACATCTTCTCCATCTCGGACAACGCCTACCAGTACATGTTGACTGACAGGGAAAACCAGTCGGTCCTCATCACCGGAGAATCCGGAGCGGGAAAGACGGTGAACACCAAGAGAGTCATCCAGTACTTTGCCAGCATTGCTGCAGTCGGTGGTGCAGTCAAGAAGGACAGCAGCAAGGGAACGCTGGAAGATCAAATCATCCAGGCAAACCCAGCGCTTGAAGCCTTTGGAAACGCCAAAACTGTGAGAAACGATAACTCGTCTCGTTTTGGAAAATTTATTCGCATTCATTTCGGCACAAGTGGTAAACTGTCATCTGCTGACATCGAGACGTACCTTCTGGAGAAGTCCCGTGTCACCTTTCAACTAAAGGCTGAAAGGAACTACCACATCTTCTACCAGATTCTGTCCAATCAGAAGCCAGAGCTGCTGGACCTTCTGCTGATCACCAACAATCCATACGACTACTCCTACATTTCCCAGGGAGAAGTGTCAGTCGCCTCCATCAATGATTCTGAGGAGCTGATGGCCACAGACAGTGCCTTTGATGTTCTTGGTTTCACCTCAGAAGAGAAGATGGGTGTCTACAAACTGACAGGCGCCATCATGCACTATGGCAACATGAAGTTTAAACAAAAGCAGCGTGAAGAGCAGGGTGAACCCGACGGGACGGAGGCTGCTGATAAATCAGCTTACCTCATGGGGCTGAACTCTGCTGACCTCATCAAAGGGCTGTGCCATCCCAGGGTCAAGGTAGGAAACGAATATGTCACCAAGGGCCAAAGTGTGGACCAAGTTTACTACGCCATTGGTGCACTGGCCAAGTCAGTGTATGAGAAGATGTTCAACTGGATGGTGGTGCGAATCAATCAATCACTGGACACCAAGCAGCACCGTCAGTACTTTATAGGAGTTCTGGACATTGCTGGATTTGAAATCTTTGATTTCAACACCTTTGAGCAGCTGTGCATCAATTACACCAATGAGAAGCTGCAACAGTTTTTCAACCACCACATGTTCGTTCTGGAGCAAGAAGAGTATAAAAAAGAGGGGATCGAATGGGAGTTCATTGACTTCGGGATGGACTTGCAGGCCTGCATTGACCTGATTGAAAAGCCTCTGGGGATTCTTTCCATTCTAGAGGAAGAGTGTATGTTTCCCAAAGCCAGTGACCAAACCTTCAAGGCCAAGCTCTATGATAATCATCTGGGCAAAAACAAGATGTTTGAGAAGCCGAGGGCAGCCAAAGGGAAAGCCGAGGCACATTTTGCCCTGGTTCACTACGCTGGTACGGTGGACTACAACATCGGCAACTGGCTGGTCAAAAACAAAGACCCTCTGAATGAAACGGTGGTCGGCCTTTACCAGAAGTCTTCTCTGAAACTACTGAGTCTACTGTTTTCAACCTATGCAGGAGCTGACAGTGCAGACAAAGGCGGCAAAGGAGCCAAGAAAAAGGGCTCTTCGTTTCAAACAGTGTCTGCTCTCCACAGAGAAAACCTGAACAAGCTGATGACCAACTTGAAGACCACTCATCCTCATTTTGTCCGCTGTCTGATTCCCAATGAGAGGAAAACTCCAGGGGTCATGGATAACTGCCTAGTCATGCACCAGCTGCGCTGCAACGGTGTCCTGGAAGGCATCAGGATCTGCAGAAAAGGCTTCCCAAACAGGGTGCTCTATGGGGACTTTAAGCAGCGGTACAGAATCCTGAACGCCTCTGCCATCCCAGAGGGTCAGTTCATTGACTGTAAGAAAAGTGCAGAAAAGCTCTTGGGCTCACTGGATATTGACCACACCCAGTATAAGTTTGGCCACACAAAGGTCTTCTTCAAAGCCGGCTTGCTGGGAACACTTGAGGAGATGCGAGACGAGCAACTCTCTCGAATCATAACCAGGCTCCAAGCTAATGCCAGAGGACTCCTCATGAGGGAGATGTTTGCCAAGCTGGTGGAACGCCGGGATGCCCTGATGGTCATCCAGTGGAACCTCCGATCTTTTCTAGGCGTGAAGAACTGGCCCTGGATGAAACTCTTCTTCAAGATAAAACCCCTGCTAAAGAGCGCTGAGGCCGAAAAGGAGATGGCCAACATGAAGGATGAATTCAACAAGCTGAAGGAAGCTCTGGAGAAGTCAGAAGCCCGGCGGAAGGAACTGGAGGAGAAAATAGTGACTCTTCTCCAAGAGAAGAATGATTTAACTCTACAGATTCAGTCTGAGCAGGACACTTTGACTGATGCTGAGGAACGCTGCGAGCAGCTTATCAAGAGCAAGATCCAACTGGAGGCCAAGCTGAAGGAGATGAGTGAAAGACTGGAGGATGAGGAGGAGCTGAATGCAGATCTTACAGCGAAGAAACGCAAGCTTGAAGATGAGTGCAGTGAGTTAAAGAAAGACATTGATGACTTAGAGTTAACACTGGCCAAGGTGGAAAAGGAGAAGCACGCTACAGAGAACAAGGTGAAAAACTTGGTTGAAGAGATGGCTTCTCAGGATGAGAACATCCTGAAGCTGACCAAGGAGAAAAGGGCACTGCAGGAGGCCCACCAGCAGACACTGGACGACCTGCAGAGTGAGGAGGACAAAGTCAACAGTCTGACCAAAGCGAAGACTAAACTGGAACAGCAGGTGGACGATCTTGAGTGCTCACTTGAGCAAGAGAAGAAAGTCAGGATGGACCTGGAGCGCTCCAAGAGGAAGTTTGAGGGGGACCTGAAACTGACCCAGGAGACACTGATGGACTTGGAGAACGACAAGCAGCAGCTGGATGAAAAACTCAAAAAGAAAGACTTTGAGATCAGCCATATAAACTCAAGACTGGAGGATGAGCAGGTTGCCTCGGTTCAGCTTCAGAAGAAGCTGAAGGAGAACCAGGCAAGAATCGAGGAGCTGGAAGAGGAGCTGGATGCAGAGCGTGCAGCCCGAGCAAAAGTGGAGAAGCAGCGCTCAGATCTTTCCCGTGAGCTGGAGGACATCAGTGAGCGTCTGGAAGAAGCAGGTGGAGCCACATCTACTCAGGTTGAGCTTAACAAAAAGAGAGATGCTGAATTTCAGAAGCTGCGCCGAGAACTGGAGGAGTCGACCCTCCATCATGAAGCGACTGCTGCCTCTTTGAGAAAGAAACATGCCGACAGCGTGGCTGAACTGGGAGAGCAGCTCGACAACCTGCAGCGGGTCAAGCAGAAACTGGAGAAGGAGAAAACAGAGCTGAAGCTGGAGCTGGACGACTTGTCCTCCAACCTGGAGAGTGTGGTGAAGGCCAAATCCAACACCGAGAAGATGTGCCGCGCAATAGAAGACAACATGAATGAGTACAAGAGCAAATACGAGGAAGCTCAGCGGACCATCAACGACCTGACAACCCACAAGGCCAAAGCGCTCACTGAGAACGGTGAGCTGGGACGCCAGCTGGAGGAGAAGGAGTGTCTGATTTCACAACTGACCAGAGGCAAGAACTCCTACAACCAGCAGGTGGAAGATCTACGACGGCAACTGGAGGAAGAAGTGAAGGCAAAGAACGCCCTCGCCCACGCTTTGCAATCTGCTCGGCACGACTGCGATCTGCTCCGGGAACAATTCGAAGAGGAGCAGGAGGCCAAGGCTGAACTGCAGAGAGCTCTGTCCAAGTCCAACATGGACGTCTCAGCATGGAGGAGCAAATACGAGACCGATGGGATCCAGAGGACAGAGGAGCTGGAAGAAGCAAAGAAGAAGCTGGTTCAAAGACTTCAAGAAGCTGAGGAGTCCATCGAGGCCGTGAATGCAAAGTGTTCGTCCCTCGAGAAAACTAAACATCGTCTTCAGAATGAGATTGAAGACTTGATGCTGGATCTGGAGAGATCTAATGCCGCGTCGGCAGCGCTGGACAAAAAGCAGAGAAGCTTCGACAAAGTCCTGGCGGAGTGGAAGCAGAAGTTTGAGGAGTCACAGTGTGAACTGGAGGCCTCCCAGAAGGAAGCTCGCTCTCTGAGCACTGAACTCTTCAAGCTGAAGAACGCCTACGAAGAGTCGCTGGACCAGCTTGAGACGATGAAGAGAGAGAACAAGAACCTCCAGGAGGAGATTTCTGACCTCACCGAGCAGCTCGGAGAAGGCGGCCGCAGCGCCCACGAGCTGGAGAAGATCCGCAAACAGCTGGAGCAGGAAAAGGCTGAACTCCAGACAGCGCTGGAAGAGGCAGAAGGTTCCCTGGAGCACGAAGAGAGCAAGATCCTTCGAGCCCAGATGGAGTTCAACCAAGTGAAGGCTGACATGGAGCGCAAGCTGGCCGAGAAGGACGAGGAGACGGAGCAGGCCAAGAGGAACTACCAACGCATGCTGGAGTCTCTTCAGTCCTCTCTGGAGTCTGAGACCAGGAGCCGAAACGAGGCCCTGAGGGTCAAAAAGAAGATGGAGGGTGACCTGAATGAGATGGAGGTCCAGCTGAGCCAAGCAAACAGGCAGGCAGCTGAGGCCCAGAAGCACGTGAAGACCCTCCAAGCGTTCCTGAAAGACGCGCAGTTGCAGCTGGACGACACGCAGCGCTGCAACGATGACCTGAGGGAAAACATCACCCTGCTGGAGCGCCGACACAACCTGGTCCAGGCGGAGCTGGAGGAGCTGAGGGCCGCCCTCGAGCAGACGGAGAGGAGCCGCAAACTGGCAGAGCAGGAACTGATGGACGTGACGGAGCGGATGCAGCTCCTGCACTCTCAAAACACCAGCCTGATCAACCAGAAGAAGAAGCAAGAAGCAGACCTGCTCAACCTCCAAAACGAGCTCGAGGAAAACATCCAGGAGAACCGCAACGCAGAGGACAAGGCAAAGAAAGCAATCACAGACGCAGCCATGATGGCTGAGGAGCTCAAGAAGGAGCAGGACACCAGCGCCCACCTGGAGCGCATGAAGAAGAACATGGAGCAGACCATCAAAGACCTGCAGCATCGTCTGGATGAGGCCGAGCAGATCGCCATGAAGGGAGGCAAGAAGCAGCTCCAGAAACTGGAGGCCCGCATCAAGGAGCTGGAGAACGAGCTGGAAGCAGAGCAGAAGAGAGGAACGGAGTCCGTCAAGGGCGTCCGCAAGTTCGAGCGCCGCATCAAAGAGCTCACGTACCAGACCGAGGAGGACCGCAAGAACATGGCGCGCCTGCAGGACCTGGTGGACAAGCTGCAGCTGAAGGTCAAGTCCTACAAGCGCGCAGCTGAAGAGGCGGAGGAGGCAGCCAACGCCAGCGTGGCTAAAGTCCGCAAGCTGCAGCACGAGCTGGAGGAGGCGGAGGAGAGGGCCGACATGGCCGAGTCGCAGGTGAACAAGCTGAGGGCCAAAACCAGGGACGGGTCCTCCAAGAAGGGCCTGGAGGAGTGAGGAGACACCGGAGCCGCCGTCACCGGTGAATGACCACGTTTTGAAGTGCCGTGTAGCAATTTGTGCATCTGTTGTAAGTCTGATTTGTAAAACTCCTTTTGTCCTTTGTTCAAATCTGTTTTTATTTGCAGGTTTTTCTTCAAGTTTGGAGCCGAACCTGCGGAAAATACGACACCGAAAACCACTTTACCATCGTTCCTGCGAACAGACCTGCCCGCTGATGAAGACACGAGGCCACACTGAAGAATTAAAGCAGTTTAAGAGTCTGTTTCTAAAACATCAGTGGGTTTTTAATTTCATTTATTATATTTCAGCTCTTTGAGTTCATGTTCAACTGAACAGAGAAACGTTTAAGATCTCACTCGTCTTAGTTAAAAATCCTGTTGTCTTCAAACAAGTTGTCACAAAGTTTTTGAGCTTAAACACAGATCGGGAATTTATGAAATCAAAAGTTTTCAAATGTTATTTTAGCATCTTTAATTTGTGACGTAATAAAGGTTTTGGTGTGACGTTGCTTCTTTTTTTCTTAGTGTTCAATATTCACAGTAAATTTTAAATTCTAAGTTTGAATCAAAAATAAAGTATGGCTGTTTTAGCCATAAAAATCATTCAAAATGATTACTGTAAAATTTAAAAGCTTTCTTTGTGAGTCTTGGTTATTATTGCACAGGTAAAAATTATAATTATGAGATAAAGTCAAGATTTTAGTTTTAAAAAAATCATAATTTAAACAACGCTGAAGAGAAGATTTATGGATGCAGTAAGTTTGGAGGACAGAGTGAGATGGAGGAGATCCCTGAAGATGGAAGAACCGAAAGAAGAAGAGTTTAACATTTGAAGCTTCAAAACCATTTTCTGACTTTAAAAATCATTTATAAAGATTTCAAAGTTATAACATGCATTTTAGTGACCGCGTTGTTTTTAAAGATATAATTCTATTTCAAAGCTTTAACTGTGAATTTGAAAGTCACAAGTTTTATGGTCCTAATTATGAATTTGAGTAAATTTGTTCTAAAATTTCAAAAATACTGAGAAAGCCACAAAAAGTTTCAGACTTATAAAGACATAAGTTTGAAGTTATAATTATTAAATATCAAGTTACATTCACGACTGAAACTCTTTATTTATGACCTTTAATAAAAATTGTAGAAACGTTTCGTCTTTCTTCCAGAGAACCAGACTTAACTTTTTTAAGACTTTTCTATTATTATTATTCTATTATTGAGCAGAGTCAGGATAATTTTAAAAAGGTTTTATTTTGAAGGCATGACAGGAGTTTCCGGTCTGCGCAGCGCGGGTTGAAGTCTGGACCGAACTTGAAGTGGTCCAGGTCCAGATACCGGCCCGGCTCTGACAGACCCGCACACCATGCGTGTGAACAGCTGGAGTCTGGGCTCGGGTCCTGCTGCACGAACCGAGCCCGGAGAGGCGAACCGGAAGTGGGTCAGACTCAGCACCGTGGGGGCCACCTGGTGTCTGGCCGGAGCATTCCTGGGGGTTTACTACGGCCTCATCTGGACCCCCGGCCGGACCCCCCCGAAACTGGACCAGGACCGGTGACCACACCTGGACCCAAACTAGTCTGACCGGGCCTGGCACCGGTTCTGGAGCTGCGAACCGTTTGATTGACAGAGATGAACCAATCAATCACAGAGAGAGTCACGTGAGCAGCAGGGATCAAAGTAATCAGATTACTTCGGAAGAGTCTCCTGGGGAGAGTCCCCCGGTTCTCTTCACGGGAGCCTCGGAGCCTCCTCAGGCCGGCCAGGGCGTCACCTCCCCGGCTCTGAGCTCCGCCGGTCACCGCGGAGGATCCTCCAGGAGGCCCGGAGCCCGAGCCCCGGCAGGAGGAGGCGGACAGAGACGGGTCTGGGACGGAGGATGGAAACATTTTATAAAAACATTTTATGTATAATATATATATATATATATATATTTTTTTTTTTTTTTTAAATCAGTGAAGATTTAAAAAAAAAGCAACAGTGCTGGCTTCGTGGATGTTTTCATTTTAATGACTTCAGTAAATCTGTTAATTAAATTTAACTGAGCTGAAAAATCATAAAAAGACACTAAATTGTCTCTCAGGAACATTTCCCTCAAACATGTTTAATACAGCATTTAGTTCAATAAAAACCACAAAACAAGAATTAAACTTTAAAACAATAATAATAATAATAATGTAGGTTAATTAAATTAATAATAAGTAGACACAATGAGTGCAAATCAAATGATGCAGAAAATCTAACATTTTAAATATCAACGAATTTTTATAGAATCTGGTTCAATAAATCAGATTTAACCGTGAACTAAAGTTCATTAGCAGGACTTATATTTAATTTAATAATTTTAATAATCTATTCTTTATTTACAGAAACTACTCTTTCAAAATGAACTCGTAACAATCTGAAACGTGTTTTATTTAACTTTATATTTCTTGTTTTGTTGCTTCAAACTCTTTATTTGTCCTCTGAAGGACTTGAAAAGACAAAAACACGTCCGGTCAGAGACACAAGAGCTGCTGTGACTCTGAAGGAGTTCTGAAGGACATCCTGGACCTGGACTTCACGTTCACTCCTTTCATTTAGACAAAGACAGAACCCACAGGTGGAAGGACGGGAAGAGGACAAGATGGTTTGGACATGTCCAGAGGAGGGACAGTGGTTTGGACATGACGAGAGGAGGGACAGTGGTTTGGACATGTCCAGAGGAGGGACAGTGGTTTGGACATGTCCAGAGGAGGGACAGTGGTTT
>JARVGQ010000210.1:33147638-33161455 GCA_031762355.1 Hypsolebias martinsi
CTTTGACCCACTTCTTCCATTTTGGGTCACGGGGGTCGCCGGTGCCCATGTCCAGCAATCACTGTATGAGGGCCGGGGTACACCCTGGACAGGCCGCAAGTCCATCACAGGGACACATTGAGACAAACAACCTCTCACTCACACCTAGAGACAATTTAGAGTTACCATCAGTCTAACGTGCATGTTTTTGGTTTGTGGGAGGAAACTGGAGTAGCGCCACCGTGCTGCCCAGAATGAACTTGTTATTTTGTGTTAAGTAAACTTCTTAAATTGATTTATTTTATGTGGCTAAAACAAACTGCTGAATGTTTCTAGGAGCATCTGTTTCCAAATACAGTTGTTTAGTTGAAGCAAAATGCTTTCAGCTCATGGTCTAATGCAGAGGAACCATTAAATACATATTTTATAATCTCTTTCTGCAGGGATATAAATAATAATAATAATAATAATAACTCTCTGTAGATTCAATAAGAGGTTAAGAACTGATGGAATAAACTACATTAACTACATTAAATACATGTTTTATAATCTCTTTCTGCAGAGATATAAATAATAATAATAATAATAATAACTCTCTGTAGATACAATAAGAGGTTAAGAACTGATGGAATAAACTACATTAACTACAGCCTAATCATTAACTTAAACTTGTACATAATAAATCATCCTCAGTTAATCAGAAGTAAAAATTATTTAATGTGTAAATTTGATTTTATTTATCAAGTTGAACAATTTATTACCACAAATTCAAGTTTTTGTTTTATTTTATTGTCATTCACATCACATGTGGTACATGAGGTGGAACAAAATATGTACATAGGAACACGACACACATTTTTATTAAAAATAAAGCTTTATAATATAATTTTATTTGATAGTTTTTGGTATTTTTGTGACTAATGGAACAAAAGAAGAATTAATTTTATACTCATTTACTGCGGATCAATCAAAATCATCTGAAATGAGAAAAATCTTGAAGCCTTTTTTTTGATCAGCTCTTATTTTGAAAAGTCTTAAACATTGTCTAAAATGTGAATAAAAACAGAACAAAACGATTTTAAATGATCATAAACCCATATTTTATTCACAGTCAAACCTGGAAAACATTTAAAATGTTTAAGTGAACAAATAAAAATATAATTTTGGAGGTGATGGCAGCCACACGTCAGTCAGAGGTTTCTTCAGAAAGATGTAAAATCAGCTGATTCCTCCTCTGATACGATTCATGTTGTTCGTGTGAACTCTGCAGAGACGACGGCGGCGCCCCCTCTGAGCCCATTCTGCGTTTGGACCACCAGAACCAGAACCGAGTCCAGAGGTGAGCTCAAGGTACGTCTAGTGTCACAGAACCGCCATGGCCTCCAGTCACAGATCTGTCTCTTTCTGAAGAACAAAACTGCAGGAACCACACGTGGACGGACCTGAACCCAGACCCAGAACTGGATCTGGACCTGAACCCAGACCCAGAACTGGATCTGGACCTGGACCCAGCTGCAGGTCAGGGGTGAGCTGTTCGTCCATGGAACCTCCTGTAGCTTTTACTCGTCCTCCTCATGGAGCAGAGTAAGTTTCTTCAAATGGTTTGTGGTTTTATTTCAGTGGAAACAGCAGGAAAGCTGAAAAATGAAGAACTGATCAAAATTGTTAACAGATGACTCGTTAATTAACTGATTATTATTTTAAGATAAAACAAACAAAACAGAAGCTAAAATCAGATAATTCATTGGTAAAAGTTCATATCAGCTAAACTGTGGCTAAAATTGAAAACATCAAACTTGTAGTGAAAACGAGCAGAAACAGCCGAAGCTGAAGTTAGTAAAGTTGTTCCGAAGCTAAAATGATACAAATGTCGGTAAATTTAAAATTGCTCAGTAGCTAAATGCTAAAATGAGCCAAACCGTGGCTAAAAGAAGCAGAAGACCAAAACAGATCAGATTTTAGAGGATAAAGTTTTGGAGGATTGTATTTTTATGGAGATGTTGTTTGTAAATATTTAAAAAGTTTAAAATTAAAATCAGTTCTTCTGATGGAGCTGAACTTATTTAAGAATCAAAACATTAAAAAGAATGAATCTGTAAAAATTATTTTACTAACATTCTAGTGATTCTCGCAGTAAGAGGCCGTGCACGTTCATGCTTCTGCTCCTGCAGGATCAGATTATCGTTAAAGCACGTGTTGCTTTGTGCAAAAGTCCTGATCCAGTCCTCTCCAAGCAGCCTCTGACCCTTTGACTGGTCTGGACCAGAACTTCATCACCGAAGCTCTTTCAGGGCTTTTCTTTGGACTTCGGCTGTTTTTCAGTTCACCTTCATTTGTTCCTGCACATCTTCAGATAAATGTTTGTTCAGACACTTCCCTCTGACTTGAGTCGGCTTCTGTCAGGATCCATGAGAACCCGGAGCGTCCCGACCTCAGCGGGGCGGCGGTGGACAGTAACGTGTCTCTGAGTCGTCTCAGTGAGTCCAGACCTTCAAGCCGAGCGGCTCCTGAAGGGTAAACTGATAAAACACTTGAGTTATATTTGCACCAAACAGTGCCTTGAACAAACTACATTTACTGGAGTTTGGTGGTTTTGCAGCGTCGTCCATCACGACTCGGAGCTTCTGGATGGTCTCTCAAGTCCAAAAGGTCTGGACTCCATTTTCTTGGTGAGAACCCGTCAAGAACAGAACAGAACAGAACCGTTGTCATATTTAATAAAATCTGATGTAAATAAAGTCTCTCTGTAATTCAGTGTGTAACCACGTACAGCTGGATTCAAACTTTCTTCTGTTCCAGCTGCTGGAGGAACTCATCTGCAGCTTTGTGAGACATGAGCTGAAGAAGATCCAGGAAGTTTTAGGTCCAAACCGGCCGGAACGCTCAGGAGATCCAAGGGAGGATGAGGAGGAGCTGAGTGTTGAGGAAGAGGAGCAGAGCAGAGCGTCTCTGATGAAGATCGTCGTGTTCTTCCTGAGGAAGATGAGCCAGGAGAAGCTGGCCGAGCGTCTGCAGAGCAGTACGATTCATCTGGAACCAAAGAGCTGAACTTCACTGAAGCACAGCTGAGAGAAGCACATACTAGCTAAAAGCACGAGCCAAAAGTAGCAGAATGCTAACTAGAAACTAAAAGTGGCAAAACACCAGATAACTAGTTAGTTACTAGTTATGTTCACATGAGTTAAAGCTAAAGTAGCAGAATAGCAACTAGTAGTCAAACCAAAAGAAAAAAAACAATCAGCAACAAATTGGACCAAACAGCAAAAGCTTAGCCAAAATAGCAAAAAGTTAACTAATCAGTTAGTTTCTAGTTAAAGTAGCAAAACAGTAACTAGAAGCTACAAGTAAAGAACTAACTGAAAACAGCAAAGGTTGGCTAAAAGCTAAAAAATACCCGAAGGCTAGTTAAACGTACCACAAGACTAGGTCAAAGCTAAAAGTAGCAAAAGGACGCCTTAAACATAAAGTCAAGTCAAATGTATTTATAGAGCACATTTAAAACATGAACTTTTACTCAAGTGCTTAACAATTAAATCACAGCAGCAAGTAAAAATTAACATGATGTAATTAAAAGCATCAAAAATAAAAACATAAAAAAACAAACTCAAAAAGAAACAATGGAATAATAAATCAGATCATACTGAGTCAATGTAGCTAAAAGCTATCTTAAAGTCAAAGTAGCAAAAGCATAACTACAAGCAAAAAGTGGCAAAAGGACAGTTCAAGCAGTAAAAGACTAACTAAAACCTGAATGTAGCAAGGCTAGCTAGAAGTACCCAAAGGCTAGATAAAAGTAGCAAAAGACTAGTTCATAGCTAAAAGTAGCAAAAGGCTAGTTCAAAGCTAAAAGTAGAAAAAGGCTAGCTCAAAGCTGAAAGTAGCAAAAGGCTAGCTCAAAGCTGAAAGTAACAAAAGGCTAGCTCAAAGCTGAAAGTAGCAAAAGGCTAGCTCAAAGCTGAAAGTAGCAAAAGGCTAACTCAGAGCTGAAAGTAAAAAAAAGGCTAGCTCAAAGCTAAAAGTAGAAAAAGTCTAGCTCAAAGCTAAAAGTAGCAAAAGGCTAGCTAGAAGCTGAAAGTAGAAAAAGGCTAGCTCAAAGCTGAAAGTAGCAAAAGGCTAGCTCAAAGCTAAAAGTAGAAAAAGGCTAGCTCAAAGCTGAAAGTAGCAAAAGGCTAGCTGAAAGTTGTGACGGAGCTGAAGCTAATTTCAAAGAGAACAAAGTTTTTGAAGGAACTAAAGAGATCCATGAGGAAACTATTTGTAAATGAATGATCAGAAAGTTAGAAAAAACACAAGTCAGAGCAACAATCTCCTGAATGAGCTAAATGCTGTGATGTAGGCTCACGGCTACAGTTTCATGAAGTGTGGAGAATCAGCTGGATTGTAAAAATCATCGTAGATTTCCTGTAAATGTAAAAACTGGACATGTGTCTGATTCTTTGCTCAGGAGCTTCATCAGCAGAGCGTCAGAGAAAACATCAGCTGAAGCTGAGGAAGAGGTTCGAGTGTGTGTTTGAGGGGATCGCTAAAGCAGGAACCCCGACTCTCCTGAACCAGATCTACACAGAACTCTGCATCACGGAGGGAGGAACCGGAGAGGTCAACGAAGAACACGAGGTCCGACAGATCGAAGCAGCATCCAGGAGAACACACGGTCCAGAAACAATCATCAGACGAGAAGACCTCTTTCAAGTCCCACCTGGAAGAGATGGACCAGTCAGAACCGTGATGACAAAAGGAGTCGCTGGCATCGGGAAAACAGTCCTAACTCAGAAGTTCACTCTGGACTGGGCTGAAGGCAGAACCAACCAGGACGTCCAGTTCCTGTTCCTGTTCACCTTCAGAGAGCTGAACGTGCTGAAAGAGAAGAAGTTCAGCTTGGTGGAACTCGTTCATCACTTCTTCACAGAAACCAAAGGAACATGGAGGTTTGATGAGGTCCAGGTTCTGTTCATCTTCGATGGTCTGGACGAGTGTCGACTTCCTCTGGACTTCCACAACAACCAGATCCTGACTGACGTCACAGCGTCCACCTCAGTGGATGTTCTGCTGACGAACCTCATCAGAGGGAACCTGCTTCCTTCTGCTCGCCTCTGGATAACCACACGCCCTGCAGCAGCCAATCAGATCCCTGCTGAGTGCGTCGCCATGGTGACAGAGATCAGAGGGTTCACGGACCCACAGAAAGAGGAGTACTTCAGGAAAAGGTTCAAAGACAAGAAGCAGGCCAGCCGGGTCGTCTCCCACATCAAGACGTCCCGGAGCCTCCACATCATGTGCCACATCCCGGTCTTCTGCTGGATCAATGCTACGGTTCTGGAGGACCTGCTGAAGACCAAAGATGGACCAGAGCTACCCAAGACCCTGACTGAGATGTACATCCACTTCCTGGTGGTTCAGACCAAAGTGAAGCAGGTCAAGTACTACGGAGGAGCAGAGACAGATTCACACTGGAGTCCAGAGACCAGGAAGGTGATGGGGTCTCTGGGGAAACTGGCCTTTGAGCAGCTGCAGGAAGGAAACCTGATCTTCTACGAGTCGGACCTGGCAGAGTGCGGCATCGACATCAGAGACGCCTCGGTTTACTCCGGAGTCTTCACACAGATCTTCAAAGAGGAGCGAGGACTGTACCAGGACAAGGTGTTCTGCTTCGTCCACCTGAGCATCCAGGAGTTTCTGGCTGCTCTTCATGTCCACCTGACCTTCATCAGCTGTGGGGTCAACCTGCTGGAAGAGAAACCAACTAACTCTGAGGAATCAGAACCAAGGAGAGATTTATCTGAGCCACGTTTCTACATGACTGCTGTGGACAGGGCGTCACAGAGTCCAAATGGACATCTGGACCTGTTCCTCCGCTTCCTCCTGGGGCTTTCATGTCCTAAAAACCAGACTCTGCTGCGAGGACTTCTCTCCCAAAAACAACGTGACTCACAGGATCACCAGAACATAGTCAGTCACATCAAAGAGAAGATACGAGAGAATCCGTCTCCTGAGAAAAGCATCAACCTGTTCCACTGTCTGAATGAACTCAACGATGGTTCTCTGGTGGAGGAGATCCAGCAGGTCCTGAGATCAGGAGGTCTCTCCACAGATGATCTGTCTCCTGCTCAGTGGTCGGCTCTGGTCTTCATCTTACTGTCGTCAGAAGAAGATCTGGACGTGTTCGATCTGAAAAAGTACTCTGCTTCAGAGGAGGCTCTCCTGAGGCTGCTGCCGGTGGTCAAAGCCTCCAACAAAGCTCTGTAGGTGACCAAAGTTCAGAAACTCGTTGTGTCCACCACAGTCTATTCATTTGAATTCTCCTCAGGTTGACTTGTTGTAACCTCTCAGAGAGGAGCTGTGAAGCTCTGTCCCTGATCTTCAGCTGCTCGTCCTCCAGTCTGAGGGAGCTGGACCTGAGCAACAACAACCTGCAGGACTCAGGAGTCCAGCTTCTGTCTGCTGGACTGCAGAGTCCACACTGCCGCCTGGAAGCTCTCAGGTGAGGCAGCAGAGTTTGGACCAGGAAAACAGTTGAGATCAATTAAACACGACGTTTGGGACTTTTTATGTTTTTAGTCTTTCAGGTTGTCTGATCACAGATGAAGGTTGTGCTTCTCTGGCCTCAGCTCTGAGGTCCAACCCAAGCCATCTGAAGGAGCTGGACCTGAGCTACAACTACCCAGGAGACTCGGGACTGAAGCTGCTCTCTGCTCTGTTGGAGGATCCAGACTGCAGACTGGACACGCTCAGGTACAAAAAAAGAAACGAGTCATTTTATTCAGTGTTTAGTTTGAACGATGCGAACAACGATACTGAAGCAACAGAAAGCACCGTCTGTCTGTCTGTCTGTCTGTCTGTCTGTCTGTCTGTCTGTCTGTCTGTCTGTCTGTCTGTCTGTCTGTCTGCTGTGGTGACCGTTCAGTGTCCCTTTGACCTGAACATCTTGATTTGAGGCATGACCCTCTGTAAAAAGACACGGGAGTCAAAAGCACAGTGAGCAGAAATAAAATAAATAAATATCAAGTTTTTTTCTTCATCAATTTAAACTTAACAACCTCCTTAATCAGCTCTACCATGATTTACCCAACTCCTAAAATAATTGAAGATGTGTAGTTCCAGAGTTGAGTCGGCAGGGGGCAGTACAGGCTTGTAAGTTAGTTATTATTTAACAGATACAGAAAAAGACTAAACAGGTTTGACTGAAAGAAAATTTTTTTGTAAAGGCACCTTCTTTTAAAATGCACAGACATCCTTTAAGACGTCTTAATCATGTTCCAGAAGGCTCTGATCTTATCCTAATTCTTATGTAAATCCCTCATCCCTCATCGGGGTGGCTGTGGATGACTGGTTAGAGCAGTTGTCCTCCAATGGGAAAGTTGGGGGTTCGATTCCACCAGCAGTCACATGCTGATGTGTCCCTGGGCAAGACACCGAACCCCTCATTGCCTCTGATGTGTGTCCCATCAGTGTATGAATGTGATAAAGCTCTGGTCATTCTTTGTATAGATCTAGTAGTTGTAAAGCTCTTTGAGTGTCTCTAAGAAAGAAAAGTGCTACATAAGTCCAGTCCATTTACCATTATTGGGCTGTTGCACAGCTTCTGATAAAGAGGGTTATTTTCTCCTAAAAAGTTCAAAAAACATTGTGTCATGCATCAGAACAGGCTGTGAAACGGTCAAAGGATTTCCATCTTCCTCTCCTGCTTCTGGTAAGAGGTGCATCCCTGGGCAAACTCCTCTCCAGGTTCTCCACCTGACAGCAGATTGCCTGTTAGATATGTCTGAATCAGATGACCTGGACCAACGATGTGCGCTTGCTGATGTCACTACACCCTGTCGTTGGGGCTATTCGCTCTCATGGTTGCACTTAGATTATTCAAGCATTTAAGGAAATGTATATTTAAACTTCAGTCAATTTAGGCCAGACCAGAAAGAATCAGAGTCCAGGGACATGAAGTTGGTCACTTTGATGCAAAAGGTAAAGAAACACCTGCTGCTGCTTAACTCGTTTATCTAACGATGTGTGATTGATATTGTAGAAAATAATTTCCCATCCTGCAGATGTCACCCACAGAGGACAAGCTACCCCAGGATGGATCTATGTCTAATAATAACCCCCAGCTAACGTTGTGTTAAATTAACGTAGCTGCATGCAACACTAAGAAAACTGACATCATTGAGTTAAACACTTTTGATGATGTCACTGCACAGGGGATTAAACAAGGATTAATTTATACTCAGCAGCGTATTCATGTTTAATGAAATCAAAAATTCACAGCTCAACTAAGATTTTATTTGGTAGAGAGTCTTATAATCCCATGTTCATGTCAGTCCACTTTTATTATACAATAAATCTTGTGATGTTTTGTTCTCAGCATAAACCTGTTTGACTTTTGTTTTTTGAATGTCCAGAGGACCAGACTTAGCTTTTTTTTTTTTTTTTTTTAGATTTTGCTACCTGGATTATTGAGCATGTATTAGGGCTGTTTGATGACTGTTTGTTCTCTCAGGGTGGACCACGGTGGAGAACGGAGGTTAGAACCCGGTCTGAGAAAGTGTAAGTTCAACTAATGGCTCTTCAGGTTGGGGGTGAGTTTGGCTCAAGCAGAGGAGCTCAGATATCTGAGGGTTTGTTGACTGATGGTAGGATGGAGTTAGAAATCCTGGTCTGCTGTAATGAAGGTGTTTCTCTGCTTGGGCAAAGTTCTTGATTGATTGGTCCATCTATGTTCTTACCCTTGGTCTTGAACTAAGGTGAGGAGCTCCATCGTCTAAGAGGGGAGCTCGGAGTAGAGCTGCTGCTCCTCCACCTTCCGCCTCCCTCAAAAGGAGTCACCTCATGGAAACCAACCTCTGGAGGTTTTCTGGTCGTGTCCCACTGGGAGGAGACCCCAAAGTCCAAGAACACCTTAGGACTCTTCTGAAAAGTCTTGCATAGGAGAGTGATACCTGGGTTTCTCTCCAGGGGCCTGTTACTTCTACAACTCCACCATGGATCAGTGGATGTAAATGGGTAGAAGGAAGGTATATTTCCTGTTTTCAGGCTGCAGGTTTTCTGTCTCAATTCATAGATTCTCCAGCATGTCCTGGTTCTTCCCTGGGGTCTCCTCCCAGTCAGACATGCCTGAAGCACTTCCCTAGGGTGGCGCACAGGGAGCATCCTTACCAGATGCCCGAACCATCTCAACTGGCTCCTCTTGATGTGGAGGAGCAGCGGTTCTACTCTGAGTTCCCCCCTTAGATGATAAAGCTCCTTACCTATCAAAGGTGAGGATCAGAACGTAGATGGACCAACAAATCAAGAACTTTGCCCAAGCAGGGAACTACCCGCACTGTTCCTCCTGGATCTGAGGTTCTCCAGTACCCCTGAATAGACCTTACCAGTGAGGTTAAGGAGAGCGATGCCCCTAGAATTGGAGCACACCATCCAGTCTCCCTTTCTGAAGAGGGGAACCACCACCCCAGTCTGTCAATCCAGCGGCACTGCCCCTGATGTCTATGCAATGTTGCAAAGGTGGGTCAATCAAGACAGCCCCACAACATCCAGAGCCTTAAGGAGATCAGGGTGGAGATCAGGGTGAATCTCATCCACCCCCGGAACCCTGCCGCCTCAGAGCTTTTCCGCTACCTCGGCGACCTCAGCCACGGTTATGGACAGACAAACCCTGAGGTCCACAGACTCCACTTCTTCCATGGATGACGCACTGGTAGAATTGATGAAGTCAGAGAAGTATTCCTTCCACCTCCCAACAACATCACTGGTTGAGGTCGACAGCGCACCACCTTCACTGAACAGTGTTAGTAAATTGTTGGTTTCCCCATCTCATCCACCTTATGGTTTGTCAGAGTCTCCTCGGAGCTGGCCAAGAGTCTTTATCCAGGGTCTCACCGAACACTTCCCACATGTGTGTTTTTTGTCTCAGCAACAGCCAAGGCTGCAGACCGCTTGGCCCTCTGGAACTCCTCAGCTGCCTCCGGAGTTCTACCAGCCAACAAGGCCTGATAGGACTCCTTCTTCAGCTTGACATCCTCCCTAACCCGATGTGTCCACCACCGAGTTCGAGGATGGCCACCATGAGAAGCACTGACAAATTTGTGGTCACAGCTCAAGGCAGCTACTTCAACAACAGAAGCGTGGAACATGGCCCACTTGGACTCAACGTCCCCCGCCTGAGCCTGGATGCCATTAAAGCTCTTCCAGAGGTGAGTTGAAGACCTTTCTGATGTGTTCTTCAAGCCCCAGCTGAAGCACCTTCCAGCAACCTCAACAAGGACTCCAAGAAGGTTGGATACTCTGAACTGCTGTTTGGTGCATAGGCACAAACCTTGGCACATGGTCAGAGCCCATCGCCCCACTAGATGGTGCAGGGAAGCTACTGTCCCCTCTATTGGGGGAAACTCCAACACACAGGCACCAAGTCGGGGGGCTAAAAGTAGACCCACACCAGCTCAGTGCCTCTCACCATTGGCACCTCCAGAGTGGAATAAGGTCCAGCTCCTCTCAAGGAGATTGGTTCCAGAGCCCATGTTGTGCATTGGGGTGAGCCCATACATCTAGTCGGTACCTCTTAACCTCGTACACAAGCTCAGGCTCCTTCCCCACATGAGAGGTCACGTTCCTTGTCCCAAGATCCAGCGTTGGTAAGCCAGTGTCAGAGCGCCAAGGCCCCCACCTTTAGCCACTGCCCATGGCATCATGCACCTGACTCATATGGCCCCTCCTGCAGGTGGTGGTCCACAGGAAGGTGAACCCTTGTTGTTCCTTCGGGCTGAGCCCGACCAGGCTCCATGAGTAAAGACCCGGTCACCAGGCACTCACCAACGAGCCCCACCCCCATGCCTGGCTCCAGGGTGGAGCCATGGAAAACCACATCCGAGCAAGAGACACTGAGCTCCTTGATTTTTTTTTTCTGTCCAGAAGAGTCTTTGGAAGAAGCAACACACTAGCAGAATAAGTTCAACACTAAATTAAATTTAAAAGAAGCACAAACACATGAGCTAAAATTAGCTACAGGGAAGTTATGTGTAAACAGTGGGAACTACTTTAGAAAAGTATGAAAATAACACAAGAAAAAGTCACAAGGTTTAGTTATATGACCAGCTAAAATAAAAACAGGAAGCTGAATCAGTGATCACACAAAAATGTATCAATATAAAACATATAATTGAAGACGTGATGAATTGAAGTGGTGTGTCAGGTTTTGGTGTTTTCTTTCCTCCATCAGATTTATGTGAACTCGAACTGGACCCGAACACCGTAAACCCAAACCTCAGACTTTCTGAGGACAGCAGGGTAGTGACGCTGGTGGAGGAGAAGCAGCCGTATCCCGATCACCCGGACAGGTTCGACTGCCGGCTCCAGCTGCTGTGTAAGAACGCTCTGACCGGTCGCTGCTACTGGGAGGTGGAGTGGAGCGGAGGAGTTTACGTATCCGTGAGTTACAGAGGGATGAGGAGGGGAGGGAACAGCGACAACTGCATGTTCGGGTGGAACGAGCAGTCCTGGAGTCTGAACTGCTCTGATGACGACGGCTACTCTCTGTGGCACAACAACCGGAGAACATCCGTCCCCTCATCAGTCCTTCACAGAGTCGCAGTGTATTTGGACTGGCGTGCTGGGATCCTTTCATTCTACAGCATCTCCAAAAACACCCTGAACCACCTTCACACCTACAACCACCACTTCACGGAGCCTCTGTACCCTGGTTTTGGGTTTCGGTCTGGGTTCTCTGGCTGGTTGGGTTCCTCAGTGTCTCTGTGTTCTCTGTAGAATGTTTCCTGTGGTTTAAAGGTGAGACTGACACTCTGTATACTTTTAACACTATGTTGAAGACTGTCCTTCCTGATAAATCCTATAGTTAGGGCTGGTTTGGGTTTCCTGAGCTATCTTTTGTTTCTACCGCTATAGGTTTAGACTGCTGGAGGACAAACTGACCACATGTCCTCATTCTGCTGCTGTCTACTCACTCTTCTCTCCATGGTTGTATTTGTAAATGTTTGTCATTACATTTTCTGCCTGTCTTCCCATTGAGACTACACCTGGACCGTAGGAACTACACCTGGACCGTAGGAACTACACCTGGACCTACACATGGACTATAGGAACTACACCTGGACAATAGGAACTACACCTGGACCGTAGGAACTACACCTGAACTGTAGGAACTACACCTGGACCTACACATGGACTGTAGGAACTACACCTGGACCGTAGGAACTACACCTGGACCGTAAGAACTACACCTGGACCTACACATGGACTGTAGAAGCTACACCTGGACAGTAGGAACTACACCTGGACCTACACATGGACTGTAGGAACTACACCTGGACAGTAGGAACTACACCTGGATCTATACCTGGACTAGGAACTACACTTGGACCGCATGAACTACACATGGACTGTAGGAACTACACATGGACCAAAAGAACTACACATAGACCATAAGATCTACACCTGGACCATGGGGAACATACCTGGACTGTGGAAACCACACCAGGACCTTAGGAACCACACCTGGACCAACCATCTGTGTTCGTATCGCTTTCCTTTCCTCTTTAAACTAACGAGTCGAGGCCGATGTGGCCCACCTTGAGCCTGGTTCAGGTTCTGGTTCTTCTGTTGGTTCCTTCTTGTTGGCAGGAAGTCATTCCTTTCCACTGTCGCCAATGTTCTTCTCAGAAAGGGAGGACACGTTCTGGCTTCTTCAGACTGATACTTTTGACTAACTGACCATTTGTGATGCACGTGGATGTTTTTGTACGGCGCTCTGAGATGTTTGTGTTGAATTAGCACTTTATAAATAAACTGAATTTAAGTTTATAACTGTCACTAATATAAATTAATGTCCGTGCTCAAACCTTTGAACTTGTTGCTTCTTGTGTCAGACGTGTCCACGTAAAAATCAGAAAACAAGGTTTTTATTTTTTACTTTTGGATGTTTGAGCCTTTTGTTCCTGTAAGCCCTTTGATAAAGCTGTTTATTCATTTTCATACAGAAGTTTTAAAACCACTAGCCTAATCTTTCAAATTAAAACATTATTAAACATTCAGTAAAGATGGATTTTTTTCTAGTGCATTTATCTGTATCATTTAAAATGTAACAACATTTAAGATATTCATCAACCATGGAATGTAAGTGCCTGAATTTGTGTGTTCGTTTGTCTGTCTGTTAGCAAAATATCTCATAAAAGACTGGATGGATTTTAATGAAACCCTCAGAAATTACTTGACTGATTAACCTTTGAGTGACAGGATTTAATTAAATATGGATTTGTTTAAAAACATGGTTGGTAAAAATCTGGATTATGGTTATTCATGAGCCATCTTCAAATGAGGGATTAAGTCAGATTAGGTCAAACTAAATTTAGCACATTTTCCAATTCCTGGCTTATTTATTTATTTATTGAGTTACATTTTGTTACCTGGATCATCCAGATTGTAGAGGTATGGCTTGACTTGCCTTGCTAATTGAGATAGCTCCTTGAAAACGGGTCTGAATCATTTTTCAGCGTAATCCAAGAGGATTACTTGACATTTGAGAGAGGACTCCTCAAACCAGATTTGGATATCTGGATTTCCCAGCTGCTATTGAAACAAACTTCACTACTGCACAGAAGAAGTAGCAAACATATATGACCTTTGTTTTCAAGGTCATTATTAGTTGTTGGCGCTGCTGCTTGAAAATGTTCTTTAGGATTATCTTGATGCTGCTCAATAATCCAGATAGAAGAATCTAACAAAGTAGAGTCAGGTCCTCTGGACGGGTTCTTCTTGTTGAAACATTTCTTCTTTCATCCAAAGGACTTCCTCAGTCTGAGGTGCTGTATTCAGCTCAGTCTTATAAATAGCACCTCTCA
>JARVGQ010000210.1:33194610-33205410 GCA_031762355.1 Hypsolebias martinsi
AAATAAATTGGTATGGTATGGTATGGTATGGTATGGTATGGTATGGTATGGTATGGTATGGTATGGTATGGTATGGTGTATGTTGTTGTGTATATTTACAAGTTCTTTGTTTTATAATTGTGAATTAATAAAACTATGGTATTAATGGTTATTGTGACAGTATTACTTTTTTTTTGGTAAAATATTCTGTTAACTGTAACAAAGTCTTAAAGTAGAGTCTTGGTGTTTTTTGAACATCCCATCCCAGACGTGTCAGGTGATTGCTTTCTGCTGATAGAGACACTGAAGCTGCCTCACTGACCTGGTTTAGATAACCACAGCTGATTCAAGGCATTAGTCACAAGAGAAGTTGATAAACAGGGAAACTCACATGTACAAGATGTAAACAGCTTCCTCGCCATATAAGGGAATCATCTGGCATTTATAAGTAAGCATTTGAATTTCTCCAATGTCAAATAAATCTACTCAAGAAGCAGCCAGGACTTTGTTGTATATTTTTCTTTTTAGAATAAACGAACAGTGTGGCACTTTGGTGCAGTTGGTAGAGCTGCTGCATCTTAGTAAGAAGGTCACTGGCTCGAATGCCGGCCGGGGGGACCTTTCTGGGTGGAGTTAGCATGTTCTCTCCGTGCTGCGTGGGTTTTCTCCAGGTACTCCAGTTTCCTCCCACAGACCAAAACATGTATGTAACTGGTAACTGCAGATTGTCCCGAGGTGAGAGAGAGTACATGGTTGTTTGTCTCGTTTGTCTCTATGTGTCCCTGTGAAGGACTGGAGACCACTGGCCACAAGGACGGACCAGCACAGAAGATCAACATCATCAGGCCAGGACTCTGCGGTCTACACTCATCTCCAGGTCAGAGGTCACTCTTTCAGGGATGAAGATGTTCACATCCTTGATAATAATGGGTTATGTATTGTCATCATTTTTTCAACAGAAAATTGTTACATGTACAACCACTTTACTTATACTTACCAAAAATACTACACATTTTCATGAAATTAGAGAGAAAACAGAATAGAGAAAAAAAAATTTTAATTCCATAAAATACATCAAAATAATAAATTTGGGATTTTACCTCAGAGACTATAGGTTTAAAATGCAGATTCAGTTTTGAGACGTTCAAAACCGATAGTTATTTACAGGACAGCTTAGAGGTAACTAAATGATGTACACCTTTAAGTATTTAACAGGTGGATTAAAAACCTCAAACTAGAAACAAAAAAATCAAATATTAACCCTGAGAATCACCCGTGAGCCTAAAAAATAAAATAATAAAATGAGCTGGAGGAGCATTGGAGACCAAAAGAGAAATGTGCTGTGTTCAGAGCTGCAAACTGGATATTTACCATCTGAGAGTTCAACAGAAAAGCTTTTAGAAAAATATTAATAAAATCCTTCAAAGTCTGAATCATTTGTGCTGATCTGTCTGAAACTTGTTGCTGTAGAGATTTAGTGTGACAGTTTTGGTTCAAGGACCGAAATCACTGGGACAGGATTTTTTTTTTTTATCATTTCTTTGGGTGGGTCCATTAACACAAAGTCAGAAGTGCTGTTTTAAAATGAAATGAAAAATAATCAGTTGAACAAAGAAAACTAACAGGAGACAAACGTCTCTCTCCACCCGCCCCTCGCTACTTTTTGGCTCTTTGAAGGTTTGATCCACTTCCTGGTCATGCTGTCCTGTGACTTACATCATAAGCTTCATAATTCAGTTCAATTCAAAAATACTTTATTAATCCCAAAGGCAAAAGCATAAAAAAACAAAATTTGAGAAACATGTGTGCATAGTTTTGCCTGTATAAAATATGGATAGGCTTTAATTTCATTATATTGCTTAAAAATATACTTTTGTCTGGGATTTCTGTGCAGGTTTGGATTGAATCTACACCCTGATGGAGGTCCTTTTTTTTTTTTTTTTTTTGAGTCCATGTGTCTGAAGTCAAAGAATCAGGTGATCTATGCTGATCCCTCATGTGGATTATTTTAAAATGTAGAATATTTTCACTTAAAATGGTTAAAATAGTTGTCATACTTGACGGTGAGTTGCACATATTGCATACGTGGTTTGCGTACATTTTTACGCTGATGATGCACGATTGTATCTCTGGACCAAACCTTTCTCTCAGCTCCCCCATAACTGTCATCTTTTTAAAATTAAACCAAGATTTAAATGTAAATAAACTTCCCCAAACTCAATGGTACCAAAACAGAACTCTGAGCTGCGGTCCCAAGGCCTTACTTAAGAAAACTGGTCTTACTCATCAACAACCGACCAACATGTTTGGAACCGAAGGACTCTAAGCTTCATTCAAATCTTTCACCAAAGCAGCTTTTATTCAACCTAAAGAATATCACAAGACTCCCACCATCTCTAATGGACTCTAGCTGAGAGTTTGTCTGGATTACTGCAACAGGCTCCAGTACATCCAGAACTAGGCAGTCCAAGCCTTATCAACACATCAGTCCCACTCTCAGAAACACCACTGGCTGCAAGACAAATCCAATCCTCACCTTGGTAACTTGTCTCTCGGTATACCGTCCATCAAATTGCTTTTTGGATGCAGGTTGTTCTGCTGCCTAAATCTGACTTCAAAAGTACCTCTGTATGTCCCTGACGTCCTCCACCCTGAAGTGTCCTTAACATGGATTGAAACATTAGGTTTGGAGGGTTTGGTGCATAGTACAAAGGACTGATGACTCACAATCTGAGCTTACACCTTGGAACTTGCTCTCAAATACAATCATCTTATACTGGCCTTTGTCTAAAAAAAAGAATACCAACATGACCCTCTTCATACGAGTGCTGTGTTAATAGTCTTAGCTGTATGAAATACATGACAAAATGCCCTCCATCTTGGCAGAATCGGTTGTCTTGATGACATCAATGAACATACATTTCTCCATGACCTAATTAGTCAAATTGTCATACCTTCAAACATCTTTTGGCTGGATATAGTATAGAGATGTGTAAAACAAGGGAATTATTGTCCACAGTATTATACCAGTTTAATGAAGTATGTGTTCTTTTCACCTTTCATTTCTTCTAAATAATTAGATAAGCCTGATGTTTACCAAACGTGACTGAAAACTGCATAATTGCAAAATTATCTACAAACATGAGTCAGGTTTGGATTTCAGAGCCTCGCAGGTCTGAAGTTCATTCCACAGATCGTGACATCTTCACATGGTGAAAGACGTGCCGTTATCACTGGAGGCGTCCACTGAGCGGCGAAATGTGGACATGTAGGTGTCAGAGGTCACCCTGGAGAAGCGGCGTGGCGTGATGTACTTCTTGCTCATGCACCACAGGTCCCCGAAGATCCTCCGGAAGTGGTTCCTGAACTTCACCCCAACAAAGGCGTACAGCACCGGGTTCAAGCAGCAGTGCAGGTAGGCAAGGGTCTGCATCACTGTCAGTGCCGTCTGCACAGCGTCCACTACACCACAGCTGTTATAGTGGAACATGCTGACAGTGTCATACAGTAGAAAGAGGTTGTAAGGAAGATGGCAGGCAATGAACACCAGCACCACAACCAGCACCACCTTAACAGCTTTGTGTCTTTGGAAAGTTTGGGCTTTCATCAGAGTGACAATGACTGCAGTGTAGCAGAACATCATGATGATCAGTGGTAGGAAGAAGCCGACAGCCAGCTGAAGGCTGGGGAGGGTCACTTTAACTTTCTTGGCTGTGTCACTGTCCCCAAATTTCATTTCACAGACGTACTCAGGAGGTTCTGGCTTCACGTCTTTTTGGTCGAACATGAAGACCTCACTGTGTGACGGCTGGTACCAGTCATAGAAGATGAAGGTGGGAACGGACAACACTATGGCGAAAACCCAAACGGAGGCGCAGATGAGGTGGCTGTATGACAACGACCGCAACCTGAAGCTGCGGCGAGCTTGAACGATGGCAATGTAGCGGTCGGTGCTGATGCAGGCGAGCATTAACATGCCGCTGTACATGTTTATGCTGTAGGAGCCTCGCAGAAGCTTACAGGCTACCTGTCCCATTGGCCATGAGTATAGCTCATTGTAGACGATGAAAGGCAGAGCGAGGACAAACAGTAGGTCAGCGATGGCAACGTTGAGCAGGTAGACATCAGTCATGGATTTGGTCCTCTTGTAGAGTGCGTAGGTGATAATTACCAAGCTATTTCCCACAAACCCCAGGATGCAGATGATGGAGTGAATGTAAGGGCCAATCACACGATTCACGCTGTTGTTGTTATTAAAATTACAAGGTGGTTCCAGCTCATCAGGGTTGTAATCAGGTAAATTACAATCCAAGTCCATATCATAGTATGACTCATTCTGAGACTGGTTCTCCATCTTCCTTCACTGTAACAAAGAGCAGAAAGAAATAATCAAAATGTGCAGTTCTGCATGAAAATCTTAAAAACAGGGTCGCAATCTAGATGTTAGAGCATCTGTCTGGTTGATTGTATGTGTTCCTACTACTCTGTGATGCTATGAAAAATTAGCTAAAGAACACGGGACTTGTTTTCTAATACCATGAGATAAAATCGAGAAATCAATCTGGAAACAGATATAGTCAGAGAAGAAACAACAAGACTGAGTTATGTGACTGAGTATATTTGTATCAGTTAAACGACTAGTGTTCGACTCGTCTAGTTCTTTCAGATGATCACAGCCAAGGGAAAATTACCTGAAACTAGGGAAGCTGACATTTTGGGGGCTCGTCCGGGATAAAGGAGACAAATTGAATACTCCATCATAAAGCGACGATTGCTTTAAAAAATATTGTCTGAATTAATGACGATGTTACTACATTTGTGAAAATGATTCGACCCGCACTGCAAGGGAACTTCCTGAGTAATTGTTGGTTTGTGTTACTGAACTTTGTAAAATGCAGTGGTGCTTAAAAAAAGTGATTTTCTTCAGCAGAGCTCAGTCTAAAACATTTTTAAAAACGTACCAAAGATCCCACACGCATTTAACATCTGATGACTTGTGAAAAAAGCACATGGGTTTGTCATGATCCCCTCGACCAAGGAAATTATGTTTTAGGTCAAGGTCAAAGGTCAAGGTAAAAGATGATCTCAAGCTCTGACTCTGAAACTGCATAGCATCGAAGTGTCAAACTGGACAGCTGGACACGTCATGAGTCACTGATGATCCCTGGTGATATCAAGGTCACTGTCAAAGGTCAAGGTCACATGTGACCCTTTAGCTTCAGTAAGGAAGTTGTTTTGGGCTGTGTCCATTGATTTGTTTGTCTGTAACCAAGATTACGTAAAAACTGACCAACAGAGGTGGATGAAATTTTCAGGACATGTTGAAGCTCTCAGCAAAAACATTTACACTCCATCTAAGTGATGCCATGACTGAAGTTCACCATCTGCAGGTGCAGCATGTTTTTCCTGCAGGAGCGCCTCAGAACCCTGTTTGTTATATTTAACACAAATCAACTGTCAAGGCTTCTTTCGTTAATGAAAACCAGATAAAAACCCAAATGTACCAACTGGATGACCCCCCCCATGGGTTTCAGCTCAATCATCTCTGCTCTACGTTAAACTCAAACGAGCTCAGCTGCTCTGACGTTGCAGACTGTTCAGAATAAATACGTAAAACCAGGTTGGAGGAGGCGCTGGTTTTATGGGTCATCAGGTAAAACAAGTGCAGGACTTTCAGCGTTAATGTTCCTACTTCCACTTGTTGTTTGTTAAAAGGACGTCACTGAGTGTTGGCAGAAGCAGAAGTCTGGTGTTGATAAATGTGGTCCGGCTGGAACGCTTCACATATTATATAAAAAAAGAAAAACACAATGAGATGTTGACGTGCACGACTTAGTTTAGGACAAAACGACGTTTCACTTGAATCTTCTCTCAGTTTCACTGAGTCAGTGGAGGAACAGCACAAACGTTGACATTAGATATTTAAATGATTCTCAACGTTGACATTAGATATTTAAATGATTCTCAACTTTGACATTAGATATTTAAATGATTCTCTCAGACGTTCTGTTCGTTTCTGCCGGTGAAAAGCATGACGCTTTCTCACGACAATGTCTCAGTTGTGGTTTACAGGGAGGCTAAAAGTTTGACACTGGTTTGTTGTGAAAAGTCGAAAACCTTGTTGGAAGTTTGCAGAAAAGACGCGGCCCGACCTGCAGGCGTGGTGTGACCCAGTTCATGTGTGGATGAGTTTCCCCCGGTGCAGAAATCAGACCCAGAATCACGACTGAACGACGACTCGTTGTTTTTACATCAGAGGAACCAACGAAGAACTGAAACCAAGAAAAACACAAAACTAAAGAAGTTCTGTTTGGGAGGAAAGTTGATGATTTAGAATCTGACGGAAGAAACGTGTCCACGTTTCCTCTGAGGAGACTCCCAACACCTACAACAACTGGTCTCATCAGGTCCTCCAGAACCTCCAACAGTCTGGAAACATTCAGGACCTGAGGCCAGTTGTTGGAGGTTCTGGAGGACTTGAGACCAGCTGCTGGAGGTTCTGGAGAGATTGTTGTCCCATTCTGGTCTGATGGAGGACTTTAGATGTCCTGCAGTTCTGGACCTTCTCTGCTGGATGGAGCAGATGTTCTAAAACCTGTAGATATTTTACATTGATGGAGTCTTTCCAGATGCCAAAGGCACTAATGCACCCCTATACCATCAGAGAGGCAGGCTGATACCAGGCTGGATGGTTCCTCTCCTCTTTAGTACGAAGGACGTTTGTGGTTTCAGCGCAGAACCTCAGATTTGGACCCATCTGACCTCAGAACAGTTCTGGACTTCCTCAGTCCATTTGAAACAGACTCTGGTCCAGAGAAGACAGCAGCAGATCCGGATGGTCTTCACATCTGGCTTCTTCTTTGTCTGATAGAGCTTTAAGCAGCATCTGTGGATGATCTGTGTGTGAACTGGCTTTAATCATGTGGCCCCTGAGGGCCTTGTCCTCTGAGCTCAGATTTCTTCAGATTCTTCTAATCTGATGATCAGATTATGATCTGGAGTTGACAATAAAGCCTTTATTCTGGAACTTTATTCTGAAATTCATTCAGGAAGTTTATTCTGAAATTGTTCCTCTAGTTTTAGGCAGAGTGAACCTGTGCCCATCTTTACAGAAGGCTTGATCCAAAAACATCTGAACTGAGAGGAGAAGGTCCAGAAACCTGCTGGATTATTGTGGGTCCTTCAGGTGGGCCTCGCTGTGAAGTCAGAGATCAGCTGGAGCTTTGAGGAAGTTCTGTGCTGAACAGGAAGTACTAAAACACACACAGGTGAGCAGAAACACGAGCAGATGATTCCTTCCTCTGGCCTCCAACCTGATCAGCGTTTACTCTGAGAAGTTCCTCCTGGATCAGGAGGTCAAACAGACAAGTTGGGACCAATCTTTGGGATTTAAATTTGTTTTGAAGCAGAAACTCAGAAACTCAGGATTTGGTCCAGTGAACGGTTCTGATCCAGCCCAACCTTCAACTTCAGCTCATGTTGCGTTCACTGTCCATCGGAAACTGGAGTTAATGGTTGTTATTTTAGTTTTGCTGCTAAATGACCAACAGAGGGGTCCAGTGAGGACAGAACCAGGTCCTCAGAGCTGCGTCTCTGCTTTGATTGTTGGGGTCTCCAGTAACGCTGGAGCCACAGGAAGTGAGCCTGACCCGTCAGAACCAACGATCCGTGTTTCACGAGCAGAATGAGAGTTGATGGGTGCGAGGAAGGTCAGAGGAAAAATGACCTTTAAAATACGGGAAGTCAGCGGGGACAAAAAGGTCCGTCGAGCAGAAGTGCGGAGCAGGAAGTTTAAACGTTTGAGGAACTTTCAGCTGTTTGTTAAAAATTTAATTTCTCCTTCGGCTGTAGATTTCCACAACAAGCCGACGACGTCAGGAGGAGGAAACGCTGAATCAGCTGAACAGATGCCGAACACCAGCCGGACCGCTCCAGTTCTCTGGACCGCCCCGGTTCTCTGGTACCGATGGAAACGATGGACAAGGAGTTAAAAAAAAAAATCCTCAGAGTTTCTGTCGCTCTGTGGCGGCCATCTTGACTTTGGCTAACTTCAAAGCAGGACTATTCAGCTAAACGGCTCGGGGCCGGACATCCAGCTGTTCTTCTCATTAAGTTGTTTTATGGTTTAAAATCTGGTTTTATTTAAAAATGGACCACTGGGGGGCCCAGCTGAGCTCAGCTGTGGGCCTGATTTGGCCCCCGGGCCTCCAGTTGAGCAGCCCTGCTTTAAAGGGAAACGCGTCTCCATTCAAATCTGACCAAAGGCTCGCAACATATTTTGCTAACACACCGAAATGTGGCTAAACGCGTGTGAAGCTGACCGAGCTTCTGCCATGTCTTTGGTTTTTAGTGTTGGTTGGCTCCAGCGGCCATCTTGAATCAAGGTAGAAGCTAACCAGTTGTAGATGAACGTTCAAAGAACACGTTCTGAGGGTTGAGACTAAAATCTGCTGGAAGGTCCCGGCGTTAGTTTGAGAACACGCAGAGGGCCAAAACATTATCGCCCAATTGTTACCCCCGAGTGGTGGACAATAACGAGTCACATGACTTGTTGTCCCTGGGCGAAAATGAGTCACATGACTTGTTGTCCCCGGGTGGTGGGCGCTAACGAGTCACTTGACATCAGCGTTTTATGTCGGGTGAATCACCTGCTGCCAAGACGGGCGGGCGGCCATGTAACGGGTTTCTTTGCTTGTCTGTTAGCAAAATATACTGTGGATTGGAGTGAAACTCTCAGGAAGTGTCAGTGGATGAACTCGTTACCGTTTGGAGTCGACCTGATTCAAGATGGCCGCCGCAGCGTTCCACATTAACCAACAAAAACAGCTCAGACGTGGAAGTAGCTGAGAGTCATCCCGTCACATTCTTGTGCTGAACGGTTACAGCGGGCGGGCGATCAGTCAAACAGTTCGGAGTCGACCGCAGCGCTCGGTGCTGAAAAGTTACGAGTATTCACGGATCAAAGAAAGTTAGAGCGGTTTGACCGGATGTTAAAAATTAACGAGCTAATCTGAGATCAAAGAGAAAAACTGGAATCATCAGCAAACATCGTCACGATGAAGCTTTACAATGAATCGTTTCAATAAAGTGTTGTTTCGATTTCTACTCATAAACTCAAAGACTGCAGGAAATTAAAAGTGACTAATTCTGTCTTCAGATGCAGAATCCAGAACATGTGGGTCACAATTTGCATGTTTTAATGTAATCTATGGGGTTTAATCTAAAAAAAACGATCAATCTTCATGATGAAGATCATTTTATTTTGAGCTTTTGGTCAAAGTTTGAACCTTAGGATCTTGAAATGGCCGCGCAATAAAAACACTTAAAAATTAAACCCTGAAAATCACTCAACACTAATCCTAATCTCAGAGTTCAGATTACAGTGCAGGTTGTCAGATTTTACATCTGACTTAAAAAAAATGCATGTTTCTTTTTCATTTAAGGTTCAGAATCAAAAACAAAGTCCAATTTAAACCTGATTTTTTATTTCCATAAAATCTGACTGAGATTAGGATTAAAGAAAGAAAGTAAAATTAAAAAAAAAAAAAAAGTTAAAATTGAACTTTTCTCTCCTGGTTTGATCACTTTCTGTAGGTTGTTTCATTCTGCTCTGAGAATAATCTAAAATTTGGAGGATTATGTCTCTGAGATTAAAAGAAGTCTCAGCAGCCGCACTAATCTGTCAGATTAAGAGTCAAATAAAATTAATTCTACAGAAAACATGAAGTTGTTGTTATTGGTGGTCAAACTCTGTTCACAGAAAACATCAGAACCTATTTTAAAAACAGAAACAACAAGGTGAATGACATCAGCTAAAAAATCTGAATAAACTTCAAACCAAAGGAAATTACAGATTAAATCAGATTAAAACTCACAGGTTGCAGGATTGTGTTTCAGCTGCTCTGATGATGGCGCTCGATCAAACTGAGTCAAAAGGAAACAAGTGTTTCTGAAGCCTTCGGCTGATTCTTCCGCTTTACCACATCGTGAGCAGAAGCTTCCCCTCAGATGTTTTCACCTGTCAGACAGAAGTTCGATGACAATGACCTCACATCATCGAACAGAATGCGTTTGTTTTTATTTTCCTCCAAATGTTCTGAAGTATTAATAACGATTTGATATCAAAGTTCATGCTCAATAATCGAGTTTTTAAAAAACAAAGTCAGGTCCTCGGATTCTGTCGTTTCATATAAGACTGAGTTTGTTGTGGCTCCTCGGACTGAAGAAGTACTTTGGATGAAAGACAAAACATTTCTACAAGAAGAATCTGTATCACTGCATCATACAGTGAAAGAGTCATACAGTGAATGCATCATGCAGTTAATCTTCATGCAGTGAAGGCATCAGCAGTTAATCATCATACAGTGAATGCATCATGCAGTTAATCTTCATACAGTGAATGCATCATGCAGTTAATCTTCATACAGTGAATGCATCATGCAGTGAATCTTCATACAGTGAATGCATCATGCAGTTAATCTTCATTCAGTGAATGCATCAGCAGTTAATCTTCATTCAGTGAATGCATCAGCAGTTAATCATCATACAGTGAATGCATCATGCAGTTAATCTTCATACAGTGAGTGCATCATGCAGTTAATCATCATACAGTGAACGCATAATGAAGTTAATCATCATACAGTGAATGCATCAGCAGTTAATCATCATACAGTGAGTGCATCATGCAGTTAATCATCATACAGTGAATGCATCATGCAGTTAATCATCATACAGTGAACGCATCATGAAGTTAATCATCATACAGTGAATGCATCAGCAGTTAATCATCATACAGTGAGTGCATCATGCAGTTAATCATCA
>JARVGQ010000210.1:33205510-33217048 GCA_031762355.1 Hypsolebias martinsi
GTTGTTTGCTATTCACAGAGGGCTGAGTGATACTAGCAATAACAGCATTGTAAGAGGGGGACAGTTGAACCTGGAGGACCAGACTTAGCTTTTTAGATTTTTCAACCTGGATTATTGAGCAGCATCAGGGTATGAGTTGGTCACGTTTACTCACATTGTAGAAGTCTGTCGTCAGGTTGATCTGCTGCTGGTGAAGGGGGCCGCTGGCTCGTTGCTGATCCACTTCCTGTTTAACTTGGCACAAAAAGGAAGTCTGGACACATGGCTCCAACACGTCTTCAGACTTTACAGGTGTGTTCAACTGTGGCAAGTTCACCTGCGGTCCCATTGGCCTTTGAGGCTGCAGAGAACCACAACAAATAAACAGGATAGTAATTGGTCTTTGTTTGATTGATTGATACCATTAGACTTTAAGAAATCCTGTCTGTGATAAATCAATGGATCAAGCAATTATGTACCATTCCAAAGTGCTGCTGCTGGTTCTGGTTCCGTAGGTTCTCCAAGTGGAGCTGCTGTTGGTGGATATTGGGTCGCGGCTGCTGGAGACGGGGCTGGTGGTGCTGACCCAGAGGAGAGGGCTTCTGACCAGGCTGAGAGCTGGGCAGACCTGGCTGGTGCTGCTGGGACTGGCAGAGGTGGTACAGGGGTAGCCGCTGGTCCAGAGGCAGTTTACTGGTGTCCAACGGGATGCCCTGCAGGGACAGACGAAGGGGGTGGAGTATGTCAGGGACAAATGTTTACATTTACACTGTCTGGCAAAAAAGAGAGCACACACTAATATTCTGTTGGACCGCCTTTAGCTTGGATGACATCATTCATTCTCTGTGTCATTGTTTCAATAAACTTCTACAATGTCAAAAATCTGTTTCATCCAGTGCTGCATTGATTTTTCACCAGGATCTTGCATTGATGACGAGGCACTAGACATGATGGCTGCATCACTTCTGCCTCTCTTCTTACCCTGATGCACCCATCACTCTGGAACAGGGTCAGTCTGGACTCATCAGACCACATGACCTTCTTCCATTGCTCCAGAGTCCGATCTTTATGCTCCCTTGCAAACTGAAGCCTTTTTTTTCCTCCAGTTAGCCTCACTGGTTAGTGGTTTTCTTGAGGCTCCACAGCTGTTCAGTCCCTTGAGTTCCTTCACATTGTGCATGTGGAAATGTTCTTATTACTATTAAACACAGTCCTGAGAGCTGCTGTTGATTTTCTTCCATTTGATTTCACCAAACGTTCAAGTGATCACTGATCACCATCATTCAGGATTGTTTTCAGCCACATTTCTTCCTGGAAGACGATGGGTCCTCACTATCTCTCCAGTTTTTAATAATGTGTTGGACAGTTCTTAACCAGTTTTAGTAGTTTCTGCATCTCCTTACATGTTTTCTCTGCTTGATGCCAGTGATTTGACCCTTCTCAAACAGACTGACATGTTTTCCACGACCACACCGTGTGTTTTTTGACATGGTTGTTGAAGAAATGAGAAGCAACTCATTGCACCAGCTGGGTTAAAGAACTTGTTGCAGCTGAAACATAATCCAGGCAGTAATAATCCAACAGGAGGCTCAGACCTGTTTGTTAGCTAAATCCAGGTGGAGACTTTTCTTTTTTTTTTGGCCAGTCAGTGTATCACGTCCAGGTAAATTTGAATTTATTTCACTTATTTTCAGAGACTTTTACTTTATAAAGCTACAATGTTGGCTTTTATTTTGACATGCTGTACCAACTTTTAGAAAGGAAACTTTTATTTTGAAAAACCACGTGTTTGTTTTAGATTTTTATTAAGTAATTCTTTAATTAATTAATTTAGATGACTTATTTTTGTCAGGATTTCTTTCACGGCCATTTTTCTGTAATATTTGATCCCAAAACTTTTTATTCATTTAATTTGGACTCAGTGAGCTTCCGTACAGAACCTGAGAGTAAGTCTGTGACGAAGATGACCGAAGAATCGACTCCTCTTCCTCAGTTTCCTTCAACAGGAAACACAAACTACATGTAAACAACAACAAATCCTCGTCCACAAAACCAAAAGAGTTTATTGGTTCGTTAAATCTGTACAGCCTTAAATATTCAGATCTGAAGAGGTGCATGATGGGAGTTTCAGGACACGTCCTCCATGTAGTCGGCGCCGTGGCTCTGACTGAGCTGAGAGATGCTCACGTCCTGCGTGGTTTCATCGAACTGCACAACAAACAAACAAACAAACAAACAAAGAGGGCTTGTTTAGCGTGACCACGTTGGACTGAGCTGAGATCAGCTGATCCGCCGTCACCTTGTCGCTGTTCTCAGGACCCTCGATGGAAACGTCCTCGATCTCCTCGCCGATACTCAGCTCGCCGATAGACAGGTCTGACCGGTGACTGAAACAAACAAACAAACAAACACAAACAAACACGACTCAAACTCTAAATATCTGCAGTCAAACTCAAATCTTACTGTTTGTATGGTTAAACTAAACCTGATTCAAGATGGCCGCCACGGCTAGGCCAAACTAGCAACAACGGCTGTAATCAGCTAAACTTTGGTGTGGTAGTAGCTGACAGTGATCCCCACAGGACGTAACTACTGGAATCAACTCTGTTAGCAAAATATCCTGAACCAGATGACGGACTTGGATCCCTCAAACGGATCTTTGAAGGTTCTTCTACAACTCGTTCAGAGCCGACCAGAGCCAAGATGGCCGCCGCAGCTCGTTGCTCTCACCTGTTGAAGTCGTCGTCGTACTCGACGTTGTCGTCTGCAAACAGAAACAAAATAATAAACAATAAATAAATAAAGGCTGAAGATCTGAGAGCCGACTTCGACCTAAGTGTGGAGATCCAGTTCTGTCGCTCGGTGCCGCCGGGCCTCGCTCTCTGGAGTTCCACGCTCCTGCAGAACACAAACAGAACCCGTCGGACCCTTCAGAACCCAGAAAGACGGAAAAGTCCAGAACGTCTCGTTCTGCGGACACGGGAGGAACAAGATGGAACAAGATGGAGCGTTTACTGACGACCGTTGTTTGGATTCAACCCTCCTGCTGCCCTTGGGTCAAGACGACCCCAGACGCCTAAAGAACATCTAGAGAACATCAGGAAACGTTCTCCAAATGTTCTCGTGTTTGACCGTCAGGAAACTTTTGTCACGATGTGACGAGGAACGTTTAGGGAACGCCACGTGAACATTGTTTGAAGGTTACGAGTTCTGAGACCTTTAGAACATCGTCTAAAAATGACCCTGCGTAACCTTCAGAGAACCTTCAGGGATTGTTCAGTATTGTTCTCTAAAGAACAACATTAGAACATGTTAAGGTCCAGTTGTTTGAATGTTAAACCGTGTAACCTTCAGAAAAAAACGTTCCCAAGAATCCTTTAATGAACTTTTATAGAACACTCAGGAGAACTCTAATGTTCTCGTGTTCATCAGAAAATGTTTTTTGAACCCTTAAAGAACGTTCCCAGAAGGCTGCCTAAATGTTGGTTTCAACCTCCACATTGTGACCTTCAGGGAACGTTCAGACTTGTTCTCAGGGGGTGACCTGGACCCTTTAGAACATGAGGTCTAGTTGAATCTATGAGTCCGTCTGTGTGACCTTCAGAATAAAACGTTCCCAGAAGGTTCTCTAAAGTTTAGCCGTCTTCACAACATGACCAAGGGAACCTTTTAGAAACGTTCACTAGAACCTATGGAGCTTATGCCATCTGTAACCTTCAAAGAACGTTTCAGGTTGGTCCAAACTGAAACTAGAATCTGTTCTGATGGTGTGAAAGTCCAGCTGCTGGACCTTAAAGTTCTGACCGGTCCAACCGGGTTCTGCAGCTCGGTCTGGAACGTTTGGTTCAGACCAAGCTGCAGAACCTTTAAACATGTTTCTAAAGAACGTAAGAGGAACAGAAGTGAACGGACCGGTTCTGCTGCGGCTCGGCTCAGATGCGCTGCTTCCTCCGGGCCTCGGACCTTCAGACAGGAACCCGACTGGACTCCCACCGGACCCGGACCGCTCCGCCTTCCTGTGGACCAGAACACGTTTAAAATGTGCAGGAACGTTTTACAGCGGACCAAACAGCCGGACCAGAACCTGAAGGGCCCGGTTCAAGCCTTCAGAACCACAGACCGGTCTTGGATCTCGAGTGAAGGTGAGACGTCAGAACTTTGAGCTCAAGTTCGTTTAAAAAAAAAAAAAAGTTTAACTTCCATTAACGTCTGAGTCGTGACAGCTGGAAGCTTCAACGCCTCCGAGACTAAAATCAAACTTTATTTTTATTTTTAACATTTTACAACTTCAATCAAACGTTTGATCTTTTGTTAAAGATGGAACCCAAACGAGCCTCCAGACCGGTCCAGACCGGTCCAGGACCGGTCCAGACTCTGGACTTTCTTCATTCTGTGAACGTTTCTCAAGCGTTCACTGTCCTCCATTTTTCTTCTGTGTATTTTTCAGCTCAGTTCTCGTCGGCGGTTTCAAACTAATTCATCAAATCATGAATCAAAACGTTCGGCTCGTTCGGGTCAGTCCTGCTGTGACTTCTGGTTTTGGTGCAACTTTAGCTTTTTGAAATATTTAGCCTTTTCTGACATTTTTTCCTCATAAAAACTGAACTGAGCTCATTTTACCTCCTTCACATCTTTAGCTGTGTTCTCAACCTTTTGCCGCTCCTTTCACTTTTTGTCCTGCTTCAGCTTCCTTCTGCTAATTTAAACTTTTTTCAGCTACTTTCAGCTCTTTTTTCCAGCTGTTTTGTGCTGTTTTCAGGTTCTTTCTGCTAGCTACAACATTTTTTGCTAGTTTCTTGCTAGTTTCAGTTATTTCAGCTACTATTTACCTGTTTTTTTGCTATTTTTTTTCTCGCTTTTTCCGCTAATTCCATATTTTTAGCTCATTTCAGCTCCTGCCACTTCCTTCTGGTAGTTTAAGCTTCTTTCTCCCTTTTCAGACTTTTTTTTAGATGATTTCCTATCTGCTCTGCTCATTTCTGCTGATTTAAACCCAATTCAGTAAATTTGTGTTCTTTCTGCCGATTTAGCTTGTTCTTCCATTTCAGCTAAAATTCAGCATGGTTTTAGCTAATTTCAGCTGTTCTTCAGCAACAATAAGCGTTCACGCTGCGTTTTCACAGGAAATGCAGTTTCTCTAGTTTTGACTCATTTCCTGTCGTTTTTATAAAACACATCAAATTAATTCTTTATTTATTGTCGCTGCTCTAAATGAACGTGTTTGAATCAAACGAGAGAAAAAGTTTTGGTCTCAGTCTGAAGCAAAAACGCTGCTTCAACAAACAAACAAACAAACAAACAAACAAACAAACAAACTTTTGTTTGTTTGTTTTTTTGTTTGTTTGATTGTAAAATCCTCATTTTGTAATTTATTGTCGCTGCAGTGATCAAACAGAATCCACGATGTGACGAAGAGCAGGTTGAACAGAACCTGAAGCAGCGCACGTCTGAACGGGTCGACGCTTACATGAAGTCTGACCAGAACCACCCAGGTTCTGATGGGGGGGGCGGGGCACCAGGAGCTCACCTGAGGGCCGGACCAGAAACTGGATCGTCTCGCTCCAAGTCTCCAGCCAGGACCGATAGACTGAAGAGGAGGAGCAGGAGGAGCAGGAAGAGGAGGAGGAAACAGAGGCAGTGAGGACGGACTCGGTCCAAACTCGTGCACAGAATCGTGCACAACATGCAGACTGCTCAGAGGTCCGATCCAAAACCGTTCTCTTCATGCAGAACTTTCATGCAGCCGACCCTGAAGGGGCCAGACCCTGAACGCATCACACAGCCGACGGGCGCAGCTTCAACTGGGACCAGAGTCTCTGGTGGACCTTTGTGTTTGGAGACACGTCCCCTGGTTCTGGTGGTTCTGGTGAAACTAGAACCGAACCATTTGGACTCAGAGGCCATTGTTCCATCTGGAGGACAAAGAGAAGCTGGAGGCACGGCGGCGGCAGCAGCATGCAGTGGGACAGTCCACGTCACGAGGACACCTGAAGACAGGAAGTTAACACTTGGACACAAACAGGTCTTCAAATGGACACTGTCCCTCAGTGTCCAGAGTGCTGGAAGAAGGAAACCCAGAACCTCTGACCCGGTTCAGACGACAGCGTCTGGAAACCTCTGACCGTAAACCCTGCACCGTCGTGTGGCGCCGTCTTCAGCGTGGTTTGGTTGTGACCGGACCGACGAGCTAAAGACTCGTCGTCTTCAAACGGCTCAAAACGCACGGAGACAAATCAGAAGCAAGATCCAGCTTCACACACGTGCACGTTTCAACATGCACAAGGAGTATGTTCAAATACACGTGCACAAATCACCTGCTGTGGTCGGATCAACTTGCTGGTGAACGTGACTTCTGAGGATCAAATTGCAACGCTGCGTTCAAGACTGGTGAGAAGCTGGGACATCAGAGCGCTGTGTCCGCAGCTCATAATCCAGAGATTAAAACTTGTTACGGGATTAAAAATGATCGTGTTCTGGACCGTACGGTTAAAATAACGTAAAATAAGGAGGTCAGAGAACTCTACCAGAACCAGACGAACAGATTATCCCACAAGAAGAAGAATTTGTCCACGTCTGGTTTGTTTCTGTCGTCCGGTCCAAAACGTAACTTCTGAAAACGGTGCAGCGTCTGTCGGACGACTTGATTTCCGTACGAAGTTTCTGAAGAGCTCCTCCCACAGGGAGCAGGTTCTGGACTCGTGCACAGAACCTGCCTTCAGGTGTTCCCTGAAGGACTCGGGCCGGTCCTGGTCCTGACGAACCGGGACTCGGATCCGTCAGAGCCTCTCAGCCAATCAGACACGAGACGAGACGCCCGGCGCGTCTGATTGGACGAAACATGCAGACTCACTCGCTGAGGCTCCTGCCTCGTCTCATGGGTCCAGACGGACGGTCCTCCCTCTGAGGGACAACGCTGCAAGGTGGGGACAGCACAAAGAAAGGACACGGGACATGAGAAGACCAGGAGGACAGCTGTGGACATTCCAGGGGCAGTGAAAGACAAAGTGTGAGGACGGCAAGGAAAACTAAACTGATTCTTCTAAAATGATCAGAAACCTGTTCCTGTCCAGGCCGACCCGGTCCACTCACAGGGCTTTTATTTTGACGGCGGTTTCCTGTGATACTCACTGCTGCTGTCCTCTCTGAGGACTCCTCGTCTCCGACCGGAGGGCGTCGACTTCAGAGGCAGCAGAGAGACAGGAGACACACACGAGACGTTCAGGACGAGTGCAGGCCCGCTGCTGGTTCTGGACCAGTTCAGAGCCAGTTGAGAACCAAACCAGTTCTGGACCAGTTCAGAACCGAACCAGTTCTGGAGCGGTTCTGGTCGGTCCATGAAACAGGAGCAGTGATGTTCAACAGAACTTTCTGAGTGATGTGTTTTGGTTTCAGGAAGTTTGAAATCAATTAAGAAAATAAAACAAACAGAACATTTTATTAAAATTTAAAATTATATTTTGAAAAAAAAAAAAAAAAATTCCCACCGTTTGAAATAATTTTTTTTTTTTTATTGTTAAATTAATTTTAGGACTTTTTATCTTTTGGAGACAATTATTTTTTGTTTCTTATTTGTAAAGTTTTGCACATTTTATTTTTTTATCAATTAAAAATAATATTTATTTATTTTAACAATAATCATATTTTATTTATTCATAATTTAAGATATTTTCTCTTCAGCTGAGCTCCATTTGAAAATCTTAATAAATTTGTTTTAATTGTGTGGAAACTTATTTTAAGAGTTTTATAAACTTTTTTCTACTTTATTTTCTGTCATTATTTTATTTTATGAACAATAAAAAGTGAATTTATTAATAATAAAAATAAAATCCAATGATTTTAATGAAACTTTAAGTTTATTTTCTTCTCATTTAGATTCTGATGCAGAAAACTAAACTCTTGAGTTTTACCCCGACAGCGCGGTTCCTGCAGCAGGTCCAGAACCTTCTGTTCAGAACCTTGGACCTGGACCAGGTCCTGTTCAGAACCTCAGACATGGAACAGATCTGGTGACCTTTTAAGGTCCAGGAACATCAGATCTGAGCTTGGTGGTCACTCACCAGCCGTACGTCTTCTGCGGTTTGGGCAGCGGGTCGTCGAAGAACGAGTCTCCTTCATCGTGGTCTCCCTGCTCCTCCTCCTGCTCCTCCTGCTCCTCCTTCCTCACCGCTGCAGAGGAGGTCTGCTGCTGAAGGTCTCCTTTACCCGGAGAGGACGAACGCTCCAGGTCCTGAAGACAACCAGAGTTCAGGTGAGACAAAGGGACAGGTGGTGGTCCTGAAGCTGATGAACAGCTGATGAAGAAGTGATGAAGAGGAGAAGCAGCCGAAGCTTTTTATAAGTGAACTTTAAAACTTTCAGCTGTGAACGTGTGAGCTGAAAGCTGCTGTGGAACCAACCGGGTCACATGTTTGAAACAAAACTGGCTGTTTGTTTTTTCACATCGTTCCAATTAGCTTCGACTCATTTGACCCTTCAGAGCCACCGTAGAGCAAAGATTAGGAGCTAAAGTCTGAACCCGTTTGTTCCACAGCTGAAGTTATTCTGAGACGGACCGGACGGGTTCTGAGTGCACGACACAGACTGGACTCATGCAGGAGGAAAGTTCTGTGCTCTAAAAACGACAAACGAGGCGACGGCGAATGCGTCTGACGGCGAGATCAACTCAGGTGCTTTTATTGTGACAGGAAGTGTCTGGCTCTGCTGCTCGTCTCGTTACCTTGACGACCGTCTGGCTCCTCTGGACTCTGTACCTGGGGATCTGTGCACAACACCAAGAGCAGCCGTCAGAAACACACAGGAGGTTCTGCTCTGATGCGTCAAAAGCTCACTGGACCATCAACTACGGGTTTGTTTTCTTTTTTACACAATCTCTTTATTTTGAAATACTTTCAGTTTAATGTTTCCAGTTCTGCATTTCAGGCTGCAACACATTCCAGAAGGAACTGGGTTAGGGACAGGAAGTATCTCGTTTCCCCACAGCTCCAACTAATCCTGGAGTACCTCAAGGCTGTGTACTTGGACCACTCCTTTCTTATTTCATGCTTTAGCTTGGTTAAACCATCTCTTACCATGGTGCCAAACTTTGACTGTATGCTGATGATACTCTGATCTATGTCATATTTGGTCCAGCCCAGCCCCCCATCACCTCCTCTGTCCCTGATCCCCATCCTGCAGGAAACCAAAGCCTGGAACTGAGCTTTGGGTTGTTGCTCCTAAAACTCTGCTCAGAAACACTGGAGGTCTCTTTCTGGATACAGATGTGTTCTGTATCTGCCATCCTCTGGGGTTCACAACCTGGATCAGGGCTCTGTGATGGACTGGACTTGAATCATCACCACCAGAACCCTCTCAGGTGACATTTAATGCTCCGATGAGACAAAAAATAAACTAATCTCGGCACTAAAAATAAACTCCAAGAACACGGTATCCAGTGTTTGGCACGGTGGTGGTTGTATCATGTTATGGGGCTGGCTAGCCAAAAAAGACAAGTCCAAAAGCCCGGTTCTGATGGCAGCATCGATGCAGAAAAGTCCAGATTTTACAGAAACTTCTGCTGCCTTCAAGGACTGCACCTTATTATGGGACATTTCAGCACTTTTCACCAAGACAAAGTGTCAATGGAGGACGAAGACAACCTGTCCTGCTGGACACAGTAGCACCTGAAAGTCTTCATCACCTGGGTTCCTTTTGGTCAGAACCTCTTTAGGTGTTGGGGGACAACATTAAAATGGGTCAAAAACTGAAAGTGACGGATTTGAAATATTTTAGTCAAATGTAAGAATCAGTCCCTCGATTTTAAATCTCCATCGAGTCCAAAACCGTTGTGTGTTTTTAGGATTTCTCTCAGGAACAAAAGAAGAATTTCTTCATCCTGCAGCTCCACTGTTCCAGCACGGAGAACAACGAGTTTATAAAAATACAATTAAAAAGTCCAAGTCAAACGAAGGAGCGGTTGAAAGCAGATCGGACCTTACTGACAGGAGGAGAGGCGGCTCGATGCTCCAGCGTCCGGTTCTGAGGGCGACTCGTGCTCGAGTCCGGAACGACCTGAAACAGGATCAGAAACATTGAAACCTTATTAAAACAATAAAACGTAATTAAAACATTAAAAACGTTTGAAGGAACAGATCGACGACTTGGACTGGATCGCTCCGAGAGGTTCTGGTTTTTATTTTGGTCCCAAATGTTTTGGAAGTGAAACGTGAAAAGATTTTCTGTTGTTTGTGACTTTATTCAAATTCTGTGGGAATAAATGAGAAAACTTTTATTTTGTTAATCTGAGCAGGGTTTGTTTGACATGAAGCTAAATTTAAATATTAAAAATTCAAATTGTAATGAAATGATTTAATTCTTTTTAAAGTGGAGAACGTGGGACCTCATCAGAACCCGGGTCAGAACCAGCTGAGACTCACCACGCTCCTGCACTGACAGAACAGACGTCTGTACGACTCCAGGAAGAACTGGAAGTCGATCCCTGCAAACAGTCAGAACCAAGAGTCCAGTCAGTCCCGGGTCAGAACTCCTTGGATCAGACTGAAGGTTCTAGATGAATAAACCGGGCTCACTGTCGGAGGAGGTTCTGTCTGCAGCTCGGAGCTCATCGGCCGTGAATCTCTCCAACATGTTCCTGTGAAAACCCAAACAGCAGAAAAACCTCCGGTCGGTTCTGGGACGACTGAACAAACCCAGATCCAGACTTCCTGTTCATGACTGAAACTTTTATTTGTTAAAAAGGTTCTGGACTCGTTTACACGATGGACCAGAACAAGCTTCAAAACTGTAATAAAACGGACCGGACCTTTGGATCCTTCAGAACCACGAAACATTTCAGAACCGAACGTTTTTAACAACAGGCTCAGCGCAGCTGAAGGAGAAACGGGTCGGACCTGTTCAGACCCGGCAGCAGGTCCGAGAACACAGACTTCAGTTCTTCTCCTCGGACCGAGCCGCTCCCGTCCTGCAGACCCAACAGAAGCAGCCGTAAGAAGGTCATCTGTGATTGGCTGCAGAGCGATGACATCACAGCCCTGGACTCACCTGGTCGTGAAGATCAAAGGCCCTGCGGGCGAGAGCGACGTCTGGAGTCTGGAGAAGTTCCTGAGACGACAGAAGAAGACGATGAAACACGATCTGAGAACAACAGCTACAGTCTGACAAGAACAGCTAAAGTCTGAAGAAGAATAGCTAAAGTCTGAGAAGGACAGTTAGTCTGATAAGAACAGCTAAAGTCTGAACGAGAAGAACAGCTAAAGTTTGAAGGCGAACAGGTAAAGTCTGACAAGAACAGCTGAAGTCTGAGAAAAACAGCTAAAGTCTGAAGGAGAATAGCTAAAGTCTGAGAAGGACAGTTAAAGTCTGATAAGAACAGCTAAAGTCTGAGAACAGCTGAAGTCTGAACAAGAATAGCTACAGTCTGAGAAGGACAGCTAAAGTCTGATAAGAACAGCTAAAGTCTGAGAAAAACAGCTAAAGTCTGAAGGAGAATAGCTGGACTGAAGGAGAAGAACAGCTAAAGTTTGAAGGCGAACAGGTAAAGTCTGACAAGAACAGCTGAAGTCT